>OZ008369.1:267175604-267508104 GCA_963931995.1 Phaonia tiefii | reverse complement strand
GAATTGAATTGAATTGAATTGAATTGAATGGAATGGAATTGAATGGAATTGAATTGAACTGATTTGAATTGAATTCTCTTCAGAATTGACCAGCAACATATTAGTGTTGCCTACTATACTTTGCTTCGTTTTTCTCTTTTAAACAACAAAATGTTGCTTGATATATACTGCCGAAACATGCAACTGTTTGTGGATTATATTTCCAGTGAATGACTTGGGATTCGTTCGCACAAAAGATAATGAGCAACGTCAATTTGTTTCGCTGCAGAATTGGCCAGCAACTTTTTAGTGTTGCCCACTATATTTCTATCCGTTTTTTTCTCTTTGAACTATTAAAATGGTGCTTGATACCTATTGCTGAAAAATACAAATGTTGTTAAATACATGTTGCCTATATTTGGGTTGTATAACTTAAGGCTTCGTTCGCTCAAAAGATAGAGCGCAACATCAATTTGATTCGCTGCAGAATTGATCAAGAACATTTTGGTGTTGCCCACTATATTTTCCTCCATTGTTTCTGTTGAAATATTAAAATGTTGCTACAAACATACAAATGTTGTTTGACGCATACATACATACATGGATTCCCATTACATCCCATGAAGGGACCGGGGAGAACTTCTCACAATCACTGCGCTGTGCGCTTT
This sequence comes from Phaonia tiefii, assembly GCA_963931995.1. NCBI lineage: Eukaryota > Metazoa > Arthropoda > Insecta > Diptera > Muscidae > Phaonia > Phaonia tiefii. The sequence goes on along the minus strand of OZ008369.1, from coordinate 267,507,457 downwards.
CCAGTTTTCACTCACTGATTGTGACCTACAGTTTTACACCGATTCCGAACGGTATTTTGAGAAGCAGTTTCATGGCTATATACTCGATAGTGTCGCCGTCACTATGCTAGATGACCGCCACCGAAAGAAACATTTTTTTGAAGGTGGTCAGAGCTTTTATTTCGGTCGAATAACTTATGGCTTTGTTAGCACAGAAGATATTGAGCAACATCAATTTGTTTCGCTGCAGAATTGGCCAGCAATATTTTAGCGTTGTCCACCATATTTCTCTCCGTTTTTTCCTCTTTTAAATATTAAAATGTTGCTTGATACATATTAATGAAGCATATAAATGTTGTTAGTGACACGTTGCATATATTTCGGTTGAATTAATTAAGGCTTCGTTCGCGCAAAAGCTAATGATCAACATCAATTTGTTTCGCTGCAGAATTTGCCAGCAACAGTTTATTGTTACCCACTATATTTTTCTTCAATTTCTCGTTTTTTCATTATTAAACATTAAAATGTTGTTTGATTCATGTAGCTGAAACATGCAAATGTTTTTTGATACATGTTGCTTATATTTCGGACGTATAACTTTAGGTATTGAACAAAAGATATTGAACAACTTCAATTTGTTTCGCTGCAGAATTGGCCAGCAAACATTTAAGTGTTGGCCGCTATATTTCTATCCGTTTTTTCTGTTTTAGACATTAAAATATTGCTTGACACATAATGCTGAAAAATACAAATGTTATTTGATATATGTTGCAAATGTTGTTTATTACATTTTGAATATATACCTGGTGAATAACTGAAGTTTTCGTTCGCACAAAGTTAATGAGCGATGTCAATTTGTTTCGCTGCAGATTTGGCCAGTAACATTTTAGTGTTTCCCACTATGTTTTTCTTAATTTTCTCATTTTTTAATTTTTTAAACATTAAAATGTTGTTCGATACATGTCGCTGAAGCATTCAAATGTTGTTTGTTATATGTTGCTGACTTGACTTCAGGCTTCTTTTGCACAGAAAGCATTGTGCAACATCAATTTGTTTCGCTTCAGCATTTTCCAGCAACATTTTAGTGTTGCCCACATATTTTTCTCCGCTTTTTCGGTTTTAACCATTAAAATGTTGCCTTTTACATATTGATGGTACATGCCAATGTTGCTAGATACATGTGGCTTATATTTTGGGCGAATATCTTAAGGGTTCGTTAGCACAAAAGATATTGATCAACATCAATTTGTTTTGGTGCAGAATTGACCAGCAACATTTTAGTGTTGCCCACATATTTTTCTCCGCTTTTTCGGTTTTAACCATTAAAATGTTGCCTTTTACATATTGATGTTACATGCCAATGTTGCTAGATACATGTTGCTTATATTTTGGGCGAATATCTTAAGGGTTCGTTAGCACAAAAGATATTGGTCAACATCAATTTGTTTTGGTGCAGAATTGACCAGCAACATTTTAGTGTTCCCAATTTTGTTTTTCTTAATTTTTTCTGATTTGAACATTAAAATGTTGACTGATACATATTGCGCTTTCGCAAGTTAGTACTTTGCTGCAAATTTATCAAATTTCGTGAGAAATTTACAAAATAGTACAGGCCTTTATTAGCACTACACTGAGGGAAATATTGCGTGGATATTTCGGGCGGAATTTTCTGTATGAAGTTTTGTAAAATTTTGAGTGAAGTATTGTACTTAGTACGGGCCTATAGGGTGGAGACAAATAAAGCTCTTCTGTCCAGACCAACATCTATGAAGCAAAGAATATTCCAAAAATTCATTGTCGTTCTTTGAAATCTTGTGATGAATTTAATAATTGCGTTAGTTTGTCTGCGGGAGTTTGTGTACATGAAATGTTGCATGTTATGTGTCGAAGTGTATCCATTCAAAATTTTTTTCCCATCCAAATTCTTGTTAATTATCCTGGCAAATTCTCTGAATCTTAACGATGTTTTCGACAACTTGAAAACATTTGGTTCGCGTCTTGTTCTTGGCCGTCTTTGTACGCATTGCTGATTTTCGTTTATTATCTACTACATTGGGTTCTAATGATGTCCATATTGTGTTAAAACAATAAAGTCATAAATCTTTTTGTACATTTTAGCCATGAAACATTCCTGGTAACAGCATGGAAAAGTTAACACACAGCGAAACCAATTTCAAGCGATCACCAAACTAGTGAATTGAAGTTTTCGCGCTAAGCGTTTGCCAAAAAATACGATGATGGGGCATCGTTAAAATTCCAGTTTTTTTTTTTTATTTAAACTAAAACTCCTCTACTGCATTAAAAGAACAATACAATTCCAGGCAGATGTTGGGGATGGAGAGAGGATGGTGATGGCAGCGATGATGATGATGCTGATGCCGTCTTAACATCCTGTTATATATGGGATTTATTTTTTCTTTTGCATTTTGTTGCTTCCTTTTTGCTGTTAGGCTTCCGAAATTACTAACAATTTATGCAACAACTGCGAACAAAACATTATGAAAATATGCAAAAATCTTGTACGAAAATCGTTGGCGACATCGCACGGACGGACAGCAGTGCCAACAATAACCGGAGAGTCTTGAACTAAAATCACTTTAGACCATATAAAGAGTTAACAACATTTTCAAGTAGTTGACGTTTCGTTTCGTCGTTGTTGTTGTTGTCGTTGTTTGCTGTTGGTTTATTTAACAAAAAGGTCATTATTTATATTTTTCTACTTGAAATGCCACGGTCTGGCTGAATTGCTGGCTGCCTGACTGGTTGGCTGTGAGTTTACGGCTCCTCGAATCGCAGAACTTTAGGAAAACAATAAAATTGCTTTGACACAAAAAAAAAACGCGACAAAAAACGCAACTTCTTTTAACTTCTTGTCCCTCTAAAACACAATACGTAAACCGAGTGGTTTCAAATTGTTCACATGCAAATTTTAACATATTTCATTTCATTTTTTTTCTTCTTTTTTTTTACCCCAAGTGGCTTCGCTTGCTTGCCTCTTGTTACTCTTGGAGTAAAATCAATTTCACCGTATTCCGGTGGCAACATATTTTTTTGCATCCCTCTGCCCCTGTGTCTGTTAGTTGGCATAATACATTTGCCAGAAAAAAATTGTTTTCTGTTTTTTTGTTGCCTCAACAACCTCTTTCAAGATGCTGCTGCAAGCGACAAAAACGCATTGCGGCACTGCACATTTGGTCCTTTGAGGCATTAAATATTCATGCTACACACAAATGCAATAAATTGCCCACAAACAAAAATTCAAATTCTATCCAAGAAAATGATTTAGAGTTGTAATTGAAGTTGGCGAGCAAAATATTATTGCAATCATAAAACTATGAGGGAAGGAATGGAGAAACCAACTACCGGCGAAGCTCACGAATTTTGGAGAACTTGAACGTTTTGAATGCAGATGCTCAATTATAAGTAAAATATTGTGGTCTACTATTTTCATCGGTAAATTATGTTTCCGCCTATATTTCCTGCAGGAAATATTTTTTGTGATAGAAAATATTGGTTTGGACGTTTGCTTTAAAAAACCTTGTTGTTGACTATTTTGTATAGAAATTTTCTATAGCAAATATTGCCGGCGACTGTTTTCTATACAATAAATTTTTGTCGCCTATTTTATATAGAACATATTATTGTCGACTTTTTCTATAGAAAACACTGCTGTTGACTATTTTCTTTAGAAAATACTCCTGTTAGTGACCGTCGGTGGTGCAATGGGTAGTGTGCGCGCCTCTTGTACAGGAGATCCTGGGTTCGATCCCTGCTCCAACCACCTTAAAAAAAAAAAAAAAAAAAAAATTTCTTTCGACGACGGTCACCTCGCTTAGTGACGGCGACACTATCGAGTATATAGCCATGAAAAAGCTTCTCAAAATACCGTTCGGAATCGGTGTAAAACTGTAGGTCCCAATCAGTGAGTGAAAACTGGAAAGCGCACAGCTCAGTGATTGTGAGAAGTTCTCCCCGGTCCCTTCATGGGATGTAATGGGAAACCATTTATTTTATAATACTCCTGTTAATTATTTTCTATAGAAAATACTCCTGTCAACTATTTTCTATAGAAAATACGATTATCATACTACTGTTGACTATGTTCTATAGAAAATACGGTCATCGACTATTTTCTTTAGAAAATATTTCTGTCGACTACTTTCTATAGAAAATACTGCTGTTGACTATATTCTATGGAAAACATTGCTGTTGACTATTTTCTATAGAAAATACGGTTATCGACAATTTTCTTTAGCAAATATTTCTGTCGACTATTCTCTATAGAAAATAATTCTCTCGTCTATTTTCTATAGAAAATACTGCTGTTGACTATTTTCGGATATCGATAATTTCCTTTAGAAAATATTTCTGTCGACTATTTTCTTTAGAAAATATTTCTGTCGACTATTTTCTTTAGAAAATACTGCTGTTGACTTTTTTCTATAGAAAATACTCCTGTTAACTATTTTCTATAGAAAATACTCCTGTTAACTATTTTCTATAGAAAATACGATTATCATACTACTGTTGACTATGTTCTATAGAAAATACGGTCATCGACTATTTTCTTTAGAAAATATTTCGGTCGACTACTTTCTATAGAAAATACTGCTGTTGACTATATTCTATGGAAAACATTGCTGTTGACTATTTTCTATAGAAAATACGGTTATCGACAATTTTCTTTAGCAAATATTTCTGTCGACTATTTTCTATAGAAAATAATTCTCTCGTCTATTTTCTATAGAAAATACTGCTGTTGACTATTTTCGGATATCGCTAATTTCCTTTAGAAAATATTTCTGTCGACTATTTTCTTTAGAAAATATTTCTGTCGACTATTTTATTTAGAAAATATTTCTGTCGACTATTTTCTTTAGAAAATACTGCTGTTGGCTATTTTCTATAGAAAATACTGCTGTTGACTATTTTCTATAGAAAATACTCCTGTTAACTATTTTCTATAGAAAATACGATTATCATACTACTGTTGACTATGTTCTATAGAAAATACGGTCATCGACTATTTTCTTTAGAAAATATTTCTGTCGACTACTTTCTATAGAAAATACTGCTGTTGACTATTTTCTATGGAAAATATTGCTGTTGACTATTTTCTATACAAAATACGGTTATCGACAATTTTCTTTAGCAAACATTTCTGTCGACTATTTTCTATAGAAAATACTGATTTTGACTATTTTCTACAGAAAATACTGCTGATGACTATTTTCTATAGAAAATGCGGATATCGATAATTTCCTTTAGAAAATATTTCTGTCGACTATTTTCTAAAGAAAATATTTCTCTCGTCTATTTCTTTAGAAAATACTGTTGTTGACTATTTCTTTTGAAAATATTTCTCTTGCCTATTTTCTATAGAACATACTGCTGTTCACTATTTTCTATAGAAAATGCGGGTTTCTACAATTTTCTTTAGAAAATATTTCTGCCGTCTGTTTTCTATTGAAAACACTGCTGTTGACTATTTTCCACAGAAAATACTGCTATTGACTATTTCCTATAGAAAATACTACTGTTGACTATTTTCTATAGAATAAATTTCTCTCGTCTATTTTCTATAGAAAATACTGCTGTTGACTATTTTCTTTAGAAAATATTTCTCTTGTCTATTTTCTATAGAAAATACTGCTGTTGACTATTTTCTATAGAATAAATTTCTCTCGTCTATTTTCTATAGAAAATACTGCTGTTGACTATTTCCTATAGAACATACTGCTGTTGACTATTTTCTATAGAAAATACTACTGTTGACTATTTTCTATAGAATAAATTTCTCTCGTCTATTTTCTATAGAAAATACTGCTGTTGACTATTTTCTTTAGAAAATATTTCTCTTGTCTATTTTCTATAGAATACATTTTCTTTAGAAAATATTTCTGTCGACTATTGCCTATAGAAAATACTGCTGTTGACTATTTTCTATTATATAAGTTTATCTTGTCTATTTTCTATAGAACATACTGCTATTGAATATTTTCTATAGAAAATACGGTTATGGACAATTTTCTTTAGAAATTATTTCTGTCGACTATTTTCTTTAGAAAATACTTCTGCCGTCTGTTTTCTATAGAAAATACTGCTGTTAATATTTTCTATAGAAAATACTGCTGTTGACTATTGTCTATAGAATAAACTTCTCTCGTCTATTTTCTATAGAAAATACTGCTCTTAACTATTTTCTATAGGAAATACTGCTGTTTACTATTTTCTATAGAAAATACTGCCGTTGACAATTTTCTTTAGAAAATATTTCTCTTGTATATTTTCTACAGAACATTCTGCTGATGACTGTTTTTTATAGAAAATACGGTTATCTACAATTTTCTTTAGAAAATATTTCTGCCGTCTGTTTTCTATAGAAAATACTGCTGTTGACTATTTTTTGTAGATAAATACTGCTGTTGACTGCTTTGTATAGAAAATACTGCTGTCGACTATTTTCTATAGAATAAATTTCTCTCGTATATTTTCTATAGAAAATACTGCCGTTGACAATTTTCTTTAGAAAATATTTCTCTTGTCTATTTTCTATAGAACATACTGCTGATGACTGTTTTCTATAGAAAATACGGTTATCTACAATTTTCTTTAGAAAATATTTCTGCCGTCTGTTTTCTATAGAAAATACTGCTGTTGACTATTTTTTGTAGAAAAATACTGCTGTTGACTACTTTGTATAGAAAATACTGCTGTCGACTATTTTCTATAGAATAAATTTCTCTCGTCTATTTTCTATAGAAAATTCTGCTGTTGACTATTTTCTTTAGAAAATATTTCTCTTGTCTATTTGCTATAGAACATACTGCTGATGACTGTTTTCTATAGAAAATGCGGTTATCGACAATTTTCTTTAGAAAATATTTCTGTCGACTATTTTCTTTAGAAAATATTTCTGCCGTCTGTTTTCTCAACAAAACACTGCTGTTGACTATTTTCTACAGAAAATACTGCTGTTGACTATTTTCTATAGGAAATACGGTTATCGACTATTTTCTTTAGAAAATATTTCAGTCGACTATTTTCTTTAGAAAATATTTCTGCGTCTTTTGTCTATAGAAAACACTGCTGTTGACTATTTTCTATAGAAAATACCACTGTTGACTATTTTCTATAGAATAAATTTATCTCGTCTATTTTCTATAGAAAATACTGCTGTTGACTATTTTCTTTAGAAAATGCTTCTCTCTTTACAAAATATCTCTGTCGTCTATTTTCTAAAAAAAACATTGTTTTCGACAATTTTCAATAGAATATACTGCTGTTGTGTATTTTCTATAGAGAATGTGGTTATCGATTATTTTCTTTAGAAAATATTTCTTTCGACAATGTTTGTTAGAAATATTTCTGTCGACTATTTTCTTTAGAAAACATGTTTATCGACTATTTTCTTTAGAAAATATTTCTGTCGACTATTTTCTATAGAAAATATGATTATCGACTATTTTCTTTAGCAAATATTTTTATCGACTATTTCCTATACAAAATATTTTCTATAGAAATTTTCTATTTTCGAAAAAAAAAATATTTGCCGACTCGTTTCTATAGAAAGTCTTTTTTTCTTCAAAAAATATTGTTGTCGATTAATTAAAAAAAAATTGTGTCGACTAATTTCCAGAGAAAAGTTTGTAATCAACTTTTTTCAATATAAAACATTGTCGATTGTTGTCGATTAATTTAAAAAAAAATTGTGTCTACTAGTTTCCAGAGAAGATTTTATAATCAACTATTTTCTATATAAAACATTGTCACCGACTATTTGATATAGAAATGTTATTGGCCATTTTCTTTGAAAAATATCATTCGACTATTTTTTTAAAAAAATCCCATTGTCGGCTATTTTCTTTCGGAAATATTAATATTAATAATAGAAATATTGGTGTCAACTATTTTCTATAAAAAATGTTGGTAGCAACTATTTTCTATAGAAAATGTTGGTGTCGACTCTTTCTATTTTAATAACGGTGTCGACTAATTGCTATAGAACTATTGGTGTCGATTATTTTCTCTAGAAAATGTTCGTGTCGCCTATTTTCTATAGAAAATGTTGGTGTCGACTATTTTCTATAGAAAATATTCGTATCGACTGTTTCTATGTTAATGTCGGTGTCGACTATTTGCTATAGAACTACTGGTGTCGATTATTTTCTATAGAAAATGTTCGTGTCGACTATTTTCTATAGAAAATGTAGGTGTCGACTATTTTCTATAGAAAATGTTTGTGTCGACTATTTCTATTTTATTGTAGGTGGCGACTATTTGCTATAGAAAATGTTGGTGTCAATTATTTTCTATAGAAAATGTTGGTGTCGACTATTTTCTATAGAAAATGTCGGTGTGGACTATTTTCTATAGAATATGTTGGTGTCGACTATTTCTATTTTAATGTCGGTGTCGACTATTTGCTATAGAAAATGTTGGTGTCGATTATTTTCTATAGAAAATGTTGGTGTCGACTATTTTCTATAGGAAATGTTGGTGTCGACTATTTTCTATAGAATATGTTGGTGTCGACTATTTCTATTTTAATGTTGGCGTCGACTATTTGCTATAGAAAATGTTGGTGTCAATTATTTTCTATAGAAAATGTTGGTGTCGACCATTTTCTATAGAAAATGTCTGTGTCGACTATTTTCTATAGAATATGTTGGTGTCGACTATTTCTATTTTAATGTCGGTGTCGACTATTTGCTATAGAAAATGTTGGTGTCGATTATTTTCTATAGAAAATGTTGGTGTCGACTATTTTCTATAGGAAATGTTGGTGTCGACTATTTTCTATAGAATATGTTGGTGTCGACTATTTCTATTTTAATGTTGGCGTCGACTATTTGCTATAGAAAATGTTGGTGTCGATTATTTTCTATAGAAAATGTTGGTGTCGACCATTTTCTATAGAAAATGTCAGTGTCGACTATTTTCTATAGAATATGTTGGTGTCGACTATTTCTATTCTAATGTCGGTGTCGACTATTTGCTATAGAAAATGTTGGTGTCGATTATTTTCTATAGAAAATGTTGGTGTCGACTATTTTCTATAGAATATGTTGGTGTCGACTATTTCTATCTTAATGTCGGTGTCGACTATGTGCTATAGAGCTATTGGTGTCGATTATTTTCTATAGAAAATGTTGGTGTCGACTATTGTCTATAGAAAATGTTGGTGTCGACTATTTTCTATAGAAAATGCTGATGTCGACTGTTTCTATTTTAATGTCGGTGTCGACTATTTGCTATAGAACTATTGGTGTCGATTATTTTCTATAGAAAATGTTCGTGTCCACTATTTTCTATAGAAAATGTTGGTGTCGACTGTGTTGGTGTCGGCTATTTTCTATAAAAAATGTTGGTGTCGACTGTTTCTATGTTAATGTCGGTGTCGACTATTTGCTATAGAACTATTGGTGTCGTTTATTTTCTATAGAAAATGTTCGTGTCGACTATTTTCTATAGAAAATGTTGGTGTCGACTATTTTCTATAGAAAATGTTTGTCGACTATTTCTATTTTAATGTAGGTGTCGACTATTTGCTATAGAAAATGTTGGTGTCAATTATTTGCAGAATATGTTGGTGTCGACTATTTTATATTGTAGATAATGTTGATGCGACAATTTTCTATAGAAAATGTTGATCCGACTATTTTCTATAGAAAATGTTGATGCGACTATTTTCTATAGAAAATGTTGGTGTCGATTATTTCTACTTTAATGTCGGTGTCGACTACTTGCTATAGAACATTTGGTGTCGATTATTTTCTATAGAAAATGTTGGTGTCGTATATTTTCTATAGAAAATGTTGGTGTTGACTATTTTCTATAGGAAATGTTGGTGTCGACTATTTTCTATAGAAAATGTTGGTGTCGACTATTTTCTATAGAAAATGTTTGTGTCCACTATTTCTATTTTAATGTTGGTGTCGACTATTTTCTTTAGAAAATCTTGGTGACGCCTATTTTCTATAGAAAATGTTGGTATCGACTATTTTCTGTTTAAAGTGTTGTTGTCGACAAATTTTTTTTAAGAAAATGATGTTGTTCCCTTCTGGTTTGTATAAAACCGTAAATTGCCATAAAATGGCTATAGAAAATATATAACGACTTATAATTTTATCTAACAAATATCGATATCAAATAGTTTTAGAGAATCTATGTCAAAATAAAGTTTTCTGAGAGATGATTTTTATGTATTCGGCCTATATATGTGTACTTTTTAATTTTACTGGTCAAGCTCAAAGCTATATCGAAAATTAAAAAGTATAAAATTTTCTATGTGAAACCCATAGTGCAGATTTTCTAAAAAAAACAGTTGGTCGTCATCAAATTTGCGTTGAACAATTTTGTACAAAATCATTTTTTGTTTAAAATTTTTTCGTTGGCTATATTGATGTCATGTACAGAATTTCCGTTGTTTATTCTACACTCAGTCAGTCGTCTGTGATCTTTTAGTACATTTTAAAATAATATTTATTACAAGTCATAAAATTCTTTTATGTCTTAATTTGTTTTTGAATGTTTAAAAACGCATCAAAGAAAACCGACACCAACAAAAAAGTGCGCATTTCAGAAAATGATGTAATTTTTCCTTTAACCCAAACCGAAATGTAAATTTCAAGCAATTTCCTACAGATTTGTATAGACTACGAATAAACTTTGACGGAGTTTCAGGGTTTGTTTGAAAATGTATGAAAACCATAAATGAAACTAAGGAAAATTTATACATTTTCTTACTTGTAGGCCATACTGGAAAATATTCAACGATTTTAATTGCGTTCGTCGAAAGTGTTATAGTTTTAATTAAAGAAATTTTTTATTTAAAAAAAAATTAAAAACTGCAATTCATTAATAATTTCAAGCAATTAAACTGATTTATTTTTGCTTTCTTTGAAAATGGAAACTCTGACACTTTTTGCGCACTATGAAATGAAAAGCAACACAGCATAGAGAAAAACGAAATGACTCAGTGAAAATTATATGCCAGCAATTATGGGTTATAACGCAGAAGAAAAAAATCAAAAACTGACAGACAAACAATCACTGAGAGTGGATATAGATAGATAGATAGTTTATCATGTATATGAAGAGGATATGAAACGCGGTGGACACCAAGAGGCTCGAGAGCTGCGAGGCTACAAATATTAAATTGAATGCTTAATGAGGAAAAACTTGGAGTGCAAAAACCTAACATGGCAAGCGCAAAAACTTCAATAAAATGTTAAACCGAACTGATTCAAACGTAATGGTGGAGCACTTGCTCCAACACACACTTGATGCAGCATTTTGTGTGAAAATCTGATAGACCAGCAAACAAAAACGTCAACTTGAATAAAAACAATGCAACTGGTTACGAACGAGCGAGTTGTATTATTTATAAAAAACGTGTTGAAGTATAAAATCTGTTGGTGTCTGTAATTAAATATCACGTAAAATCTTAATGAAATGAAAAAGGCTTTTTTTTATCAATAGGTAAAGTTATACAGAAAAAATGCTGTTGTTCAAAGGTAAACAAAAGGGAAAAATAACAATTTCGACTGCCGTTCATACGCGGTCACATTACACAAAAAAAAATAAAATTAACGCCAATTCAGGAATTGAAAAGAGCGTGAATTACCATTTTAAATCACTTTAAAAAAAGATTCAAACAAAGTCCAAATTATTAACAATTGAATGTTTTGCATTTTCTATTGAGAACAAAAGCTATTAAGCTTCAAATTTTTTGCTGAAAATAATGTTGATTGATTTAAAGTCTAGCGAATTGTCAACTTATTTTCTTGTCGACATTATTTCTATAGAAAATAGAATTATTGACTTATATGATGAAATTGTTGTTGAATTGTTGTTGTTGATGAAAATAGTCGATAACAATATTTTGTATAGAAAATTTCGACAACGATACTTCTAAAGTTTCTATAGGCATTTTCCCTATCGTCGACATTTTCTATAGAAATCAAAGTATGGTTGTCGACATTTTCTATAAAAAATATTGCTGACATTTTCCATAGAAAATATCGTTGTCGACTTTTTCTATAGAAAATAAAGTGTGGTTGTCGACATTTTCTATAGAAAATAAAGTGTGGTTGTCGACATTTTCTCTATCGTCGACATTTTCTATAGAAATCAAAGTATGGTTGTCGACATTTTCTATAAAAAATATTGCTGACATTTTCCATAGAAAATATCGTTGTCGACATTTTCTATAGAAAATAAAGTGTGGTTGTCGACATTTTCTATAGAAAATAAAGTGTGGTTGTCGACATTTTCTCTATCGTCGACATTTTCTATAGAAATCAAAGTATGGTTGTCGACATTTTCTATAAAAAATATTGCTGACATTTTCCATAGAAAATATCGTTGTCGACATTTTCTATAGAAAATAAAGTGTGGTTGTCGACATTTTCTATAGAAAATAAAGTGTGGTTGTCGACATTTTCTATAGAAAATATTGTCGTCATTTTCTTTAGAAAACATTGTCGACATTTTCTTTAGAAAATATTGTCGACATTTCTATGGAAAATATTGAAGACATTTTCTATAGAAAATATTGAAGACATTTTCTATAGAAAATATTGTCGACATTTTCTATAGAATATATTGTCGTCATTTTCTATAAAAAATACTGTCGACATTTTCTATAGAATGTATTGTCGCCATTTTCTATAAAAAATACTGTCGACATTTTCTATAGAAAATATTGTCGACATTTTCTATTGAAAATATTGTCGACATTTTCTATAGAAAATATTGTCGACATTTTCTATAGAAAATATTGTCGACATTTTCTATAGAAAATATTGTCGACATTTCCTATAGAAAATATTGTCGACATTTCCTATAGAAAATATTGTCGACATTTTCTATAGAAAATATTGCCGACATTTTCTATAGAAAATATTGTCGACATTTTCTATAGAAAATATTGTCGACATTTTCTATAGAAAATATTGTCGACATTTTCTATAGAAAATATTGTCGACATTTTCTATAGAAAATATTGTCGACATTTTCTATAGAAAATATTGTCGACATTTTCTATAGAAAATATTGTCGACATTTTCTATAGAAAATATTGTCGACATTTTCTATAGAAAATATTGTCGACATTTTCTATAGAAAATATCATTGTTAATATTTTCTAATGAAAATATCGTTGTTAGATAATATTTTCTACACATAATGTCGTTTTCGAATCTTTCTATAGAAAATATAAATTCAACATTTTCTATAGAAAATATCACTGTCGACATTTTTTAAAGAAAATATCGTTGTCGACAATTTTCTGTAGAAAATGTTGTCGAGTATTTTCTGTAGAAAATATTGTTGTCGCGTATTTTCTGTAGAAAATATTGCTGTCGATTACTTGTATCGAAAATATCGCTGTCGACATTTGTTACAGAAAATATCGTTGTCGACATTTTCTATAGCAAATATGGCTGTCGCCATTTTTTTCTATTGAATATCTCGCTATCGACATCCTTGTTAATTTTTTCTATAGAATATATCGTTGTTAATATTTTCTATCGAAAATGTCGTTGTTAATATTTTCTACACAAAATATCATTGTCGACACTTTCTTTAGAAAATATAAATTCGACAGTTTCAATGGAAAATATCGTTTTCTATGGAAAATAATATTTTCTAAAATATCGTTGTCGACATTTTCTATAGAAAATATCGTTTTCGACATCTATAGAAAATAGCGTTGCCATCATTTTCTATAGGAAATATTGTTGTCGGCATTTTCTATAGCAAATATTGGTGCCGACATTTTCTAAAGAAAATTAAGTATGGTTTTCGAAATTTGCTATAGAATATATTGTCGACATTTTCTATAGAAAATGTTATCGACATTTTCTGTAGGAAATGTTGTCGACATTTTCTGATGAAAAAAATTGTCGACATTTTCTGTAGAAAATATTGTCGACATTTTCTGTAGAAAATATTGTCGACATTTTCTACAGAACATATTGGTAACATTTTCTGTAGAAAATATTGTCGACATTTTCTATTGAAAATATTGTCGACATTTTCTGTAGCAAATATCGCTGTCGACATTTTGGTTGGGTGTTGACATTTTCTCTACAAAATTTCGTTGTTGAAAATTTCTATACAAATAAAAAAAAATGGTTGTCGACATTTTCTATAGAAACTATGATTGATAATATGATTGAAGACAATCTCTATAGAAAATATCGTTGCCGTCATTTACTATAGAAATATCGTTGTCGACATGTACAATAGAAATTATCGCTGTCGACACTTCTATAGAAAATATCGTTGTCGACATTTTGGTTGGTTGACCACATTTTCTCTAGAAAACATCGTTGTTGAGATTTTCTATAGAAATATTGCTGTCGACATAGCAAATATGGTTGTCAACATTTTCTATAGAAAATATTTTGTATGTAAAATATTGTCGACATTTTCTATAGAAAATATCGTTGTCGACATTTTGGTTGGTTGCCCACATTTTGTTGAGATTTTCTATAGAAATATAAAAAAATATATGGTTTTTGACATTTTTTATAGAAACTATGGTTGTCGACATTTTCTGTAGAAAAATATCATTGTCGATCCTTTTTATAGAAGCTATGGTTGTCGAAAGTTGCTATAAAAAGTATCGTTGTCGACATTTTCTATAGAAAATATAGTTGTTGACATACAGATATCGATCGTATATAACTAGATATATATCGTCATATAGATATAGATCGTTTTCGGCACGTTCCATAGAAAGTAGACTGTAGACACACTACTTTCTATAGAAAATATCGTTGTCGCCGTTTTTATAGAAAATATTGTTGCCAACTGTTTGTTATCGAAAATTTTGATGGCGACTGTACATAATATTGCGGTCAACTATTTCCTTTATAAAATCTTGGTGTGGACAGTTTTCTATAGAAAATGTATCTGTCGACAGTTTTCTATAGAAACTCTTTTCGTCGACTATTGTCTATAGAAAACTATAGTTGCGATAAATTTCTGCATCTAACCTTAAGGTCATCCACATTCTATAGAAATTCTTGGTGGTGACTATTTTCAAAAGAAAATCTCTTTGTCGCCTAATTTGACGGACAGACGGACGGACGGACGACTTTTGGTGTCGACTGTTTTCTGTAGAATATATTGCTGTGGACTACTTTACATCGAAGATTTTTTTGTCGACTCTTTTTTGTAGAAAATCCTGGCGTCGACTATTTTCTATAGAAATTCCTGGCGTCGACTATTTTGTATAGAAAATATTGACGTTGACTATTTTCTACAGAAAATCTTGGCACCGAATATTTCTATAGAAAATCTTGTAACCGCCTATTTCTACAGAAATTTTTTTTAATTTCTATGAAACATCTTGTTGGCGACTATTTTCAATAGAAAATTTCGGTGTCAGCTAATTTCTATAGAAAAGCTCGTTGTCGAATATTTTCTATCAAAAGTGTTGTCAACTGTTTTCTGTAGCAACTATTGGTATCGACTACACTATATCGAAAATCTTTTTCTCGACTCTATTCTATAGAAAATCTTGACCTTAACCAGTTTCTATAGAAAATCTTGCCGTCGGATATTTTTTTTATAGAAAATCTTGCCGTCGACTATTTTCTATAGAAACTCTTTTCTACGACAATGTTCTATAGAAATCCTTGTGGTCAAGCATATTCTGTAGGAAATCTTGGGACATCTAGAACATCTTGGTGGCAACTATTTTCTATCATAAATCTTGGTATCGTCACATTTTTAATGGAAAGATCGATGTGGAATATTGTCTATTGAAAATGTCCTTTTCGGCAGTTTTCTGTAGAAAATGTTGGTGTCGACTGCTTCCTATCGAAGTTTTTTTTGTCGTCTATTGTCTATTGGTGTCTATTGGCTATTGGCCGTCGGTGGTGCAATGGTAGTGTGCGCGGCTCTTGTGCATGAGGATGCAGGGATCGAGCTCTGACCATCTTAAAATTTCTTTCGACGGCGGTCACCTCGCTTAGTGATGGCGACACTATCGAGTATTTAGCCATGAAAAATCTTCTCAAAATTCCGTTCGGAACCGGCGTAAAACTGTAGGTCCCAATCAGTGAGTGTAAAACTGGAACGCGCACACCTCACTGGTTGTGAGAAGCTCTCCCTAATCCCTTCATGGGATGTAACGGCAAACCATTGTCTATAGAAAAACGAAAATCTTTTCGTCGACTATGTTCTATAGAAAACCTTGGTGTTGCCTATTTTCTATAGGTAATATTGGAGTCGTCCATTTTCTATAGAACATCTTGGTGGCGACTATTTTAAATAAAAATCTCGGTTTGTTGTAATTTCTATAGAAAGCTCGGTGTTGAGAATTTTCCATAGAAAATGTCTGTGTCGTCTGTTTTCTGTAGAAAATATTGCTGTCGACTGCTTTCTATCCAAGGAATAGAGTTGAGAAAGCTCTATGCTATGTAAAATCTTGGCATCGACGATTTTCTATAGACAACCTTGGTGTCGACCATTTTTTATAGAAAATCTTGAAGTCGACTAGTTCCATAGAAAGTCTTTTCTACGACAATGTTCTATAGAAATCCTTGTGGTCTTGGTGGCAACTATTTTCTATCATAAATCTCGGAATCGTCAAATCTTTATGGAAAAGCTCGGTGTGGAATACTTTCTATTGAAAATGTCCTTTTCGACTGTTTTCTGTAGAAAATATTGGTATCGACTGCGTTCTATCGATTTTTTTTGTCGACTGTTTTCTGTAGAAAAACGAAAATCTTTTCGTCGTCTATGTTCTATAGAAAACCTTTGTGTTGCTCATTTTCTATAGGAAATCTTGGAGTCATCCGTTTTCTTGGTGGCAATCATTTTCCATAGAAAATCTATCGAAAATGTCTTTGTCGACTGTTTTCTGTAGCAAATATTGGTGTCGACTATATTCTATCGATGATACTTTTTTTTATATAGAAAATCTTGGCGTCGCACATTTTATATAGAAAAGCTTGGCGTCGCACATTTTCTATAGAAAATCTTAGCGTCGCACATTTTCTATAGAAAATCTTGGCGTCGCACATTTTATATAGAAAATCTTGGCATCGCACATTTTCTATAGAAAATCTTGGCGTCGCACATTTTCTATAGAAAATCTTGGCGTCGCACATTTTCTATAGAAAATCTTGGCGTCGCACATTTTCTATAGAAAATCTTGGCGTCGCAAATTTTCTATAGAAAATCTTGGCGTCGCACATTTTCTGTAGAACGTCTTGAATTTGACTATTTTCTACAGAAAGCCTTGGTATCGACGATTTCCCATAGGAAATCTTTGGTTCGCACATTTTCTATACAATATCTTGGTGGCGACTAATGTCAATTGAAGAGTTTGGTAGACTTGTGTCGAACTCGTTCACTAGTTCTCGAACTCGTTCATTTAAGGTGCCCGGACATACCAATCACGAACATACTCGCGGTATCGAACATGTGCATTATGTTCATGAGGGTGTTGTCTGGTCACCCTAAATGAACTAGGTAGTTCATGAACTACCCAACTCTAGAGTTTGGTGTTGGCTAATATCCTCAGAAATGCTTGGTATGGAATATTTTTTTTTGCTGTAGCAAAGATTGTTGTCGACATTTTTCTATCGAAGAACTTTTTGTCGACAAGCATAATATCCAATCAAAATTATTATGAAATCTAATCCAAATTGTTAAGCTTCGTCAATGTACACTTTTTCAGTATACAAAGTATGTGAAGATGTATGAAGTTGAATTAGAGACGAATGCAAATTTGTCATCTTCGTAACTGCATATGCACTCTATGTACAAAGTATGCAAAGATATGTGGAGTTGTCTTTTTTGTCTCAGACACAATGTCCAGTATACTTTCCGAAGTAATCGGGAAAAGTTTTATTGGGAAAGAACCTCTTGTAACTTTTTATGAATAAGGCCGGAACCATACTTAAGCTTGTAAAAAACCACATTACACCTTTCTTGCATTTGTTGTTTATTTTTCAATATGTTGAAGAGATCGCAGTAGAGGCTTATGCTTCTTTCAATTTCAAATGATTCTTTGTGCTCTTTATTTATAGTCCTCCAGAATAAGTTTGACCAGTTTGTTTTACCTTTTTCCTTTTTTTCATTTCCTGCTTTCATCAGTGTTAAGTTGTGTGTTAATTTCCTTTTTCTGCTGTCCAAGTTTCCACTTCCAATTGTTAACAATTTGTATTGTGTTTCATTGATATTCGTACAATCTCATAAAATAATGATGTATGGTTATGTCTTCACTTCGTTTTGTTTGTAGCTGGCGGGTCCTCTGTATATTGTTTTATTTTGTTTTGTTTTTTACTCAGCTCTTTTGTCCGTCTACTCGATTGTCTGTCCTTTCAATCCTTGTGATTTTGTGTTTAAAATTATTTATTTTTTTTACCGGTATTGGCTGTTGCTGTTGCTGCTTTTGAAATGTTGCTGATGTTGTCTTTACAGATTTATGATTTTATTGCAGATGTTATGGGTTTTTATGATGATGATGATTCTTTCAGTGTTTCTCTGCTGGAAGTTCCTTCACTGGTATTCGTATTTATGGTCATATTTCAAAGAAGCGCAAGCGGCGCGATTCGTTCAGCGGTTGCCACATAAATGCGGCCAAAATAGGATTTTGAAGCGAAGGTATTGGCGGATTCAATACAATTTCCTGGTTTATTGGCAAAAATGGTTAAATTCTTTTTTCTTTAATTTTTTGTCTATGTTGTTGAAGGGATCTATCGAAATGGAGTGAAGCTGAAGTTTGAATATTGAAATATTGCCCTAAATGTGGGAAATGTTGGGGGGAAAATACATTATTTATAGCCTTCGATAGATTCGGTTTTTTGTGTTGTTGTTAATTTTTTCACTCATTTTTATGCAAAAGTTGGGACTTTTGAAAGCGTTTATTGGTCCCATGGGATGGATGATGTTGATTGTTATCCCGGTAAAATAATTCATTTTTGTTTTCTGGTAAGATTCTTTTTGCTGTGCCGCTATTGTATTGAGAGGGGAAAGGCAGGAGGACAACATTTTAATTGGTTTCCATTTTTGTGGTTCCTTTATGGCCAATTTTTGAGAGTAGAAGACTCACAACCAAACAATGGAGAAATATATCTTTCACTTTATTGACACTAAAGGCAATGAAACTTTGAAATGTTTTCGAGAAATCTTTTTATAATGCAAGGATTGCATGACAACAATAAATCATCGCTAGAATTTTGGCCATATTTTCTGGCCATCATAACACTGTGAAAATATAACCAAATATGGACACCTCTACGTGATAAAAGACCAAAAAAAGATCCGTTTCTCCCAGTTTTGCCCAAAGTCATGGACTTTTTTTTATGGCCCCCAAAGATTTGGGGCCTCGGTGTCATTTTTGCAAAAAAAAGAAATCATTTTGTCAGGCCCATATCTTGCAATGCGTTCGGAATTTTGATTTACTCTCTGAGGGAAAGTTATAGCCCTTGTCATAGAGACTACAAATTGTTAACATATAAAATCAAAAAAACTCATCTTCAAGGTCAAAATTGCAAAAAAAAAACTTGAAAAAATTCGATTTTTTTAACCTTTTTCCCCTGTTCAGATCCATAGGTAGCAAACCGTTCAAAATTCAAGGAAACAATCAACTACATACAAACATGTACCTAAGATCTCAGTAAACAACTTTCTAGAACATATGAACTTCCTAGGAATGTTTCTTAACACCATTTAGGTAGCCGCAAAAGTGAAAAATTTCCCGAAAATTTTTTAATATCACTGTGTGTAATTTTTTTGAGTCATGAAAATATAACCATACACGGCCACCACCACGTGATAAAAGACCAAAAAAATACCCATGTCTCCCAGTTTTGCCCAAAGTCATGGACTTGTTTTTATGGGCCCCCAAACATTTGAGGCCTCGGTGTCATTTTTGCAAAAAAAAAAGGAATCATTTTGTCAAGCTCATATCTTGCAATTCGTTCGAAATTTTGATTTACTCTCTGAGGGAAATTTGTAGCTCTTGTGAGAAAGAGTAAAAATTGTCAACATATAAAATCAAAAAAACTTCATCTTCAAAGTCAAAATCGCAAAAAAAAAAACTTGAAAAAATTCGATTTTTTAACCTTGTTTCCCCTGTTCAGGTCCATAGGTAGCAAACCGTTCAAAATTCAAGGAAACAATCAACTACAAGAATGTACCACAGATTTTAGTAGACAACTTTCTAGAACATATGAACTTCCTAGGAATGATTCTTAACAACGTTTAGGTAGCCTCAAAAGTGAAAAATTTCGCGAAAATTTTTTAATTTCACTGTGTGTAATTTTTTAACTCATGGAAATATAACCATATATGTACGGACACCACTACGTGATAAAAGACCAAAAAAAGACCCATATCTCCCGGTTTTGCCCAAAGTCATGAACTTTTTTTTTATGGCCCCCAAAGATTTGGGGCCTCGGTGTCATTTTTGCAAAAAAAAGAAATCATTTTGTCAGGCCCATATCTTGCAATGCGTTCGGAATTTTGATTTACTCTCTGAGGGAAAGTTATAGCCCTTGTCATAGAGACTACAAATTGTTAACATATAAAATCAAAAAAACTCATCTTCAAGGTCAAAATTGCAAAAAAAAAACTTGAAAAAATTCGATTTTTTTAACCTTTTTCCCCTGTTCAGATCCATAGGTAGCAAACCGTTCAAAATTCAAGGAAACAATCAACTACATACAAACATGTACCTAAGATCTCAGTAAACAACTTTCTAGAACATATGAACTTCCTAGGAATGATTCTTAACAACGTTTAGGTAGCCTCAAAAGTGAAAAATTTCGCGAAAATTTTTTAATTACACTGTGTGTAATTTTTTAACTCATGGAAATATAACCATATACGGACACCACTACGTGATAAAAGACCAAAAAAAGACCCATATCTCCCGGTTTTGCCCAAAGTCATGAACTTTTTTTTATGGCCCCCAAAGATTTGGGGCCTCGGTGTCATTTTTGCAAAAAAAAGAAATCATTTTGTCAGGCCCATATCTTGCAATTCGTTCGAAATTTTGATTTACTCTCTGAGGGAAATTTGTAGCTCTTGTGAGAAAGAATAAAAATTGTTAACATATAAAATCAAAAAAAACTTCATCTTCAAAGTCAAAATCGCAAAAAAAAAACTTGAAAAAGTTCGATTTTTTAACCTTGTTTCCCCTCTTCAGGTCCATAGGTAGCAAACCGTTCAAAATTCAAGGAAACAATCAACTACAAGAATGTACCTCAGATTTTAGTAAACAACTTTCTAGAACATATGAACTTCCTAGGAATGATTCTTATATTGTGTGCTGCGTCCCTATTTGCGTGTGCTGAGCTTACTGCTTTGCCAGTGCAGCTGCGGTCGGTGAGATAGCATCGTATCTCACTGTTGAAGCAAACGGTGTTAAGCATCATTCGTAGGAAGTTCATATGTTCTAGGAAGTTGTTTATTGAGATCTTAAGTAAATGCTTGTAGTTGATTGTTTCCTTGAATTTTGAACGGTTTGCGACATATGGACCTGAACAGAGGTAAAAAGTAAACTCGAATTTTTTTAAGTATTTTGCTATTTTGACCTTGTAGATGAAGTTTTGTATTCAATTTGTATTCTTTATGACAAGGGCTACAACTTTCCCTCAGAGAGTAAATCAAAATTCCGAACGAATTGCAAGATATAAGCCTGACAAAATGATCCGAGGAGACCGAGGCCCCAAATCTTTGGGGGCCCATAAAAAAAGTGCATGACTTTGGGCAAAACTGGGAGACGCGGGTTTGTTTTGTTTTTGTCTTTTATCACGTAGTGGTGTCCGTATATGGTTATATTTTTTCGTGTTGCACTGTGTAGTTCAAAAATCGTTAAATTTTTTTATTTTTATTTTGCAGGAATTTGAAATTCTACATAAAATGATATAAATTTCAGTTGAACCGTTGATTTTCAAACACAAAGAAAAGCCGCTGATTTTTTTTCTCTTTAAAAATAAAACACTAAAATTCTTGTCGTGCCACGTTCAACTTTCAACTCAATTTCCAACTTTAGGATTTTCCAACAAAATCCATAATCGAATGGTCTCCTATAAATTTCAACAAAAACTAAAAACCCCCCATAATTTACAATCAAATGAAATCCATTCATTTGCTCGCTTGCTCATTCATTCGTTCATTCGCACATAAAAATTTATGATGATTTATTGCTTAATATTTATAGAAAAATCACAACAGCAGCTCTGCGAAACAATAGAGCTACATCACTTCAATGCAACTCTGTACCCCTTGACGCTGCAACAGACGTGTGCAAACAACATATTGCCGCAACAATTGCATTGCATTGCAAATGCCATGATTTGTGTTGCTGCATTATTGCATTGCTGCAACGCATTGAAATCTCATTCACCATCACACCAAAAACAACAGTCTCTACCCGATTTAATCAGTTTTTGATTTGACGAAGAAGCATCTGCAACTGACAGAAAATTGAATGTTTCCACATTTCCACACATTTTTCAAAACTAAAGGATTTCGCGCTTGAATGTGAGTGAACTGGCTCATGACAATGATGATGGATTTGCTGGAAATTGTGATTTTTTTTAAACAAATAGTTTCGTAATAGAAAACAGATACAACACAATAAAATCGACAGTAACAAATTTACCAGAAAGTGATTTGGTATAAAAGTTGCTGCTCAACAAAATTGTATATTCAAAAGTGTAGAAATCAGGGTTCGGATTTCGTGGGTAACCCGGGATAACCCATTATTAATGCCGTGGTAATGGGTATAAATCGCTAACCCATTACCCACAGGGTATTGGGAAAATAATGGGTAGCTACCCACCATCATTTTCCTCATTACCCTGAGGGTAATGGTTAATCGTGATGGGTAGTTACCCACTACGATGGGGAATTACCCATCACGATTACCCATTACCCAAAGTTTAACGGGGAAAATAATGCGTAGTTACCATCACGACTATGGAAATTACCCCTCACGAGTACCCATTACCCACAGGGTAATGGGAAAAATAATGGGTAGCTACCCACGAAAATGGGTAATTATTTATCACGATTACCCAATACTCTCACGGTAATGGCGAAAATAATGTGTACTTACCCACAGCTATGGGTAATGGTTTACCCAGGGTAACCCGTCCACATTTTTGGTCGAAAATATGAAAAAATTTCTATATCTCGGAAATCGGAAAAATAACCAATTTTCGGGGGTTTCTAAGAGTTTTTCATAAAGTGGTCCATTTCGTATGCAAGAATTCACTAAAATCGCTAAAAATAGAAAATCGCTAAAGCAACTCGCGATTTTCTACGCGCGTGGGCAGCTACCCATTAGTTTCCCCATTACCCTGAGGGTAATGTGTAATCGTGATGGTTAATTCTTCATTGTCGGCAATTATTATTCGGCCATCTGAACAAGCCATACACGGAACTGTGGATAGAGTTCATACCACAAACCCTCTAAATGATGTAATACCACTAGCACGTCATTGGAATGGGCAGACTGAGGAGTATTACGCCGCTGTAAATCGATTCTTAGTCGGCCATAGGAATTGGAGCGCTGTCAGTCCACTACGAAACATCTTGGCATACATTCGTATAAGATCCAGCTGGTACAGCAATTAAAGCCACGAGACCATCATATGTATCGTTCTTTCGCCGACTGCACTCCAGAGCAGTTGGAAACTGATTCGATGTCAATGACCCGGTCTTCAATTGTATTGTCAATGACCCGGTCTTCAATTGTATTGTCAATGACCCGGTCTTCAATTGTATTGTCAATGACCCGGTCTTCAATTGTATTGTCAATGACCCGGTCTTCAATTGTATTGTCAATGACCCGGTCTTCAATTGTATTGTCAATGACCCGGTCTTCAATTGTACCCGCAAATTGTTGTGGGGGCCGTTCTTCTCTCCAGTGTGTGGGGAAGACGCGGAATGGCTGCGAAATAATGTTCCGACTAAGGTCGGAATCAACATTTTCTCTGATAATCAAGCCGCTGGAACCTGTTGTCCTGAATTCTATAACTGCCTACGACTGTCGCAGATCTCTTAATGAAATGGCTGAACAGTTTAGTATTCACCTTATTTGGTTGCTGGGGCACATGGGCATACCAGGTAATTGCAAAGCAGATGAAATTACATGCTCCAGGGGAACTGCAAAATGTAGCAACTTGTCAGCTCTTCACGCTGAAAAATCGGTCTTTTTTTGTTTTTTGGATGCAAACATATAACGTGTTTGTAGCTTGTCGCAAATATAGTATAATTGTATCCAAACACATTGTGTTTGCTGTTCAATATTACATGTTGGGCACACAATAATTAATAGGTTATAATATATGTTTTTGTGACACAAATGTGGCTTTGTTTGTTGGACACCGCTGAAAAGAAAAATGTGGAAGACAACAAAGAAAAAAGCTGCAGACCTTCAATTCATGAAATCAATGATTGCAAACATATACATGATTCCAGCAATATGTTGTTGGGGTCGTTGTTCTCCAGCATTTGGTTAAGTAGCGTAAAGGCTCAGAAGTAATTTTCTGACTAAGGTCGGAATCAATATTTTGTATGATAATCAAGTGCCTGGGAACTGTCTTCCCGAATTCGAGAACTACACTCGACTGTCGCAGATCTCTTTTTGAGATGACACAACAGAGAACTGCATATCAGATGAAATTGCCAGACTGGGAATTATTTTACGTGAACGCGTGGACATGCCTCTAGAAACTTGCAAGCTCTTCCTAATGAATTGGGTCATTATGGCAACTAACGGCAGGTGGTTAGTAGTGGGGAACTGTGTACATTCCGAGCAGATGTGGCCCCGTCTGGACTTGAAACGCACTAACGTCTTGCTGTTGTTATCGAGACCGATCGTCTCCCTTATCATGTATGTCATGACGGATCACTGTCTCATTGGACGACACACAGATACAATTGAATGGCTTGAAAAATAGAACCCTTTCTATGCCTGTGCCCCACTCTTTGCGGAAGGCATCAGGCTACACTAGGCTCACATTTCTTTGGGGAGTTAGCAAATCTGACTGATGTTAGCATCCGCTAGACTTTTGAACCAATCAAACTGGTTCAACGGGAGGGAGTAGGAAATTCTCATATTTGTCCCTGTGGTATCAAAGAGAGCCTGACATACAAGCTGCGACTCCAACTTAACCAAAACAAATTATTTCCTATTACATCCCATGAATGGATTGGGGAGAGGTTCTCACAATCAGTGAGCTGTTCACTCTCTAGTTTTACACTTACAGATTAGGACCTACAATTTTACACCGGGTCCGAACTGTATCTTGAGAAGCTGCTTCAGGGCTAAGCACTCGATATTGTGCGAGGTGTACGAGGTGGCCGCCGTTAAAAATATTTAAGGTGGTCAGAGCAGGGATCAATCCCACGTCCTCATTTATAATAGCCGCGCACTCTAACCATTGCACAACCGACAGCCAGTCCAACCAACCTAACCAAACCTAATACTAGATCCTGTATAAACTAGAATCCATCGGTGCTAATTATGTTCTTTAGGAACAATATGGATGATTTAGAATACTTAGAAATGGTCCCTGGTTCTATGTGCGTGAAAATAAATTCGTATTTAAAATAGCAAAGACACAAACCAATGTACTTAGCAGAGCTCCGTTATAGAACTAACAGAGCTCTGTTACACACTTTGTTTTAAAGATAAACCGGCAATTTATAGATGTTTTCAATTAAATAATCGATGCAGAAATTTAAAATACTGTAATTAATAAAAACACACTCCAAGCTAAATATATTTGCTGCACAAACTAATATGCATGCAACCAAATCCCAAATATTGGTATTTAAATATGTCATATACAGTGGGACTATTAGGGCAAAATATGGTCATATGAAGAATTATCCACGAACCAAACATATGCCAGTCGCTAGTCCTTAAGGAGTGTCTTCGAAATATAAAATCTAGAATTTCTCAAAAGACCTTCAGAAATTCAAAATTTGAAATTTTCTGTATGAGGTCCCTGTGCAAGATTTTGGCCCACTGTGGTCAAACGAATAATCTCCAAGAACCAAATATATAAGGTCTTCTGAAATATGTGGCTGGCATATTCTGAAAGGATGTGTCAAGCACTACCCAACTGCATATATTTGGTTCTTGGAGAATTCTTCGTTTGACCACAGTGGGCCAAAAATCTTGCACAGGGACCTCATACAGAAAATTTCAAATTCTGAATTTCTGAAGGTCCTTGGGAAATTCTAGATTTAATTCTAGATTCTAGATTTCAGGACTATCGACTGGCATATGTTTGGTTCGTGGAGAATTCTTCGTTTGGGCACATTGAGCGAAAAACTGTTTTCGTACATGAAATTCAAAATGAGAAATTTTCGGTTCTGAAGGTCTTCTGAAATATGTGGTTGGCATATTCTGAAAGGATGTCTCAAGCACTACCCAACTGCATATATTTGGTTCTTGAAGAATTCTTCGTTTGACCACAGTGGGCCAAAATCTTGCACAGGGACCTCACACAGAATATTTCAAATTCTGAATTTCTGAAGGTCCTTGGGAAATTCTAGATTTTATATTTCGAAGACACTCCTTACGGACTATCGACTTGCATATGTTTGGTTCGCGGAGAATTCTTCATATGACCATATTTTGCCCTAATAGTCCCACTATATGTGACATATTTAAATACCAATATTTGGGATTTGGTTGCATATACATTAGTTTGTGCAGCAAATATATTTAGCTTGGAGTGTGTTTTTATTAATTACTGCATTTTAAATGTCTGCATCGATTACTTAATTGAAAAAATCAATAAATTACCGATTTAACTTTAAAATAAAGTGCGTAACAGAGCTCTGTTAGTTGCATAACAGAGCTCTGCTAAGCATATTGGTTTGTGCCGTTGCTATTTTAAATACGAATTTATCTTCACGCACATCCTGGTTCTGGAGATTCAATTGTCGTCGCAGTGTCAGTCCCTAGGGTCAGATATTGGCTTCAAAATAAACAGGCGTAAACCCCATCGCCCCATCCGAATATCATTTATTGGATTGGTTATGCACAAGTTGCCCGTCCTAATGTTTAGAGTGAATTTAGGCTTAAGTTTGCGTAATATTTCAATTCCTTTTGGAAACAACTGTTTCTTTGGAATTTGTGGAAACGCTTTCTTTTCTATGGAATGGGAAAATGAATCTTGATGCGTTTTTTGTTTAACTATTTGAAATGGAAAGATGCAACCAACAAACAAATGTTAAACAAACAAGAAAATGTTTGTCATTGTATCTGATTGTTCCTTTAGTATTTGCAACAAATTGATTGACGACACGTTGCAAGCATGATCACAATGAAGGCGAATGCAACTGCGACAGCGACAGCACACTGAGTGGCCGTCAAAGGATGGAGAGGATGGAATGATGATGGTGTTGGTGGAGACCAAAAAATAGTTACAAGAAACAATGAAGTCGATTATGATGATAATGCAGCGAATGTTTAGAATTGTATCATGTGTTGGAGAAGCTGTGGCCAACAAAACAAAAACCTTCAAACCAGTGATAGCAACGGGTAAATTTAAATGCAAACAATGTTGCACATTGAAGTTGCAGCTCTGCTCCAGCAGCACTCGCGTAGCTGGACGTAAATTTGAACCTGAAAAACTTGTTTTGGGGGCACACGCGATACTGGGATGCTCTTTCTGTTGGGCTGTATCTCTGGTTGCTGGCCGGTTAATGGTGATGTTGCACGACTTGTTGTTGTTGTTGTGGTGTATTGTCGATTGTTCGAAGGGGGACATGAAAATAAAAGCAAATACCGGTATAATGGCTAAAATTTCAAAGGGGGAATTGGCGAGGGGGATTTGTAAAACTATAGAATATTGAACAAGAGAAAGAATCTTTTGGACAAAATTTCGCTGATGATGTCGAGGCATCAACTGGCAATGATGATGATGACGGTGGGGCGGCGAAACCTGCACTGAACTGAACTGACGAAGTTGACGAATCGAATAATGATGATGCCGCCGCTGATGACCAGGCAATGGTTTTTGGCCATTGTCGAAGAAGTAGCGTCATTGAAAAGTGTGGATAGTTGTTTGCAACAAACGGGCGAATGGTGTTGCTGATGCTTGTAAAGTTCCCCTGGTATCTAAGAATGCTGTTGTTGTAGTTGGCTTTAATTAAAAATGATTGATTGTCAATTGATTAAAATACGAACCCCATCAATATGTAGCAGTAGTGATAAATTGAAATTAATGTTAATAAAATGAAAAATGCAAAAAGTGACTGGGCACCAAGTGCCACAAACATTTCTTTTGGCACAGAAACAAAGCCTGGGGCTGCAGCTCTCGTAAACCGAAAATCAATTTGATGAATGAGGACATTTGAAGCAAACTTCAGGTCACAGGTCAATTGCAATGCACTGATGTGTTTGCAACATTTTCTCACACAAATCAATAGTTGCGCTATGAGAGGAATCCACATGGCATAATAGATTGCGGTAGATTGGGATAGAAGGGTTTTAGGATTGGTGTTGCACTTTATGAACACAGTAATGTGTACCAAGTGCTACATGAATTGTACTAAAGGGTACACAAAAGGAACTAAAAAAGTACATAAAGTGTATCAAAATGTACTAAAATGTACATAAAGAGTCCCACAACGTACATAATGAACTTTTTGTACTTTTTTCATACAACTTATATACTCTCTGGTACTTTTTATATAGATTCTTGTACACTTTATATACTTTAATACTTTATGTACTTGTTGGTACAAATAAATCTTCAGAATATCAAATTCGACGTAGCATTTATGAAATGTTATATCAAGTAAGTTTTTTTTCAAATCAAGCTTTTCACAGCAAGTGTACAAAAAACTACATGAATTGTAATAAAGGGTACATAAAATGTACTAAAGAGTACATAAAGTGTACCACAATGTACAAAAATTGTCCCACAACGTGCATAATGTACTTTTTGTACGTTTTTGATAGACTTTATGTACTCTCGCTACTTTTTATGTACTTTCTGGTACACTTTATATCCTGTGTGTACTTTATGGTCTTGTTGGTACAATGAAATCTGCAGAATATGTAACTCGACGTAGAATTTATGAAATTTGTCATTCGGACGGACAAGAACCGTCCACAGTAGTCACCAGAAACAGTTTGTGTGCTCTCTGGTGCACTTTATATTCTTTCTGGTACACTTTATGTACTTTGTTGAATAACAAATATCAAAGAATATCAAATTCGTCGTAGAATTTATGAAATTTTCCATTCGGACGGACAAGAAGCGCCCACGGTGGTCACTAGAAAAGTATATGTACTCTCTGGTACTCCTTACGTATTTTGTGGTACACTTTACATACATTGTTGGTACATTTATGTACTTTATGCACTTGTTGGAACAAATAATTCTTCAGAATATCAAATTCGACGTAGAATGTATGAAATTTTTCATTCGAACGGATAAGAAGCGTTCACGGTGGTCACCAGAAAAATCTAATGTACTCTCTGCCACTCTTTGTGTACTTTCTGGTACAATTTATATACTTTATGAACTTGCTGGTAAAAGTAAATCCTCAGAATATCAAATTCGACGTAGAATTTATTAAATTTTTCATTCGAACGGACAAGAAGCGTTCACGGTGGTCACCAGAAAAAGTTTATGTACTCTCTGGACTCTTTGTGTTCTTGCTGGTACACGTTATATACTTTATGTACGGCTTGGTACAAAGAAATCTTCAGGATATCAAATTCGACGTAGAATGTATGAAATTTTTCATTCGGACGGACAAGAAGCTTCCACTGTGGTCACCGGGAAATGTTTATGTCCTCGTTGCGTACGTTCTGGTACCCTTTATATATTATATGTACTTTATGGACTTCTTAGTACAATAAATACTCAGAATATAAAATTCGATGTCGAATTTGGGAAATTTTTCATTCGGACGGAAAAAAAGCGGTAGTATCTAGGAAAGAGTTTATGTACTCTCTCGTACTCTTTGTGTACTTTCTGGTACACGTTATGTACTTTTTGGTACACTATATGTACCTTATGTACTTGGTAGTACAAAGAAATCTTCAGAATATCCAATTCGATGTTGAATTTACGTTCACAGTGGACTCTGGGAGAAGTAGATGTACCCTCTGGAACTCTTTGTGTACATTCTGTTACGCTTTATATAATTTGTTCGTATACTTTATGTACTTTTTCGTAAAAAGAAATCATGAGAATATCAAATTCGACGTAGAATTTATGACTTTTCATTCGGACGGACAAGAAGCGTCCACGGTGGACACCAGAAAAATTGAATGTACTCTCTGCTACTCTTTTTGTACCTTCTGGTACACTTTATATACTTTATGAACTTGCTGGTACAAGTAAATCTTCAGAATATTAAACTCGAAGTAGAACTAATGAAATTTTTCATTCGGATGGGCAAGAATCGTCCATTGTGGAATCCAGCAGAAGTTTGTGTACTCTCTGATACTCTTTGTGTACTCTTATGGTGGACTTTGTGTACTTTGTCGGTACACTTTATGTACTTTGTGTACTTGTTGAAATAAATCTTCAGAATATCAAACTCGACGTAGAATTTATGACATTTTACGATTCGGACGGACAAGAAGCGTCCACAGTGGCCACCAGGAAAAGTTTATGTACTCTTTGGTACTCTTTCTGTACTGTCTTGTACATTCGTGTACACTTTATATGCTTTGTTCCTATTATTAGGTCATAGATCACGAAAATAATCCAAAAAAATAGTTGTCAAAGGGTTAAGATCCATACTAAGGTCAACATTTTACGTGTCCAGCCTATATTACCCTGGATTACATGATACCCATCACTACCGTTGATAGAAACTTCTCCACTCATACAAGAGGACATGCAGAACTGGAAGGTTCGAATGCCAGGATATGGGCGTCATTTAGGATTTCACACTAATGGCTCCAAACTAGTAGAAAAATGTGCTTTTGAATAGAATGGAATTGAATTCAATTAAACTCAATTCAATATACAATTCGATTCAATTCAATTCAATTACATGACATTCAATTCAATTTATATCAATTCAATTGAAAGCAATACAATTCAATTTAATTCCATTTAACTGAAATCAATTCAATTCAAATAAATTCAGTTCAATTCAATTCAATTCATTTCAATTCAATTCAATGCAATTCAATTCAATTCAATTCAATTCAATTTCATTCCATTCAATTCAATTCAATTCAATTCATTTCAATTCAACTCAATTCAAGTCAATACAATTCAATTTAATTCCATTTAAATTAAATCAATTCCAATTAGTTCAATTGAATACAATTCAATTCAATTTAATTCAATCCAATTCATTTCAGTTCAATTCAATACACTTAAATCCAATTCAATTCTATTCAATTCAAATATATTCAATTTAATTCAGTTCAATCAAACTAAATTCAAGTCAATTAAATTCAATTCAGTTCAATTCAATTCCATTGAATTCAATTCAATTTAATTCAATCCAATTCAATTCAATTCAATTTAAGTCAGTTCAATTAAACTAAATTCAAATCAATTAAATTCAATTAAATTCAACTCTATTCAATATAATTTAATCCAATTGAATTCAACTCAATTAAATTCAATTCCAATTAATTCAAATATATCCAATTCAGTTCAATTCATTTCAATTCAATTCAGTTCAGTTCAATTCAATTAAATTCAATTCAATTCAATTCAATTCAATTCAGTTAAATTCAATTTAATTCAATCCAATTCAGTTCAATTCAATACACTTAAATCCAATTCAATTATATTCAATTCAAATATATTCAATTTAATTAAACTAAATTCAATTCAATTTAATTCATTTCAGTTCAATTCAATTCCATGTAATTCAATTCAATTTAATTCAATCCAATCAAATTCAATTCAATGCAACTCACTTCAATCCAATTCAATTCTATTCAATTCAAATATATTCAATTCAATTTAATTCAGTTCAATTAAACTAAATTCAAATCAATTAAATTCGACTCAATTCAATATAATTTAATTCAATTTTATTCAAGTCAATTCAATTCAATTCCATATAATTAAAATATATTCAATTCAGTTCAATTCATTTCATTGCATGTCAATTCAATTCAATTTAATTCAATCCAATCCAATTCATTTCAGTTCAATTCAATACACTTAAATCTAATTCAATTCTATTCAGTTGAAATATATTAAATTTAATTCAGTTCAATTAAACTTAATTCAAATCAATTTAAGTCAATTCAATTCCATTTAATTCAAATCAATTTAATTCAATTCAATTCAAATATATTCAGTTCAATTCAATTTAATACAGTTCAATTAAATTAAATTCAACTCAATTAAATTCAATTCAACTCAATTCAATATAATTTAATTCAATTTAATTCAAGTCAATTCAATTGAATTCCATTTAATTCAAATATATTCAATTTAGTTCAATTCAATTCATTTCATTTCATTTCATTTCAATTCAATTTATTTCAACTCAACTCAATTCAATTCGATTGAATTCGATTCAATCCAATTCATTCAAATGAATGCAATTCAATTCAGTTGAACTCAATCCTCCAAATACATCCGAGGATTTGGGAAACCTTCTCTCAACCAGTGAGCTGTGCACTTTTTCGATTTACACTCACTGATTGGGACCTATAGTTTTACACCGGTTCCGAACGGTATTTTGGGAAGCATTTTCATGGCTAACTGCTCCACAGTGTCACCGTCACCTAGCGAGGTGACCGCCGTCGAAAGAAAATTAAAGCGGATCAGAGCAGCGATCAAGACCACGATCTTATGTTCAAAAGCCGCACACACTACAATGGCACCACCGAAGGCGATATTTGACCTCCACTGCTTCTCATGTTCTCTCGCAATTTGAGTTGCAACTATTTGCAGCAACGCCATGTAGGCATATAGTTTTCCTTCATCTGTTGTAATGGCATTTCCTAATTTACATTTTCTTGGGTCAGATTATCTGTGTTTCTACTCTTCTTCATTTCTTATCCAATTCAATCGTGGTTTCAGTTGCAAGTTATTGCAGCATCACCTTAGGTGTTATGTTTGTGTCTTCGGATATTTACCGAGATTACTTTTAGTAAGATGGTTTATTGTCTGGGAAGGGCTTCCAGGCCGCGAATGAACTTTGTCGTAAAACCTAAAATTTGTCTTTAAGAAACTTTAAGGTTCATTTAATGTGCTACATGCTGAAAAATCTGTATTTTTTGTTGTTTGGATGCAAATTTATGTATATTGCATACTTGTGGCCAAACACATTGTGTTTGCTGTTCAATATGACGTTTTAGCGACACAATGATTAATATGTTATAATATGTTTATGTTTCTGTCACCCAAATGTGGCTTTGTTTGTTGGAAACTGCTGAAAACAAACACGTGACAAACAACAAAGAAACAAAAAATTCCAGATCTTCAATTCTTGTAAACTACGCTTGCAAACATATACATGATTCCTGCAATATGCTGCTGGGGCTGTTTTTTTAAGCGCTTATAGTTTACGATTTCTCTTACATCTTTATAGTTTACAGATTCCTCCCCGCTCTCTTTTGTTAACAAAATTAAGCAATTACACGACCAACAAATTAATTAACTGTTCGTCTCGTTTCGTTAATGTAATTGTCAGCTTATTGTTGTAATTGTTGTGTATTTGTTGATGTTGTTGTCAGTTAGACATTTAATCATTGAGATTGTTTTCTCTCTATCTCTCTGTTTCTCTTGCTCTTTGACTAAACATGACTTTAATGAAATTATAGTAATTTTCTAACCACAAATCTCCATGAGTTGCGAGTACAACAAATGGGCTTCAAAATGTATCTTGCACAACTTTACTTTCAACACCAAAACGATTATTAAGTTTACTAAATTATACAGTAGGAACTCTGGTGCTGATGGTGATGGCGAGGAGGTGGTTATCTTTTCAGTTCCAGCGAATGTAGAAAATATATCAAACACGACTTTCCCAACGGCCTTTGAAGATTTTTCTACATTGTTGTTGTGGAACACGACGAGAAGTGGCCCTTTGTTTTATTGTGTTGCTTTTTAATTATTAATCGTGTTCATGGAATGTCAGGTTTAAGTATGAAAAATCAAGAATTCATTTAGTCAAGGGGTTCATTCCCTAGGGGGTTTAGAGGAAAATTAAACAAAAAAAATAGAGGAAGAAGAACTGTACGCATTTTTATGTTCGTTTTAAGCATTTTTCGCACGCCAACGTTCATTATGGTTCAATTCAAACAAACAAGGGCGTAGGTGGTTTTCTCTAGTTTCAGTTTTTGGGGGGCAGCTTAGGAGATATTGATACAGATTTACTAACAGACTTTGTAAAATCGCACTATGGAGTATCGAATGACTGGAATACAAAACAACAACTTTGTTTCTCCATATATTTATGTGTCACTCTTTGCCAAATGACATGACTAACGTAAGCATCTATATTTATTCAAGTTTTTTGATTGAGCCATACTGGTTCGTTGAACGTAGAGTTGAAACTATCTAATACGTCGTCATGTGCTAGTGTTTTCGGTAGATTAATAACATTTCTCGCTGTACTAAAGTTTTCCATTAGGATGCATATTTTTTCCTGTAACTTATAAATTGAGACCTTGTAAATTATATATTAAGCACGTATTGTACATTGGAATTTGATTTACATTTTAGTTTAAAAACTAAACGTGATAGTCAAATGTGAAATTTGATTTCGACACACCAATAAGAATTTTCAATTTAATTCAACTCAATTCAACTCAATCCAATTCAAATCAATTCAAGTCATGTCACTTCAATTCAATTCTCTTTATTTCAACTCAATTCACTTCACTTCTATTCAATTCCATTCTCTTCAATCCAATTCAACTCATTTAAATTCAATTCTATTCAGTTCAACTCAAGTTAATTCAATTCATCCTATTGCAATTTGATTCAATTTATTCCAATTAAATTCAATTCAATTTAGTTCGATGCAATTCAATTTAATTTAATTCAATTCAATTTAATTCATATAAATTCAGTTCAACTCAATTCAAATCAGTTTACTTCAATCCAATTCAATTCAATCCAATTCAATCCAATCCAATCCAATCCATTTCAATTCAATGTAATTCAATTCAATTCAATGCAATCAAATCCAATTCAATTCAATATTATTCAGTTCAACTCAATTCAATTCATTCCAATTCAATTCAATGCAATTCAATTCAATTCAATTCAATTCAATTCAATTCAATTCAATTCAATACAATCCAATTCAATTCTATTCAGTCAATTCAATTCATTCCAATGCAACTTAATTCAATTCATTACAATTCAATTCATTTCACTACTTCAATTCATTTCACTTCAATTCAATTCACTTGAATCCAGTTCAGTTCAACGCAATTCAATTCAATACAATTCAGTTCAATTCAATTCAGTTCAATTCACTTCAATTCAATTCAGTTCAGTTCAGTTCAATTCAATTCAATGCAATTCAATTCACTTCACTTCACTTCGCTTCAATTCCGCTCAATTAAATTTAATTATATTTAGTTCAACTCAATTCAATTCATTCCAATGCAATTGAATTCAATTCATTCCAATTCAATTAAATTCATTTTAATTCATTCCAATTCCATTCAATTAATTTCAATTCACTTCATATCCACTCAATTCAATTCAGTTCACTTCCATTCAATTCAACTCAACTCGAATCAATTCAATTCTACACAGTTCAACTCAATTCATTCCAATGCAATTAAATTCAATTTATTCCAAGTAAATTCAATTGAGTTTAAGTCATTCCAATTCAATACAACTCAATTAATTTCAATTCAATTCATTTCACTTCAATTCAATTGACTTGAATTCAATTGGATTCAATTCAATTCAGACCAATTCAATTCAAGTCAAATCAATTCAGTTCCAGTCAAATCAATTCGATTCAAGTCAATTCAATTCAGTTCAGTTCAGTTCATTTCAATTCAATTCGTTTCAATTCAATTTAATTCAACTCAATTCAATTATATTTAATTTAACTCAATTAAATGGAATTCAATTCAATTTGGTTCAATTCAATTGAATTCAGTTCAATTCAATGCAATTTAGTTCAATTCAGTGCAATTTCATTCACTTCAATTCAATTCACTTCGGTTCGATTCTATTAAATTCAATTAAATTCAGTTCAATTCAATTCGTTTTGATTCTATTCAATGCAACTCAATTCAATTTATTCCAATTAAATTCAATTCAATTTAATTCATTTCAATTCAATTCAATTCAACCCATTTAATCTCAATTCAATTCATTTCACCAATACATAATTGACGAAAATTTTCGTTGAACATCAGAAAATTTCCATATTGCATTGAAATAGTTCATTGCACTGGTGAAAGGTAACATATAAAAATAAATTTTATGAATTTAGTATTTTTAGGGTTTTTGTTTCTCATACTGGCAAAACATTTTATGATTTTGTTTTTGCTTGACTCCCCCTCAAAACTTTTCCCTTGCCACGCATCTGTGAATTATTTAAGTTGGTTTATGGCATTTGTCTGACTAAATAACGCGTGGTATGGGTTTGTTTTGCAGCAATATTTCACGTGATTGAAATAAATTAGTTCACCTTCACCATCACCCCGATATGTGTAGCCGATGATCTGGAAAAATATCCAAACTGGAACCTCCAGGAAAATATGATGTGGCCTGGCAGTTTTCAATAATGAGAACACTCGCATTTCCCTCTTAACCATACAAATATTTCCATAAAGATTTTCACGTAAATACTACACCACTAGAGGTGGATGGATAGCCAGTGTGCAGGCAAAAATCTCCGCTCTTGTTACCCACAATATACTTATGTAATGTGTGTAACTCTGAGCTTGTCTCCTTATGGCAGCCGTGAGTGTTCCTAGTATTCAGCCTCACAAACACTAGATAGATAGATGGGTATGCCAAAATGTTGTGTCTTCCGTAATGAGAACATCGAATAAGACATCTTAACATGAACATATTAATTAATACCAAGAAACTTTAACGAAAACTGAAACTGAAGAAGGCGACTGTGACTTGGAAGCTGTTGATAATGGTATGGAGTCCAGTGCTGGTTATCATAAACGTTCGTACTTAGTTAAGCTGGAGTAGACTTTGGAATCTATGCCTCATTGGTAGCAGTTTATACCGTTAACTGTTTAATAATACAATGACGTATAGGCCAGAACATAGATACTCTCACTCAATTCCATGATGGTATATAACAGATGGCTTTTCGTGGTACACATCCTCATCGATATAGGAAGACACACATCATTGCACATTTGATATGTTATGGAATAATAAAGACAAATTACAGATACACAGGAATACATTGGAGGCTACTGATTAATTTTATGTATATGCGGAGCAAATTGGTTCACAGAGAGGAGTGGAAAAGTGCGGTGTCA
Source organism: Phaonia tiefii (assembly GCA_963931995.1). NCBI lineage: Eukaryota > Metazoa > Arthropoda > Insecta > Diptera > Muscidae > Phaonia > Phaonia tiefii. The sequence continues at coordinate 267,470,040 of OZ008369.1, read as the reverse complement.
AAAGAAGTTTCTTTATAGGATACGCAGAATACGACAATGTCAGTTTTCCAAAATTAAGCGGAAAAATTAAAAAAATCGTCAAAAGTTGACTATCACATACATTTATCGCCACAACGTAAACATTTGTTGCAGTAACGATAAATTCGTCGGAGGTACGAAACAGTTCATTGTTGTTGCGTTCTGGTGACGAATTGTGTACATTAGCTCACTGTTGATGAAACTATTCGTAGACATGATGATTTTTTAATGAAGGATTTTCTTAAACAATTAATTCGAATCGTTTGTTTCTATTGAACGATCCCTGAGAGAGGTCGCAAAAATTCTGGAGATGTTCCTACACAAGCTAAAAGTATGTAATATTTGATATGAGTGCGTCATGTCAGACTCTATAAAGCGCCTTGGAAATATCCAAATCAACTACCTTACTCTCACCCAGTCTATACATACACAAAAATAAACAACTTCGTCTTAAACGAATTTTGAGGCTGTCACAACCACAGTAAATTTCAACACATCCGAACTAGGTGGTCGCAACCTATTATTAGATGTTGTCGCAGCCTATTAGAGGTTGTCACGTCCGTATTAGCGGTTGTCACAACCGCTTTAGAAGTTGACACAACCGCATTAGAAGTTGTCACAACCACATTAGAGGCTGATACAACCGTATAAGATGTTGCTTCAACCGATTTTCCATTGTGGGAACTAAATTCAGTGTTAAAAACATTAATTCGGTTGTGACAACTGAAATTCGGTGTCACAAGCCGAGTTTATAGTTGCTACAACGTCTTGTTAAATAATTTGTTATGTGAGCATATTCGAGTGTCTATCAAATGCTTTGGAAATATCCAGTGCAACTACCTTACTATCACACAGTCTACATCCACAGAAAAAATATCCAAATAAGCCGTAAACGAATTTTGAGGCTGTCACAATCGCACAAGAAGTAATCACATCCGAACTAGGTTGTCGCAACCCATTAGAGTCTTTCACGCCCACATTAGAGGCTTTCGCAACCGCAGTAGAGGTTGCCACACCCGTATTATAGGTTGTCACAACCTCATTAGATGTTGCCCTAACCATATTAGAGATTGCCTCAACTATATTGGAGGTTGCCACAACCTTATTAGAGATTGTCTCAGTTGCCTTAGATTTAGTCACAACCGCATTAAAGGTAGTCACAACCGAATTAGATATCACTACATCCGAAATAGAAGTGTCACAATTAACGGATTTTTCAATAAGAGGGCTACAAAAGTTTTTTTAAATAAAACAAAACCGGTTTTAGATACCAATGAAATTCTTTATTCCTGTGAAAGTATGTTCGATGCCATTATGTATGGAACTCGATTTCTTTTGCATGGCCACCATGGGCACGCTTGCAGAAGTCCAGACGCTGAACCCAATTTTCGACGGTTTTCAAGCATAAATCGGCCGATACTGCTGCATTTTCACGTTCGATATTCGTACGAAGTTCATCAATCGTCGCTGGCTTGTGGGCATAGACCATAGACTTGACATAGCCCCACAGGAAATAATCTAACGGCGTCAAATCGCACGACCGAGGCGGCCAATCGACTGGGCCATTTCGTGAGATAACACGTTCACCAAACTGGCTTTCCATTAAATTGATTGTGGCATTCGCTGTGTGGCTTGTCGCGCCGTCCTGTTGGAACCACATGTCCTCCAAGTCGATATTATCCAATTGGGGCCAAAAATATTCGGTTGTCATTGAACGGTAGCGATTCGCATTCACAGTAATGTGCCGGTCTTGATCATCACGGAAGCAGTACGGCCCACTGACGCCGCCGGCCCATAAACCGCACCAAACCGTAATTTTTGCGGGATGCAATGATGACTCATGGATTACGTGTGGATTGCTGTCTGACCAATAACCATTCAGCCATTCAAGCCATTCAGCCAGAAATGAGCCTCATCGCTGAAGATGATTTCCCGATGAAAATCCGAATCATTTTCAAATTGTTGCTCAGCCCAATTCACGAACATACAACGCTTATGGTGGTCAAGCGGCTTCAGTTCTTGCGTCAGTTTGATCTTGTGAGGATGTCGGCCAAGATCTTTTCGCAAAATTCGCCACAACGACGTCACAGAGATGCCCAACGCTTGAGAACGACGTGTGAGAGACACATTTGTGCTTTCTTGAACTGAAGCCTCAGCGGCAGCAATATTCTCGACACTACGGGCACTTCTTTGTCTCACTGGCACGGGAACATTTTGTACTGTTCCTGTGGATTCAAATTTTTCCACTAGACGCTCAATTGTTGATCTGGTAGGACGATTATGACGATCATAAATTGGACGTAGCGCTCTTAAAGTTGAGGCCACTGACTCCAAATTTCGGTAGTTAATTTTAATAATTTCGACTCGTTGGTTTGGTCGTATATCTTTCCATGATGAAATGGCAAACCTTACTGAAGAAAAATGTCAAAAGAGCGGGAAAAAATATGGCGTCGGTTCCTGTCCCTATCGATTTACTTTTGTAGCGTCTCTGTTGAAAACCCCTTTACATTAGAACTTGTGTCAACCGCATTAAAAGTTGGCACAACTGCATTTGAGTTTGTTTCAACTGAATTTCAATTGTGGCAACTAAATTCATTGGAAACAACATCAATTTGGTTGCGGTAACTGCAATTCGGTGTCAACAGTCGAATCTACGGTTGCTACAACGTCTTTTGAAACAATTAGTGCTGCCCAGTGCACGCGATTGTCTATCAAATACCTTGGAAATATCCACTGTCAGTACCTTACTTTCACCCAGTCTACTTCCATAGAACAAACCCCGAATTAACCGAAGCCGAACTTAGAGGTTGTTACAACCACACTAGATGTCATCACATCCGAACTAGAGGTTGTCACAACTGCATTATAGGTTGCATCAGAAAAAATTCAGTTGTGTTGAAGGAACTCTGGGGGTGACACTCTAAATTCAGTTGTGGCAACTATAATTTGGTGTCAACAACCGAATTTTCTGTTGCAGCAACTTCTTTTAAAACATATAGTTATGTGAGTGTATGTACGAACCGACTCCACTGTTCCGAGAAGAACACCATCTCATCAACCGTAGAACGGCTTCAGTGGAAGCCTTAAGGTCATGACTCACTATTAAATTCGGTCTTTTGATCTGTCACGACTATTGCTCTCTAAAACTTTGACAGATGCAACGCAAATCGTTGGATTTTAAAGGACAGTCTGTCTACACTTTTCCTGAACAACAGACCGTTGAATTCAAGATAATTCCCGAACCGGTATTTACTCATGCCCTCCTGCACCTTCGTGTGGATGGAACAGATTGCAACTTGTCGGTAGTTTTTGGGGTTTTTGCCTTAACATATTTGAGGGATCGGCTGGACATTGGCAACCTTCCAACGCGAAGGAACTGCATAATATGAGAGACTGAAAACCTGGCGTAATGGAGGAGCAAGTGACATGGAAAGATATGTAAGGTAGCCAGAGCAGCGATGGATCCGACGTTGTCATATACAAGAGTCGTGCACACTATCCACACATTTTACAGTCAGCAACCTACACGACTTTCATACCACCAGTTCTGCAGGCGCTTCACTTCTTCAGCTCTCGGGATTAGTCACAATAGTACAGGTCCTCAAAGTAGACGCTTGCAAATGGATACCTTTTTGCGATCCGCCAGTGAAGATGGTTATTCTCTCGGGCTACTGCTATATCCACAAGCTGAAAAATATCGGCCCCAGCAACATATTGCAGGAACCATGTACTTGTTTGCAAGCATTGCTTTGGTGAAAATAAGATCTGCTTCTTATTTCTTCTTTGTTGTCTATCACGTTTTGGTTATCAGTTCAGTTTTCAACAAACAAATCCACATTTGGGTCACAAATGCATGTATTATAACCAATTAATCATTATGTCCCAAACATGTAATATTGAATTGCAAAAACAATGTGGTTGGACACAAGTATACTATATTTGTTACAAGCTACAAACACGTTATATTTGTATCTAAACAACAAAAAACGCAAAATTCTTCAATGGTGTGATCCTTAATTCTTTGAGATGAGACCGTTGGTTCTTTCCCCACCCCGACTTCGTTTGTATTTTTCTCAGCGACAAAAATTTCTGGAACATTACACCGGCCCCAGCAACATATTCCAGGAAACATGTATATGTTTGCAAAGAATTGTTTTTGTGAATTGAAGATCTGCTGTTTCTTCCTTTATTGTCTGCCACGTTTTTGTTTTCAGCTGTTTTCAACAAACAAAGCCACATTTGGGTCACAAACACATATATTTTAACCTATTAATCTTTGTGTCTCAAACATGTAATATTGAATATCAAACACAATGCGTTTGGACACAAGTATACTGTATTTGAGACAAGGTACAAACACGTTATATTTGCATCCAAACAACAACAAAAAACAAATTTCTCAGCGTGTAGAGTCCTCAAAGTATCGCAAATGGAGGTATTTTTACTATCCGCCACGGAAGATTGATATTCCATCGTGCTATTACTATACGAGTATCTAGATGACACTCAATGTTAAATGGATGTGGAAATTCGGTCGGGACTATATGGCTTCACGCTTGTATGTGTTTGCAAGCATTGGTTTCATGAAGTGAAGATCTGTTGCTTGATTGTTTCTTTATTGACTGTCACGTTACAACGGATTTCAACAAACAGAGCCAACAACATTAGAGTCACAGATACATATATTATAACCTATTAATCACTGTGTCCCAAACATGTAATATTGAATAGCAAACACAATGTGTTTGGACACGAGTATACCATATTTGCCGTGAGCTACAAACACGTTGTATTTTCAAAACACAGTTTTTTTTTCAATGTGTAGGTGACTGTCGTAGGTGCAATAGTTACCGTACGCGATTCTTTTAAATGAGAACGTTGCTTCTATACCCACGCCAAGTACCCTTGTATTTTTTTCAGCGACAGTTATTTCGGGAACATTAGCCATGGAAAAAGCTTCTGAATGCATAACCAGTCGGATTCAGAGTAAAATTGGAGTTCCAGAGAAGCAAGTCTGCAAATTAGAAAGAGCGGCGCTCACTGGTTTTGAAAAGCTATTCCCTAACATAACTCCGTTGCCTTTGGAATGTCGAAACTAACAACACAGATGGTTTCCAATAACCGCCCACAAAGGGATTGGGGAGAACTTCTCACAACCAGTTAGCTGTGCGCATTCTACAGTTTTACACCAGATACCTAAAGTTTTACACCGGCGCCGAACGGTATTTTGAAACACGGCATGACCGTCGTGACGCGTCGTCGAAAGAAATGGAAAAAGCTTCAGAATGCATATTCCTTCGGTTTCAGAGTAAAATTGGAGTTCCAGAGAAGGAAGTCTGCAAATTAGAAAGAGCGGCGCTAACTTGTTTTGAAAAGCTATTGCCTAGCATAACTCTCTTGCTTGTTCCCCAGTAAACTGTGCGGTTTCTACAGATTTAATACCGAAGACCTAAAGTTTTACACTGATTCCGAACGGTATTTTGAGACGCGACATGACCGCCGTTGAAATAAATGTAAAGTGGTCAGAGCAATGTTTGAACCTACGCTGTTATGTACAAGAGCCGCAAACACTAACCATTGGACCTCCGGCGCCCACGAAACTATTGAATGTGAAGTCATAGAGTTCTCTGAGTACAGCTGTTTGGAATTTAGTGTCCCGATTCGGAGATTCGGAGATTCTAAAATTTTAAGCACATACACGCTGAAAACTATTTATTTTGTTGTTCTTTCGATGCAAATATAATGTGTTTGTAGCTTGTCGCAAATATAGTATACTTGTATCCAAACATATTGAGTTTGCTCTTCAATATACTTGTGTCCAAACATATTGAGATTGCTATTCAATATAACATGTTTAGGACACAATGATTAAGAGGTTTTAATATATATGTATTTGTGACCCAAATGTGGCTTTCTTTGTTGAAAACTGTTGAAAATGTGACAGCCAATAAAGACACAAAAGAAGCAGATCTTCCATTCACGAAATCAATGCTTGCAAACATGTGCATGGTTCCTGTTCCTGTGATATACTCGCAGCACGAAGGAATATCAATCTTAACTGGCGGATCGCAAAAAAATATCCTTTTTGCGAGCACATACTTTGAGGACCTGTACACGCAGACAAATTAGCGTTTTTTTGTTGTTTGTATGCAAATATAATGTGATTGTAGCTTGTCGCAAATATAGTATACTAGTGTCCGAACATATTGCGTTTGCTCTTCAATATACTTGTGTCCAAACATATTGAGTTTGCTATTCAATATAACATGTTTGGGACACAATGATTAAGAGGTTTTAATAAATATGTATTTGTGACCCAAATGTGGCTTTGTTTGTTGAAAACTGCTGAAAACGTGACAGTCAATAAAGAAACAAAAGCAGCTGATCTTCCATTCACGAAATCAATGCTTGCAAACATGTGCATGGTTCCTGCAATATGTTGCTAGGGCCGTTATTTTTCAGCGTGTAATCATCAGAATGCGGAGATGCTTTTTCAATTCACCAAAGGAAGTAATAAATTCAATATTATTTTCTCGTGTGCATTAACTGAGGCTTCGCTGTTGCCTAAGCGTTGCATTTTCTTTCCATTATTTCACTGAAAGTTGTTACCTTTGTATAGAAACTATTATAATCCTATTTATGATTCCGATCATTTATCATACACATTCGTTAGTTGTTGTTCATATGTCACTCGAACGCTCTTGTTCATCTGATGGACTGACTGACTGACTGGCTGTCTGTCATCGAGGGAGCATGTAGTCTTTAGTCCGCTCCTCACATGGGTTTGCCAGTGTCACCGGTCTAATAAGCTTCTTAACCACTACGTCATAACATAAACCATATATGACCTGATTTTCAGTGAATTATGTACGTAGTTTTAAGGCTTTTGTCAACACAAACAAAAATTTAATTAAAATCTTATAAGATATTGAACAAATACGTTGGAAGGCCACAAGGGGAAATCAAGAAATGATGTAATTTTCAAAAACCACAATTGAGAATTGGCCATAAGCAGCCACAGACATTCGAACGTAGGTTAGTAATGAGTATAAGGGGAGATTATGATTTACTCAAACGCAAGAAATGTATCTTGATAGTAACAGAAATTATGTGTTGCTATTGATTTGCAACATATAAGCCGATTATCGTCTAGCAGCGTTGAATTGTTTCCGGACTTCAGCACACACGAAGAAATCAATTATGATGACATTCCACCCATTGTTGTGCTCGGGAATGGTACAGAGATGTGAAGTTCATTAACGGAATGATAGATAAATATCGGAAATTAAGATTGCCTCATTAAATTGTATAGCGTGACATGAATCCAAGGTAAAAAACTTCAGTAACTCTCTAAGGTGCTATATTGTATGTTGTCAAAATTAAAAATTCCTTAATTTCAGTTTCCCTACACACTGAAAAATTTGTCTTTTTTTGTTGTTTGGATGCAAATATCGGGTTTTTCAATAAGAGCGCTACAAAAGTTTTTTTAAATAAAACAAAACCGGTTTTAGATACCAATGAAATTCTTTATTCCTGTGAAAGTACGTTCGATGCCATTATGTATGGAACTCGATTTCTTTTGCATGGCCACCACGGGGACGCTTGTAGAAGTCCAGACGCTGAACCCAATTTTCGACGGTTTTCAACCATTAATCGGCCGATACTGCTGCAATTTCACGTTAGATATTCGTACGAAGTTCATCAATCGTCGCTAGCTTGTTGGCATAGACCATAGACTTGATGTTGGCCCCACAGGAAATAATCTAACGTCGTCAAATCGCACGACCGAGGCGGCCAATCGACTGGGCCATTTCGTGAGATAACACGTTCACCAATCTTGGTTTCCAATAAATTGATTGTGGCATTCGCTGTGTGGCTTGTGGCGCCGTCCTGTTGGAACCACATATCCTCCAAGTCCATATTATCCAATTGGGGCCAAAAATATTTGGTTATCATTGAACGGTAGCGATTCGCATTCACAGTAATGTGCCGGTCTTGATCATCACGGAAGATGTACGGCCCAATGACGCCACCGGCCCATAAACCGCACCAAACCGTAATTATTTCGGGATGCAATGATGACTCATGGATTACGTGTGGATTGCTGTCTGACCAACAATGCATATTTTGCTTATTGACGAAGCCATTCAGCCAGAAATGAGCCTCATCGCTGAAGATGAATTTCCGATGAAAATCCGAATCATTTTCAAGTTGTTGCTCAGCCCAATTCACGAACATACGACGCTTATGGTGGTCAAGCGGCTTCAGTTGTCGCGTCAATTTGATCTTGTATGGATGTAGGCCAAGATCTTTTCGCAAAATCCGCCACAACGACGTCACAGAGATGCCCAACGCTTGAGAACGACGTGTGAGAGACACATTTGGGCTTTCTTGAACTGAAGCCTCAGTGGCAGCAATATTCTCGACACTACGGGCACTTCTTTGTCTCACTGGCACGGGAACATTTTGTACTGTGCCTGTGGATTCAAATTTTTCCACTAGACGCTCAATTGTTGATCTGGTAGGATGATTATGACGACCATAAATTGGACGTACCGCTCGTAAAGTTGAGGCCACTGACTCCAAATTTCGGTAGTAAATTTTAATAATTTCGACTCGTTGTTGGCTCGTATATCTTTCCATGATGAAATGGCAAACCTTACTGAAGAGAAATGTCAAAAGAGCGGGAAAAAATATGGCGTCGTTTGCTGTACCTATCGATTTACTTTTGTAGCGTCTCTGTTGAAAAACCCTTTATAACGTGCGTTTGAAGCTTCTCGCAAATATAATATACTTGTGTCCAAACACATTGTGTTTGCTATACAATATATAGATGTTTGAGACACAATGATTAATATGTTATAATTTATGTGTTTGCGACCCAAATATATCGTTATCACCTGCAATAACATGCACATAGGCTGACAACAATCTCTCTGTGTCTCTCTTTTATTATTGTTGACTTTGGTCCCTCTTTTATTATCCAGCGACAAAAATTTAAGTAAAAAAGTGCACCAAACACAGCTGTACTTGTTTCACAAACAAATTTGTATTTGGATCACAAACACATATAATATAACATATTAATCGTTGTGTGTCAAACATAAAATATTGAATAGCAAGCGCAATCTGTTTGGACACAAGTATACTATATTTGCGACAAGCTCCAAACACACGATATATTTGCTTTCAAACACAACAAAACTAGAGATTTTTCAGCATGGTCCATTTTACTAACATGGCCCAGACAGCGTAAACGCGCAATTTTGATACACACAACCACGACGGTGTCCGGATACACATTATACAGCTCGTGATTCATCCATCGTCGATACCCGTCGTATATATATTTTTCTATTTTTCGATCCATTTTTCTTTCAAAGACACCCAGTGAAGTCTCATCAGCATGAGATATGGCCCAGGTTTCTGCACCATAAAGCAAGGCAAGTAGTATGAGAGTCTGATATAGTTGCATGTTCGCTTCTCAAGAAAGGGTATTATCTCTGCAGCGCTGGTACGCTGAAAAATAACGGCCCATACGCTGAAAAAACGGTCTCTGTACAAAAATATTCTGCAGGAACAACCACGTACATGTTTGGAACACACTTCAAACATTTAACTGTTTGCCAGTCCCAAACTCAGATGTATTTAAATGCAAATATTAGCATGTTTACTGACAAATATGTATGCTTTTACGTGGAAACATATGCGTGCTTCATCCCAAACATCCATATACTTACGTGGAAGCATTCGCGTGTTTCCCCAAACCTCCACGTACTTACGTGGAAATATACTTACGTGGAAATATACTTACGTGAAAACATAATAATAATTAGAAACGAATTATTCATCCTTTCCTTATTTATTATAATTAATTTTATCAATATATATCCACATTTAAAAATAATTAAAAAATAATTATTAATTAATTAATTAAAATATTTAAAATTACCCTTTTTACATTTACTCGCATTGAATGCATTACTTTTTTATGAAATGAGATTCTGCTGCTCTTTGGCTTCTCCTTTCTTTGTTGTCTCTCACTTGTTTGTTTCCAGAAGGTTTCAGCTATGCGTTGGTTAACACTATTCGTTGTACACGAACAATGTATTTATATACAAATCTAGTTCATGCTAGACAAGCGTGTATTAATGACTTGTGTTTCTTGTATTATACATATATTTCACAAATGGTCATTTCCGACTTTTTCAGTAGAGGCTCGGGCAGAAAAAGGGATTCACGTTGTTACCCCCTCCAGTTGCTTTCCTCAAAAGCATTTCTCACTTTGGTAGCACACATAAATATATGCGAATGACAAACACACAAAACCAAAGCAACATCACAACCTATTTAACCGTCCGAGCGTATGCTTATTCTTCTTTCACTGATCAAGCGCTTTTGATATCCTCTGTCCGATGAACCATTACCGACTGAATACATGAAATTAAAACGCAATACATCATGCACATTCAGGAATAATTGTGAATCACTCACTGAGAGAATAATGCAAAAATACAGACACACACTTACAAGATATACTCTTTGCCCCACTTTTATTCTCTTGCTGTCGAGAGAACATAAAGAGTGCAACAAACACGGCTGTATTTGTATAACAAACACAGATATTTTTTGGGTCACAAACACATGTGTTATAACAAATTAATCATTGTGTCTCGAACATGTAATATTGAATAGCAAACACAATGCGTTTGGGTACAAGTATATTATATTTGCGACAAGCTCCAAACACATGTTATATTTGCATCCAATCAACAAAAAATTACAGATTTTTCAGCGTGCAGCGACATATTGGAGGAAGCTTGTACATTGCTTTAATAAATTGAAGATCTTCTGCTTTTTTTTTCTTTAGTGCTTTCAGCAGTTTTCAACAAACAAAGTCACATTTGGGTCACAAATACATATTTTATATCCTATTACTCAATGTGTCCCAAACATATTACATTGAATAGCAAACACAATGTGTTTGGACACAAGTATACTGTATTTGCAACAAGCTACAAACATGTTATATTTGCACCCAAACAACAAAAAATACAACTTTTGCAGGGTGTACACAAAATTTTCGAATTGGGGGCTCATGCAATCCATGAGTAACAATTGCACCCACAACGAGCAACTGTCTGGTGCGGTTTTTGGTCAGGCGGCGTGATTGGGCCTTACTTTTTTTGGAGATGAACCCGAAATTGCAGTGACTGTGAATGACATTCGATACAGGTACATGATAATGAAGTTCTTGTGGCCTCAACTGAACGGCAGGGATCTGGACGGTTTCAGCTAGACATGTGGTTTCAGCTAGACGGTGGCAGGTGACACCGCGCATGAAATAATCGTTTTACTGCAGCAACGATTTCCAGATGAAATTATCTCAAAAATTCTGATGTCAATTGGCCACCAGGATCATGCGCTTTAATGCCGGGTGATTTATTTCTTTAGGGTTTTGTGAAATCACGAGTTTATGGGAATAAACCAGAAACAATTCCTGAAATCAAATCCGAGATGTAAGGCGTCATCGGTGAGATATAGCCACATATCAGAGAAAAAGTCTTCAGAAATTTGATGAAAAGAATAATGGTCTGCCATAAGAGCCGTGGGGCCATTTGATGGATATTTATGTACATACTTAATCGGAACATGTCTTCTTTAGAGTAGAATACAAAAATCACAACTGTCCCAACAAATACGTGTTTTATTTTAAAATTAAAAAGTGTTTACGTACTGAGACACCCTTTACTTGCCTGTGCTCGTCAAAGGGTTAAAGTTCATAAAGGTTACCAATTCCATATTCAAATGATCATTTGCATTATATTCGTTCGAATTACCAGTTCATTGACATTCAAATCTGAAATCTCAAGTCTCAAATCTTAAACCTCCCCCTCTTTAACCGGTATTTTTGTATTTGCTCAGATAAAGTTTAAACAAAATTTTACCTAATCACGTTTATTAATGGAGAGAAGAAAAAAATCACTATATTTTTTATATTTTTTTTTTGTATTTTGTTATCTTTCTCTTTTATGCGATACTCTATTATTAAAAACTCAAGACCAAGAAGCAACAAACAAAGAGGAAGCAAAAGAAAAACAAATGAAGTTATTGACAGTGTCATAGTCGAGGCACTTGAATTCTAGATCTCTTATTGTCTCCATAACACTTCAGCGGTTATTCAAAACCACCATAGACTTTCAAGCCAGCAACGAAGCCACCACTAGTGAGACAGCCATCCAGTCAGCGAGCCATCTAGCCAGCCATTCATCCATCCTCTAGTACCACTATCATCATTCCTATGCTGGGTTTAAACCAGTCTCAAGTGCTATTGTTTGTGAATAGAAAACTTTAAGATTTCAACCACAAAGAAGAGAAAAAAAATAGCTAAAATCCCAACAACCTTAAGCATCTCTCCTACAATACCACTAAAGAAAGATTTCGCAATAGTCTGTCCAACACCATAAAGATGGAGCTGAAAATGAAACCAGTCTATATCTAAATGATTCTTTAAACGCTAAAGCTCACATAGAAAACTATTGCCTTTTATCCCTCTCCCCCATTCAATCTCAATATACATAAGTGGGAAGTGACAACAATGAAATTGCAGTTTTCTATGGAATTTTTTTCTTTCCTAGATTATATTTCTATGATTAGAAACTTCAAGTTCCTTTTTTGGGAAGCTTGAAATCGCATAGAAACTCTTGAAAAACTCCCATTGTTTGTGGGTCTTAAGTGTTTGCTTATTGCTCCATTTGCATATGCGAGTGGTGTATGATGAGATGGAGAGGGAGATGGATTTGGAGCAAATGCGTTCGCAAGCATCACCAATCTTGCTGGCTGCTTAAGTGGTCTGTCTTGTTTTCCAAAGTCGCCTTAAACAAATTGTCTTCGTTAGTTTTCTGTTCCTTTGACAATTCACAAATGAATGTGTTTGAAAAAAATATGTATATGTGGGTTTGGAGGAGATTTTGAATCAGAAAATTGGATTTAAATTCATTACAAAACATTTTAGTAGCTCATCTTGTTTCCTATACACTAGGGTATTGTAATCATGGATCATGAAAGTACTGACATAGATAATCAAGTACTGGCACTAGATGCTGCCCATAACCCTAAGACTGATTCAGAATATAACTAGCTACGCTACGAACCTCTTCGAGTTAGAACACTCTACTTATAACGAGTTTTTCAATAAGAGCGCTACAAAAGTTTTTTTAAATAAAACACAATCGGTTTTAGATACCAATGAAATTCTTTATTCCTGTGAAAGTAGGTTCGATGCCATTATGTATGGAACTCGATTTCTTTTGCATGGCCACCTTGCAGTAGTCCAGACGCTCAACCCAATTTTCGACGGTTTTCAAGCATAAATCGGCCGATACTGCTACAATTTCACGTTCGATATTCGTACGAAGTTCATCAATCGTCGTTGGCTTATTGGCATAGACCATAGACTTGACGTAGCTCCACACGAAATAATCTAACGGCGTCAAATCGCACGCCTGAGGCGGCCAATCGACTGGCCCATTTCGTGAGATAACACGTTCACCAAACTTGGTTTCAAATAAATTGATTGTGGCATTCGCTGTGTGGCTTGCGGCGCCGCACAGTGGGATTTCTTCATACAAAAAAAAAATAAATGGTTTCCCATTACATCCCATGAAGGGACTGGGGAGAACTTCTCACAATCACTGAGCTGTGCGCTTTCCAGTTTTCACTCACTGATTGGGACCTACAGTTTTACACCGATTCCGAACGGTAATTTGAGAAGCTTTTTCATGGCTAGATACTCGATAGTGTCGCCGTCACTATGCGAGGTGACCGCCGCCGAAAGAAAATTTGAAGGTGGTCAGAGCCGGGTTCGAACCCAGGATCTCATGTACAAGAGCCGCGCACACTAACCATTGCACCACCGACGGCCATACAAGCCACGGCAAAAATTAGAAGGAATCGAGCTAGGGCTTTGAAATTTCGCACACATCTCTCATATTGCTAAATTAGAAAAAAAAACAGTTTTTGTTCAAATCCGCCCACAACCACGCCTACCTCCAATATAACGTAAATTAAAAAATTGTTGTATTTTCCTCATTTTCTTATCTATGTCAATAAAAAATACTGCCAGTGCTTGCATTTGAGTCCTCAATTTTATTAAAAATTTAAGTGCCTCGCCCAACGCCCATATACAAATTTTCATTTTTCAAAATTTTCGAAAACACAGATATAATTCTTTGTAGTTTGTGATAGATGGAAATCAGCACTTACATCTATATAAATTACTAAAGCCTAATATGTTAGCTGAATATTTGCAAAAAAATTAGGGGGCCATAGTTTACCGTTTTTTTTTTATTAACCAATCGTTCCAAATAAAAGTCAAATTTGTACTATAAAATTATCGAAATTTATTAATTTTGCAGCATTTCTCAGTGCTTACTTTTAGGGATATGATATATAAAACACAACCGCTGTAAAAAAAAACTTTAACTAACGTTTCTATTATCTACAGCATTAAAACACATATGCCTAAAAGTATACACCATTTTATATGGTGTTTTCATCCATTTTTGTAATGAAATTTCGTGGCACTTCTTTTTATAAAATTTATAGCTTTGTTCAACAGTATAAAATATTATGGGAATTTTATTTATGAAATCAAAAGAATACGCTCCCACCTTTCACATTTTAGCAACCAGACCACGACGATCGATAACGACCACCTTTTTTTAGTCCAAGAAAAACTAGAAACACTTAGTTTTTTGAGTGTCATCATAAAAGCATGAATATATTTTAATCTGTTATTGTTATTCAATTATTTTTTCTTAAAACTTAATGCAGAAATACCATATTTTTCAAATATACATATTCCAAATCGATACGACAAAAAGAAGTTATGTTTCCAGCCCATTGAAATGCATTAAAATCTGAGGCAGGTTACTGCAGAGTTTCATTTTGTTGACTTTGCCGCGTTTTTTTGTACAAAAACAAAATTTGTGGAAAAAAACTAATGATTTATTTCTCTTAATTAAACAATTCTCTACAAAACTGCGTCATTACATTTTTGATATTTGACACTCGCAAAAGGGTATTTTTGCCGGCAAAATCCCTCTGTGCGCCGCCCTGTTGGAACTACATGTCCTCCAAGTCCATATTATCCAATTGGGGCCAAAAAATATTCGTATTCACAGTAATGTGCCGGTCTTGATCATCATGGAAGAAGTACGGGCCAATGACGACGCCGGCCCATAAACCGCAACAAACCGTAATTTTTTCGGGATGCAATGATGACTCATGGATTACTTGTGGATTGCTGTCTGACCAATACCGCATATTTTGCTTATTGACGAAGCCATTCAGCCAGAAATGAGCCTCATCGCTGAAGATGATTTTCCGATGAAAATCCGAATCATTTTCATTTTGTTGCTCAGCCCAATTCACGAACATATGACGCTTATGGTGGTCAAGCGGCTTCAGTTCTTGCGTCAATTTGATCTTGTTAGGATGTAGGCCAAGATCTTTTCGCAAAATTCGCCACAACGACGTCACAGAGATGCCCAACGCTTGAGAACGACGTGTGAGAGACACATTTGGGCTTTCTTGAACTGAAGCCTCAGCGGCAGCAATATTCTCGACACTACGGGCACTTCTTTGTCTCACTGGCACGGGAACATTTTGTACTGTGCCTGTGGATTCAAATTTTTCTAGACGCTCAATTGTTGATCTGGTAGGACGATTATGACGACCATAAAATGGACGTAACACTCTTAAAGTTGAAGCCACTGACTCCAAATTTCGGTAGTAAAGTTTAATAATTTCGACTCGTTGTTGGCTCGTATATCTTTCCATGATGTAATGGCAAACCTTACTGAAAAGAAATGTCAAAAGAGCGGGAAAAAATATGGCGTCGTTTGCTGTCCCTATCGAAATACATTTGTAGCGGCTCTGTTGAAAAACCCTGTACTACAGACTTAAGGTACGTGCACACTTGACAAATATTTGACGAAAATTTTCAAGCATTTCTTTGCCGGAGTCGGACCACAAAACTTTTTGTGAAGTCAGCTGATTTTGGGCAAACAAAATCATGAATTCAAAATTATGAAATTATGATTGTGAATTATGAATTGCTTCATCTATTTGATGAAACATTTCCTAATTTTCCAACCGACGACACATTTCATTGAATTTATGATAAACATTTCATTAATATTGCATCCATATTTCATCAATAGTTTATGTTGATTCAACAACAACATTACATCAAGTTCATGTACAGCTTTCATCTATTTAAAGTACGAAATTCGATGCAAACAAGAAGTCAGCTGATTTTGGTCAAACAAAATTATTTGGCTGCAAACAAAAATTTGCCCAATGTGGCGAAAATATGGCCACACAAAAACAAATATTTTATGTGTGTTTGAGGAGATTTTGAATCATAAAATTGGATTTAAATTCATTACAAATATTTTAGTAGCTGATCTTGTGTATAAGAAATAGGATATTTTAATCCTGGATCATGGATGTACTGACGGAGATAAGTACTGGCATAGATAATTGAAAACTTTCACTAGGTGCTGCCCATAACCGTAAGACAATTCGGAATCTAACTAGCGACGCTACGAATCTCTTCGAATTAGAACACTCTATTACAAATTTAAGGTACGTTCACACTTGGCAAATATTTGACGAAAAATTTCAAGCATTTCTTTGCCGCAGTATGACCACAAAACTTTTTGAGATGTAGAAAAGAAGTCTGCTGATTTTGGGGAAAACGAAATTATTTGGCTGCAAACAAAAATTTGTCCAATCCCAATGTGCCATATGAATCCCTTACGAATTCGAGACGGATCGGTTTCTGCGGACATTTTGTCCGAAACGTACATCCGTTACGAACTCATAACGAATTCGTTTTCGTATGAAATTCCTCTCGAAACCGCGAATAGTTTTTTGTACTTTTTCGCATCCGTCTCCAACTCGTAATGAACTTCATATTCGAATCCGTTTCGGATTCGTTTTTTGGAAATAAAATGAATTCGCGACGAATCCGACAAATCGCTATTACACTGATTCGCTTTTTTTGTATTTTTACGGACGCATAACGAGTTCGAGACGAATCCGCCAAATCACAATTTCACTGAGTCGCTTTTTTATGTTTTTACGAACTCGTAACGGGTTCGAAACGAATTCGAAAACTCACATTTCGCTTTTTTATGATTTTACGAACTCGTAACGAGTTCGAAACGGATTCGCATCCGTTTTTGTGCACAATGAGATTTGGCGAAAATGTGACCACACAACCACCAATATTTTCCTCTCTTCTGCACTAAAAGAAAAAGTTTCATCACAATTATGAATTCCTTCACCAATTTGATGAAGCATTTCCTCACTTTCCAACCTACGACACATTTCGTTGAATTTATGAAGAACATTTCATCAATCTTTCATCAATAGTTTATGTTGATTCAACAACAACGTTGATTCAATTTGAATTACGAAATGCGATGCAACCAAGAAGTCAGCTGATTTTGGGCAAACAAAATTATTTGGCTGCTAACAAAAAATTGCCAAAGTAGCAAAAATGTGACCAACTTCTTAAAAATTCTGAATTCCTTCATCAATTTGATGAAACATTTCCTCATTTTCCAACCTACGATACAATAAATTTAATTTATGAAGAACATTTCATCATTCTTTCATCCATATTTCATCAATCATTTACGTTGATTCAACGACAACGTTACATCAAGTTCATGTACATTTTTCATCAACGTACATTAACGTGTGTCATAAAGTTGAAGTAAACTATTCACCAGTTTGATGTAAATTGTTTATTAATTTACTGTACATTTTCGTCAATTAGATATAGGGTTGTCATCAATTTGATGTAAGTTTGTTATCAATTTGATGTAAATTTATTATCAATTTGATGTAAATTTGTTTTCAATTTGATGTAAATTTGTTATCAATTTGATGTAAATAGTTTTGTAATATCTAGCCAAAATCTTTGGACTATTTTTCATTGCACAAAATTCAAAAGACCGGGATTATAAGACCGCATAGAAAATTCTCATATCGTGGATATTGCACTATTTTCTAGTATGTATTTATTTCTACTACACCATTTCCAATTGAAATTTGAAAAATATCAATGCAATTTTGAAAAATATCAATTGAAATTTGAAAATTATATTTGGAATAGGAAATACATCAATTGAAATTTGGAAAATATCAATTTAATTTTGAAAAATAATAATTGAATTTGAAAATTATTTTTGAAATTTGAAATACATCAATTGAAATTCAAAAAAATTTCAATTGAAATTTGAAAGACATGAATTCAAATTTGAAAGACAACAATTGAAATTTGAAAGACAACAATTGAAATTTAAAACACATCAATTGAAATTTAAAATACATCAAATGGAATCTAAATCACATCAATTGAATTTGAAAATTATATTTGCAATTTGTAATACATCAATTGATTAAAATATATCAATAGAAATTTAAAACACGTCAATTGAGATTTGAAGGACATCAATTGTAATTTAAACCACATCAATTGAGATTTGAAGGACATCTATTGAAATTTAAACCACATCAATTGAAATTTGAAAAACATCAATTGAAATTTAAAATGCATCAATTCAAATTTAAAATACACCAATTGAAATTTAAAACTCTAATACATAAAATGGGTTAATAATTTTTAAATTTCAAGTGACGAATTTTAAATTTCCATTTATGTCTTTTAAAATTCAATTGATGTCGTTTAAATTACAATTGATGTCTTTCAAATTTCAACTGATGTATTACAAATTTCAATTGATGTATTTAAATTTCAAATAGAATTTTCAAATTTCAATTGATGTATGTCAAATTTCAAATTGAATTTTTAAATTTCAATTAATTTTTTTCAAATTTCAATTGGAAATGGTGCAGTTTTTTTCTATTTCTCTTTATTTGTTCAATACTACGTCCATATTTTGAATCGATCCCACTAATTATTTCTAAAGTCCGATGATGAAGGCTGAAAATGGTAAAAAAAATGCACAATTTTCAAACTGAAGAATCTTTTCATTGAGTTGATAAAATTTGTTATCAATTTAACGAAGAACAATTGATGGACATTTATCACCGATTTGATGTAAACATTTTCTTTCAGTATGGGCAAATATTTATGTTTTCCTACAAAACTTTAGGAATATCTTTCGCACCAGGACTTCTCCTGGAAAGACCAGGTGGAATATTGTCGGCGAGAGCTTGGACTGTGAATGAATTAGCTTCGAGAGCTTGTTCGCGGCTAATAAAATAGTGATTGCGATGGTCAGTGTCGATGTTTTACCCGCCTTTTTATGTAACTAGAAGAATCACTCATGATAGCTTTTGCATTGCCCAAGGTCACACTGTTCTCTTGTTTAAAGGACGTTAGCTCTTCACCATAGCCTTAAGATTTTGGAACCGTTTTCGAGTTTTGTTCTTCCTTTTGAATATGTGACCCTGTATATGAAAATTCACCTAGTGTGTCAAATCAATTTTTGAGTAAAACGAAATTAAAGTTTCCCCCTCTGTGTTGCATTTTCATAGTGTGCGCGTTCTCATTACATTATTCAATGTTTGTTTTACAGTAGATTCGGATGGTTTTGAGACTTGCGAGCGGTTTCATATGAAAATTGAAGGTTTTTTCATATACAAGTTCAAAAAAAAAGTTAATTCATGAAATTTGACACACTAGGTGGGTTTTCGTAATCAGGGTCACATATATTTACGAGAGTATTTAAATTTAGTTTACTCTCAAGCTGCTCTGCGCATTGGTATTTTTTTGCTCAAAGATTCTTTTCACTTCTCTCGTCTTACACTTCACTATCTGAACGTTGCAACTGACTGCAGCATTGCCATACGTGCAGCTATCTTTTTATTGCGTGAATCTCAATTGTGTCATGACTTATTGTCAAGACGTCATAAGTGGAGATAAACGGTGTCAGTTCTACGATATTTAAGGGGATACAAAAGTAGCCCCATGGTTTTTCAAATTTCTCACGCCACGATTCCTTGTCACTGACACCGACAGCGCTACCACAACGCTGGCCTAGTTTAAATTTTTTTTTAGTTTAATAACTAAATAAACTTTATATAAAAATTGGTTACAACAAATATATCATTTTTCACTAATTAAGCAAACTGACAGAAAATATCACAGACAAAAAATACCCAAATCGCAAACACATCCCACCAACATTTCGATTATGGTTTTACTTTACACTGCCAAATGACTTAAGTCACAAAAGGAGGCAAAAAAACAAAACATACAAAGTCCAATCATAAACTCTTATACAAAGTAATGGAACGGCACGAGATTATCATTGAAAGCAAATCAGTAGTAGTTTAAACGGGTTTCCACGCATCCAAAGTAGCACCATAGTTGGCGGCTGCCATCGTGTCCGTCCATATGCAGATTTATGCGAAGTGGAAAAACATAAATAAATTCATAAATCATTTTTAATGATTTATAAATAAAAAAAATATATATATAATGTTTTTTGTCTGATAAAAAACAGAATACTACAACGAAATATTGTTATTTATGGCAGAGGTAAAAAAGCAGTTTTAACCGACTTTAAATACACGGTATATAAAGGAAATTTAAATTCAAATACATTGAAAAATCCCTTATTTTATATTCAATATTGAAATATATATTGAAAAATCTCTCACTTTAGATTTCAAGGGTAGTAAAAACGAAAGATATTACATACATTTCTGTCTGTGCAGTAAACAAGTAATACGAAATTTATCTTTTGATACAAAACAGAGCAATTCTTATGTTATACCAACGTTAACAGGTTCCAAAGATTTGTTATTCCCTACACACTGGAAAATATTGGCCCCAGCAACATCTCGCAGCAACCATGTATATATTTGCAAGCATTGTTTTTATAACTTGAACATCTAAACTAATTTTTAGTTTCTTTGGTGTCTGTCACGTTTATGTTTTCAACAGCAAACAAAGCCACATTTGGCCCACAAAAACATATATTATAACCAAAGAAGATCTAGAATTAGACGACCAGAAGATGTGCGCAATTTGGCAACCCTCGTAAAAGAGAACCAAAAAGTGATAACAATTCACTCAAATGCATTTCTCTCTCGCGTCATATCTCTATTATTTCACACTTTTTGAATAGTTTATGGAATTTTACTTCAACATGGTTGGAATTTGTATAGTTGTATACAATAACACTATCAAAAAGCTGCTCGTGTATTGAAATATTCAATGACGAGAGTAAGAGAGAGAGAGAGCAGAGAATGATTAGCGTTTCACTCGTTTCGTTTCCTGCCATTCGAGTGAAGAGAAATTTTAACTGTCTACTTGTACATCGTTTTTGTTATAACCTATTAATCCTTGTGTCCTAAACATTTTATATTGAATAGAAAAAAACACAATGTGTTTGGACACAAGTATACTAAAAAGGGTTTTTCAACAGAGACACTACAAAAGTAAATCGATAGGGACAGCAAACGACGCCATATTTTTTCCCGCTCTTTTGACACTTCTCTTCAGTAAGGTTTGCGATTTCATCATGGAAAGATATACGAGCCAACAACGAGTCGAAATTATTAAAATTTTAAATATTAAAAAAATTACGGTTTGGTGCGGTTTATGGGCCGGCGGCGTTATTGTGGCGTACTTCTTCCGTGATGATCAAGACCGGCACATTACTGTGAATGCGAATCGCTACCGTTCAATGATAACCGAATATTTTTGGCCCCAATTGGATAATATGGACTTGGAGGACATGTGGTTCCAACAGGACGGCGGCACAAGCCACACAGCGAATGCCACAATCAATTTATTGGAAACCAAGATTGCTGAACGTGTTATCTCACGAAATGGCCCAGTCGATTGGCCGCCTCGGTCGTGCGATTTGACGCCGTTAGATTATTTCCTTTGGGGCTACGTCAAGTCTATGGTCTATGCCAACAAGCTAGCGACGATTGATGAACTTCGTACGAATATCGAATGTGAAATTGCAGCAGTATCGGCCGATTTATGCTTGAAAACCGTCGAAAATTGGGTTCAGCGGCTGGACTTCTGTAAGCGTGCCCGTGGTGGCCATGCATAAGAACTCGAGTTCCATACATAATGGCATCGAACGTACTTTCACACGAATAAAGAATTTTATTGGTATCCAACCGGTTTTGTTTTATTTAAAAAAACTTTTGTAGCGCTCTTATTGAAAACCCCGTTATTTGCGACAATCACTGAACACGTTAA
The DNA here is from genome assembly GCA_963931995.1 of Phaonia tiefii. Lineage (NCBI taxonomy): Eukaryota > Metazoa > Arthropoda > Insecta > Diptera > Muscidae > Phaonia > Phaonia tiefii. The sequence continues at coordinate 267,447,752 of OZ008369.1, read as the reverse complement.
ATTTGAATCCAAACAAACGATACAATCAACAAACACGTTATATTTGGATCCAAACAACAAAAAACGACAGATTTTTCAGCGTGTAGGGTAGGCCGTCGCCATAGTCTTATCTTGTATATGATAAAATTAAATAAAATCTCCTGATAAATTTTCTGCATGCAAATGAGAATAAATCGAGCGGTAGCACAGAGCAATAGGAAAGAGCTTCTATGCCTCCCTTCGTGTTCTCTTAATGACGACGAGGTAGCAGGCCATTTCATCAAGTTCGAGTTGCTTTGGTAATTTACACTTTGGTTGGCATAATACGGCCAGAAATCAAAGGGAATGCGTGTTTTCGTTCGATGCAAACAGCATAAAACGTAATTCAGCTGTTGTTAGTATCAATCAAACACTTTTCAACTTAGTTTACTGCATGGTCTATAATCTGTATGTCTTCTTTAGTCACTCATTCTACATAATTTCTCTAGTACCTTTTCGATCAGCTGTGCTATAGAAACCCCCCAGGTGGTGCACGACATTGAGTGTTGAAACGTTAGACCTCCTGCTTAACACTCACGTCCTCGGCAACCGGCAGGAGACATATGGTTGTACTCATCGACCTACAAGTTGCAGGTTGCAGCAAATACTGTGACTAGTGACGCACTGCGTGGCTATCGGCGGTAGAATAACAGTTAATAAATGGCGTCTCTATGAAATTTGGCAGCTGTCACATATGTTTATTCCGATTATTACAAATGGACCGCTTTACGAAAGAACAATGCGTTATAATTGTGAAAACTTATTACAAAAATTTGGAAAGTTATGCTGTTTCCGATCGAAAACTTCGAAGAATTTTCAGTGGAGCAAGTGCACCTAATGTGTCAACCATTCGAAGGGTGGTCACAAAATTTGAAGAAACTGGGACATGGACAGCAAGACTCCTGTGCTTCAACGTACCGGTCGGTCTCTTGAATATATATAAGCTGCTGTGTCGAGAGCGTGTCGGCGAAACCCCGAAAACTCCAATTCGGCATCGTTCCCAACAACTTCAAATTTCACGAAGCACAACGCAGCGAATTTTGAATTTTGATTTAAACCGTCATACGTAGAAAATTCAGCTTACTCAGGAGTTCAAACCAGCAGACCGTGGAAAGCGCCGGCAATTCGTTCAATGGGTAATGGAGCAAAGTGAAGTCAAAGCCAGTTTTTCAAAAAAAACAGGTCATCTTCTCCGATGACGCACATTTCCATCTGAATTGCCTCGGGAATACACAAAATTATCGAATTTGGGGCTCAGAAAATCCTCATGCAATCAATGAGAAACAAATGCACCCACAAGGAACAACTGTCTGGTGCGGATTTTGGTCAGGCGTGGTGATTGGTCTTTACTTTTTTGAAGATGAACCCGAAATTGCAGAGACTGTGAACGGCATTCGTTATAGGAACATGACAACGGAGTTCTTGTGGCCTCAACTGGACGGCATAGATCTGAACGACATGTAGTTTCAGCCAGACGGCGCTACCTGCCACACTGCGCATGAAATAATCAATTTATTGCCGCAACGATTTCCACAACAAATTATCTAAAGAAATTCTGATGTCAACTGACGACCATGATCAAGCGATTTAACGCCGTGCGATTTCTTTCTTTGGGGTTTTGTGAAATCTCCGGTTTATGCGAATAAGCCAGAAACAATTCCTGAGTTCAAATCCGAGATCCAACGCGTCATCGGTGAGACACAGCCTCTGTGAAAAAGTCATGGAAAATTTGATTAAAAAAGTAATGGCTTGTCATCACAAACGTGGGGGCCATTCGAAGGATATTTTATTCCATACTTAATCGGAACATGTCTTCTTTACAATCCAGTAAAAAAAAATCACAACTATCTCTATAAAACACCCTTTATCTACACATCACATGGCTCTGACGGCATACTACCGATGGGATAACAAAGTAGTCTTAGAATTCCTGTTTCCGGAACCTTTATACAAGCAGCATTAACCTGCCCTCTATTCCAATTCGATTTTGGGAGTCTTTAGCTGGCACTTTTCATTGCGAAAGCAGGAAACCAGCACATGCCAGTGCAAAGGACTTAAGCTCAATCAGTCTCTTATATTTCCTTCTAAAGCCATTGATTGGCAACCATAGGTAACTTTCAGCTGTCCAAGTGTCAGCACGCAAACAAAAACAATTGTTTCCCATAACATCCCATGAAGGAACTGCGGAGAGCTTTTCACAACCAGTGAGCTGTGCGCTGTCTAGTTTTATTTTCACTGATTGGGACCTATAGTTTTACACCGGTTCCGAAAGATATTTTTGAGAATATTTTCCAAGGCTAAATACTCGATAGTGCCGCCGTCACTAAGCGCGGTAACCGCGGTCGAAAGAAATGTAAGGGGATTCGAGCAGCAATCGAACCCACGCTCTCATGTACAGGCGATGCGCACACTACCATTGTACAACCGATGGAAGACAAGAATACAGCAAAGTCAAATTTTCGAAAACCAGGCCACACGCTCTTGTGAGCTTCATAGAGAAATCTATATATGAATATGAGGGAGTAGAATTTTGTCACATTTGCTGATATACACGCTGAAAATTTTGAATTTTTTCTATCGATTGGATGTAAATATAACATGCTTGTCGTTTGCTACAAATTTAGTATACTTGGCTCCAAACACATTGTGTTTGCTAGTCAATATAACATTTTTGGGACACAATGTTTAAAAGGGTATAATATGTGTATTTGTGACCTAAATGTGGATTTGTTTGTTGAAAACTATTGAAAACACTGGTGTCTTTCACAATATAGAAACAAACAGCAGCATCCTTTCAATTCACGAAAACAATGCTTGCAAACATGTACATGGTTCCTGCAATATGTTGCTCGGGTCGTTGTTTTTCAGCGTGTAGAGTTTGCATTTATCAATGATATTCCCGGATCTATAAAATCTGTTCTATTGACAATATCTGTAGACTAGGGGACCTTAATTTATACTATGGACTACTTACCACACAGAACTCTAATTAGTTATGCCAACCTCTAATGAGGTTGTGACAATGTTGTATTCAAATGTGATGACATCTAATGTGCTCGTGGCAAACTCTAGGGCTAATTCGCTTATTTTTCTGTGGATGAAGGAACACAATTTCGTCTTTGGGTTACACCACCCTTAATAAAAATGTGAACCGCTTCTCTGGAATTTTGCATTGGATATTAGCACCTGGCACCACACGATAAACCCATAAAGCATTAACGGTCTCACCTCCGCTTTATAGATCCAGTGTAGCAGTTTGACCACCAGGAAGACGAAATTTCTCACACTGATACTCCATACACATAACATCAGTACTCATATCTCATAGCAATTATGCCACATACTCACTCCTCGTGTAAGGAAAAACATGAAATGTTCGAGTATAAAATAAAATTTGCGACCAAAATAATCGTGGCCAAAGGATGATGTCTCAAATGTGCATCTACAGTGTCGCTAACGGTTATTTTCCGAATATTTGGTCAGATTTGTTTATACATCGAAATTCTAACCATATACATGTTTACTTTTCACATTTGGCATAGGAAAAGAATTCAACATAACATAACAACACAACACCTCTGTTTCCACTTTTTTTTTGAAAGAACACGGTCATAGACATGGACGCGGACGCGGACATAAACACGCACTCACGCATGCGTGAATTGTGTACTTGAGTTGGAGTTCTCTTGCTGCATAGTGGAGGAATTCGGTATGAAAACATGAAAAAGAAAAACTGCATTTCATCCAAATGACAAAAAACCGTTTCCCATTAAATCCCATGATGTAATTGGGGAGAGCTTCTCACAACCAGTGAGCTGTGCGCTTTCTAATTTTTCACTCATTGATGGGGCCCTACAGTTTTTACACCGATTCCGAACGGTATTTTGAGAAGCTTTTTCATGTCTAAATACTCGATAGTGCCGCCGTCACTATGCGAGGTGACCGCAGCCGAAAGAAATTTTTTTAAGGTGGTCAGAGCAGGGATCGAAACCAGGATCTCATATACAAGAGGCGTGCACAGTACCCATTGCACCACCGACGGCCTAATGAAGTCTCAGATAAACGATGTTCGATTGGGGAACGTAATTGCGGCTAAGGAATATTTGGTGAACTTAACGTATCACATGTGGCCGTCGGTGGTGCAACGGCACTTCTTCCGACGACGGCCACCTCGCTTGGTGACGGCAACAATATCGAGTAATAAGCCATGACATAGCATTTCACAAAAACCCGTTCGGAACCGCTGGAAAATTGTAGGTCCCAATCAGTGAGTGAAAACTGGAAAGCACACAGCTCAGGGCTTGTGAGAAGCTATCTCCCCTATCCTTTCATGGGGTGTAATGGGAAAATATTTATTTATTTTACGTATCACATACAGGGTGGCGCAAAAGAAACAAAGGGGTTTGAACAGTCTGTAATTTCTTTATTTTAAAGTCAGTTAAATGTTTTTATAAGTAGATTCGCATAGTCCCGTTCTTTCAAAGACTTTTCCCATGAAATTTTTCACGGTTTCAGGAATTATCTCTCGAATTTCTTCTCGACAATTAGTTTTTAGTTGAACTATGGTCTGTAGCTTATTCACTTATACACGTTCATTCACGCTAAAAAAATCTGTCTGTTGTCTGGATGCAAACATTACGTGTTTGTAGCTTGTCACAAACATAGTGTACTTGTGTCCAAACATATTGTGATTGCTATTCAATATTACATGTTTGAGACACAATGATAAGTAGGTTATAATATATGTTTTTGTGACCCAACTGTAGCTTTGTTTGTTTGCTGTAAACAAAAACGGCACAGACTACCTGGAAATAAAAAGCACTAGATCTTCAATTCATGCAAACAACGCTTGGAAACATTTTCATGTTTCCTGCCATATGTTGCTGAGGCCGTTGTTTTCAGCGTGTTTAAATACCCGCAAATTAATATATCGCGAGTTGATAAAACTGTAGAAAGCGGCGGCCAATTAAAATCTTTGCCTCTTGAAATGTACTGATCACCGCAAATATCACATAAAAATGTCCCGCATTGGGTACCTTGATGTACATGCTGAAAAATAACGGCCCCATCAACATGTTGCAGGAACCATGTACATGTTTTCAAGCATTGTTTTTGTACTGCGTTTTCTTTTTCGTTGTGGTCTGTCGCGTTATTGTTTTCAGCAGTTTTCAACAATCAAAGCTATATTTGACTCACAAAAACATATATTATACCATATTAATCATTGTCTCTCAAATAGGATATATTGAATAGTAAACACAATGTGTTTGGGTGCAAGTATAGTATATTTGCGACACAAGCTACAAACACCCTATATTTGCATCCAAACAAGAACAAAAGACAGATTTTTCACGGTGTATATATTGTAACATATTAATCAGTATTTCTTCAACATGTAATATTGATATGAATCACCGCCATACTGGAGGTTGTTGAACTACTGAAAAGTAGTGTCACAACCCTCCGGAGAATATGTATCTACACGAACAGCCAGGCTGTCATAAAATCAACTGCAGGTATCACAATGGGCTTTATTAGCCTAACCAACAAACCAACTGCAACTGCCTTTTCAACCAACCAACCAACTGCAGACGCTATGGTGATGAATAGGAGGTCCAGGGCGTTGAACATCTCATATGCTATTGCACCGGCCTTTTGTATGGGAATGAGACAATATCTTGGATCTTACTTTATGATGGATCTCACAGACATTCGGTAAGTTAAGCTAAAGGATCTTAGGACTTATCTGCGCAGCACTAATTGGTTCACCAGGGACATCCTGGAATATGGGGATAAGGTATCATATAGCTTGAACACCCCATAACCATGTCAAGTCAACTTACAGGCCAAATGATCTTCTTTAGTTACATCCTGAAATGTCGGGATGAGGGGTTATATGTTTTGAACGCCCCTTAACCATACCAGGTCGATATACAGGTTCAACAATGGGACATAATGTGAGGTCGCGTGGTATCACAACGGTCCTCAGTGGACTAAGAGGGTAAATTTTGACAGCCACTTCTACCTGGTCTACATGTATATCGAATCTTTTACAATCTGTGGAGGAGGTATGTTTCTGGGCATCTTTTAGGAAGCGGGATGGGAATGGACCCGAATTTGTCATCAGTCTAAGAGAGGTAAGAACGTAGGTTTATATTAATGCCTTCTATAAGAAATCGTCGGTGAATGTCATCAGACTGCATCAGGGGCATATTTGCAGACCAATTCTAAAAATGCACTTGCATTTCAGGTACTGGGCATGACACCATCGAGGAAGATAGTTAGTTGCTCAGAAACAAGGATCTAACTGACAATTTTGGATAATATAATCCGCAATATCTCATCGCAATTAAATGGACATATATGTATCGGGTTTTTCAATAAGAGCGCTACAAAAGTTTTTTTAAATAAAACAAAACCGGTTTTAGATACCAATGAAATTCTTTATTCCTGTGAAAGTGCGTTCGATGCCATTATGCATGGAACTCGATTTCTTTTGCATTGCCACCACGGGCACGCTTGCAGAGGTCCAGACGCTGAACCGAATTTTCGACGGTTTTCAAGCATAAATCGGCCGATACTGCTGCAATTTCACGTTCGATATTCGTACGAAGTTCATCAATCGTCGCTAGCTTGTTGGCATAGACCATAGACTTGACGTAGCCCCACAGGAAATAATCTAACGGCGTCAAATCGCACGACCGAGGCGGCCAATCGACTGTGCCATTTCGTGAGATAACACGTTCACCAAACTTGGTTTCCAATAAATTGATTGTGGCATTCGCTGTGTGGCTTGTGGCGCCGTCCTGTTGGAACCACATGTCCTCCAAGTCCATATTATCCAATTGGGGCCAAAATTATTCGGTTATCATTGAATGGTAGCGATTCGCATTCACAGTAATGTGCCGGTCTTGATCATCACGGAAGAAGTACGGCCCAATGACGCCGCCGGCCCATAAACCGCACCAAACCGAAATTTTTTCGGGATGCAATGATGACTCATGGATTACGTGTGGATTGCTGTCTGACCAATAACGCATATTTTGCTTATTGCCGAAGCCATTCAGCCAGAAATGAAATTCAGAATTCAGAAATTGGACGTAGCGCTCTTAAAGTTGAGGCCACTGACTCCAAATTTCGGTAGTAAATTTTAATAATTTCGACTCGTTGTTGGCTCGTATATCTTTCCATGATGAAATGGCAAACCTTACTGAAGAGAAATGTCAAAAGAGCGGGAAAAAATATGGCGTCGTTTGCTGTCCCTATCGATTTACTTTTGCAGCGTCTCTGTTCAAAAACCCATTTATATCTCTTATCGTTGACGAGATATCTAATAGAAAAAATTATTACTACATATTTTCCTGCAATAATTTTGTTAACAAAGAGCATTCAATCTGGTTCTTTAAAAATAAAAAATCAATGAGTGTTCGAACTCACGGATGATGTGTTAACACCTTTTTGCTACACGGTACCTGTTCGATTTCTACGAACACATTAGTAAATGTTGCATTGGAAAATAAAAAATAATAGTTTTTTGTATACACCGGACAGTGTTGAACATCAAATGACTCGCTTTGTTTGGCCATAGCAGCAACAACGAAACAACCAAACACACAACATCACACATACTTTGCCCGAAGTAGCTGACGTATACGTGTGTCACATAACCATATGTTTGCCATATCAACAGCAACGAAACAGCCAAACACACAACATCACACATACTTTGTACGAAGTAGCTGACGTATTCGTGTGTCACCATAACGTCGACTGCGCAAGCCCATGGGCTTGCAAATGAAATTTTGCGTGGCTATGTTTTATATCTCCGTTCAACAACAGCAACATGTACATACATACATTATTATGTTAATACATACGCTATAGACACAAATTCGTTTGCGTCACCCCTGCCACACCACTCTTTCATTGCTCTCTAGCTGGCTCATTTTTGTTTAACACGTCATTATTCTCTTTCACAGTCGCAAAAAATCTGGTTTTAGCAGCAGCATAAAATCTGGTTTTAGCAGCAGCATAAAATCTGACTTTGGTAGATTTAGTCCCTATACGCCGCTATAGATGTTAACACATCAAAATTGTTTGGTGCACTTTTCCATATTTTTGCCACATTTATTTCAAAATTCCTCACTGTGCGTTGTTTTGAATCTATGGTTTCCTCTACTTTGTATATGGTATAGTCTTAGTTGCGGCAGGAAGATTTCTATCTGCGTCTCCTACAAAAAACAACTGGATGGAGATTTAAATGCTGCTTTGAAGTTTAACTCGAAAAGTTCTTATGAACCAATGAACTAATGCTAGTCATGGACCATATCAAATGCAATAATGTACTATGTACGAGTTTGTTGAATACCAACTACAATGTTGAGAATGGCTGTTAAAGAATCTATGTCCGTCTGTCTGCTCCGTCCTTCGGACCATATTAAATTCTTAAGATGTAAATTTTGTCGTTTGTTTGGCATAACATTACCACTTCTAACTAACCACTTTATTATCGGGTGTTTTTTGCGAAAACGACAACGAGTAAGTGTATCTTGGTTGTTTTCCATATTTGTGTGTTTGGAGTTGGACTCCAGCTCAGGTTGACTTTTGGTAGCAGCAGTGCGCGCGAAACGCTTAAATGTTCGTACAAATCAAATGACAGCGCCATAATTTAAAAGTTTATAATCTCCAAATACTGATTTATGTATGAGACATAAAACTGTTGCTTTAACAATTACAAATTTATTTCATAAATATCAGATTTTTTTAAAAGTACCAAAACATGTGCTTGTTGGTACCAACAAGTAAGAATATAAAATACATACTTAAAAAATTTCAAATACACATTTTTGATAGTTTTTATGTGCTAATTACTATAAAATGTACATTTTCCTGTCCTTTTTGTTACCGAAATTAAATTTTTGATACTTTTATGTAAATGGTTGCTTAGGAACAGTTGGGCTTAGGAAATTCGTTCGCGAGGATCACTTTCCTTAAGAGGGCCAAAAGCGACGAAAGTTTCCAGCAAGCATCGTAAACGCACCCTCGCAGCTCGCTCATTCGCCGCCAACCGCAAAACGGGGAGTAGAAAAATGCTCCTACTCGTAAGTCGTGAAATGTAAAAAAAAAACAAAAATATGTGACTCGCGAGCGCATGCGCAAAAGGAAACAAAAATCTCACGCGCACTGAGCGAGCTGCGTGCGTTTATTTATATGCATTACCGCACGCTCCCTTCCGTCCAACAGAGTAAAACGAGCGAGTTCGGAGCAGATCGCATACATCAAAGTAGCGTCATCTCGTAAATGCTATTATTTATGGAACTAGCAAAAAACTGTATCCAATAAATGAATATGGATGGGTGGTCTCGTTATTAACATTATTTGTGGCAAATAGAACATTTTATGAACAAAAAGCAGGGTTCGTGGGTAATGAGTTACCCTGGGTTACCCAATATGGCATCACTTTTATTTCAAAAAAAAAATCGCTAAAAATAAAATTTTTCAAACAAAAAATCGCTAAAACGCCCTCATGTTTATATCTCGTAAACGGACAGTCAAGTCGTAAAAATATCCAATTTTTGCTGGTTTCTAAGGGGTTTTTCATAAAATGGTCCAGTTCGTATGGAAGAATTCTTTTTCGAAAAATCGCCAAAATAAGAAAGATATGAGAAGAATCGCCTCATGTTTATATCTCGTAAACGGACACTCCAGTCGTAAAAATATCCAATTTTTGCTGGTTTCTAAGGGGTTTTTCATAAAATGGTCCAATTCGTATGGAAGAATTCTTTTTCGAAAAATCGCCAAAATAAGAAAATCGCTAAAATAAAAAAGTGGTTATAAATCGATTATTTAAAGCCTCCTATGGAGGCAAAATTTTTATTATTTTTTCGATTGGACGCAACGTTTTCGAGTTCTAGCCCCTTTTTTATTTTAGCGATTTTCTTATTTTGGCGATTTTTAGAAAAAAAAAATTCTTCCATTACTTTATGAAAACCCCTTAGAAACCAACAAAAATTGGATATTTTTTCGATTGAGCGCTCCATTTCCGAGATATAAACATGAGGGCGTTGTAGCGCTTTTTGTTTGAAAAATTTTATTTTTAGCGATTTTTAAAAAAAAAAACTGATGTCATATTGGAGATACCCATTGATTAAAGCCTTCAGTGGAGGTAAGATTTGTATTATTTTTTAGAGAGGATATAGAGATTTTTCCTAATTTTTTCATAATTTCGATCATAAATGGGAATGGGTTACCCTGGGTAACCCATTACCCATCGTCGTGGGTAGCTACCCATTATTTTCCCCATTACCCTGAGGGTAATGGGTAATCGTGATGGGTAATACCCCATTTTCGTGGGTAGCTACCCATTATTTTCCCCATACCCTGTGTGTAATGGGTAAACGTTCATTACACATTCCACACGACGATGTGCATGAGTTAGACATGGGGGGGGTAAATACGAACTCTGACAAAGAGTACATAGCATACTCAAGAATGTACATAAACTGTTACAGAAGTTTCAAAAATTTACATGAATTGTAAAAAATCGTACAAAAAGTACCCAAAATGCACCAAACGCATTCAATGGGTAGCAAAAGGTACAAAAAGTGTAAGATCAATTACATTCAGTGTACCAAATAGTACATAGAATGTGCCAAAAAGTACATAAAGTCAACCGAGTGTAACGCCTACCGGGTGTTAAGTCTGCCGAGTGTAAATTCTACCAAGTATAAATTCTACCGTGTGTAAAGTCTACATAATGTGTGCGAAAAGACTCATAAATGTAGTCAAAAGTGTACCAAAGAGGCTATAAATTGACCAAAAAGTACATAGTGGACCAAAAAAGGACGTTAAAAAATGGTTGCCCGTTACACCCGATGAAGAGACTAGGGAGAGCTTCTCACAACCAGTGAACTGTGCTTGCTCTAGTTTTACACTCACTGATTGGAACTAAGAGTTTCACACCGGTTCCGAACGGTATTTTGAGAAGCTTTTTCATGGCTAAATACTCGATAGTATCGCCATCACTAAGCGGGGTGACCGCCGTCGAAAGAAATGTAAGGTGGTCAGAGGAGGGCGCGAAACCACGTTCTCATGCATAAGAGCCGCGCACACTCGCCATTGCACCACCAACGGCTATAATACAAAGTAAGTATCGAACTGCTTGGTTATCTCATTTAGAGATGCGCGGCAGTTGTTGGCAGTTCTTGAAGTCAGGAATGCAGATTGCACTTATTTTTTAGCAGCTTGACTGTCAAAGTATTTATTGATGACGTTTCGTCCAAGCCAAAGGACAACTTCTACGATTGCCATGACTTGCGCTTGATAGCCTTTGAGCAAAGTCCACGCAAAGTTCAATCGCATGTCGGAGAGCTTCGGTTTTAAATATTGGCCTAAGGGTCACTTTCTCAATGTCCGGTTATCTTTTATCGTAGCGATAAAGTGCAGGTTATCAGAATTGCATTTTCTCAATGTATACTTAAAATTTATCAGGCCGTTAAAGTTAACAGGAGGTCTAACGCCGGTTAGTTTTTTATCGGAACAATAAATGCAAACAGCTGACAACTGTTGACAACAGCTGTTTTGTTTTCATGTAGTTATGATTTATGTATAGGATTTTCGAAAATTGACTTGCGTTCTTGCACGAGGTCAACAAGTCATATTCCTCGGCAACTGAGCAGTTTTTCCCACGGTGTATTTTTGATTGTGTTCCGCCACAGTTTGAATAAATTGCACTTTGCACAAAAGCAATAAGAAAGTAAACAGCTGATATCTTACAGTGCTGGCAACTATAGCCATTTCATTAACACAATAACAATAATATAGTAAACAGCTGATATCTTACAGGGCTGACAACTGTAGCCATTTCATCAGAGTTGCCAGCCTAAAGCTTCTAATACACTGTTACATTAACCGGAGTATGAGAAATGGAAAAACCTTAACAGGTAGTAGATCATTCTGATAAAATTAATGTACCGATTAGTAAGCAATCGCAATCGTTTTAACCGGACATTACCCCAAGTGTTTTCTATATGACACGCATTTCTGTCAATCCTCACCTAAGTACGTTTGCAATAGATGGCGCTCTCTACATTTCTTTGCGTATATGTAAAATAACTCGCAATTGACCGGAGTATGAGATATGGAAACATCTTAACAGCCAGTCTATATCATTCTGATAAATTAAAGTGCTGATTAGTAAGCAATCGTTTTAACCGGGCATTATCCTAAGTGTTTTCTATATGACAGCCATTTCTGTCAATCCTCACCTAAGTACTTTTGCAATAGATGGCGCTTTTTACATTTCTTAACGTATTTGTAAAATAACTCGCAATTGATTGATTAATGTCAAACAAAAACGCCTCTGTGTGTCTTTAAATCAACATTTTGCAGTTTTTGTTTTTGTAATGTGGATTTTTATGTAGATTTTCTGTGTGGATTTTCTCATTCTTCTATCAACGAAAATATGAGTGGGCTTAAGCGGCCGGGAAAGATCTAACAGTCAAAAAATCAAAAACAAACAAGTTAAAACTAATGACAGGTAGTTAATCCCAGTACAGAGTAATTTCAAAATCAATTATTTAACTTTAATTAAAACGAAAATTGTCCCCCTCATGAACAAATTAAACTTGTTCATTCCGCCCCTCTCCGAAGCACAAATGAAAGATAACCATCTTTAAAAATAGAATATCCTGGTTTTTATCATTTGGTAGTGGCGTTGTTGTGTGTGTGTGTGTGTTGTTGTTGTTTTTGTGACTGTTTTCCTTGAAGGCAGGGAAATAAATATCTTGAGATTTATATCGCAACACATGAAAAGTAGATGATGAGGTGGATGTTGAGGAAGAGGGGCCCCATGATGAAGACGGTGATAGGAAAGATTCATTCGTAATTGCAGGTTGGATAAATGAGACGACTGTAGCTTCATTGAGTCGAGAGTGTGATTTGGGAATGGGAATGTGCACGGTTGTTCGAATCGTCCACAATAAAGCGAATGAAGGCGACAGGAGGAGACAGCCATCACATACTACAATACAAAGACAACATTGAGATGCAGCAGGCGGAGAAACGTCCTTTTGATTGCTTGAAAATTGTGCAATTCCTTGGCGTTTTTAGTTGCTCTGTTTTCTTAAAGTTGTCATTCTGGTTTCTTGATATGCACTTATGTGAAACATTGTTACTACCAACTTTGAGAAACCGTCATTATCATTTCAAAATAATTTCCACTTCAACATGTCTTTTACTTTTCCCCACATTTCACTTTCCCCCTTGCATGTGTAGTAGCAGCATTTATTCATTCCCGAGTAGTCGAGTTAGTTGGCCCTTTGGAACAAGTTATTGATCTAGAAGGGAGTTAATTAAATGGCATTTTGCCACTAGTACAATTGGGACTGGTATAGAAGAAGATGGTCTTGAGAATGGTAGGATTTCCTTTTGTGACACAAGACACAACAAAAATCTTCATGGCATGATATGGATGGATGGATGCAGTGGGAATGGTAGAACTTCCTTTTACGACAAGACAAGAATGAGACCGAGCATAGAACTCTACTAGTGACACAACAAGTGTATCTTTGGTATGACTTAAATGGGCAGACAATGAAACTTGACATCAGAGGTAGAGATACAACAATGTAGGTTGTGTTCCCTCCTCCCAACCGTCCCAATTTTATCATAAAATAATGAGATTAAAATATCTGTGTAAATGACGTTTATACTCATCCTTATGTTATATTACCATAAATCGAGGACGTTAAGTTTAATTGAATATGACGATTTCAATATTTTACTTCCGTCCTTGAAAGAATAATGAAGAGGCAATTTGCGTGAAAATAAAATATTAATAAACTCTGTTCTTCGATGTGGAATATAAGGACATGGACGTATTTTAGTCGACAGGAAACTGATTTGTATTCCACTAACTGGTGGCATCTACTCTCACAGAACTAATTGTGCTGAAAGTGGTTATAGCAACCGTATATTCGGTTGCTGCCACTGAATTGCAGTTGCCACAACCGAATTCTTCTTCTTATGTCCTTTGGCCTCCAGTGGGACATAGGGCCTCAACCAAATTTCGCCATCTATTTCACTCCTTTGCCATGTTTTTCCTCTCGGTAAAAGTAAAGGGTTTTTCAATAAGGCGCTACAAAAGTTTTTTTTTAAATAAACCAAAACCGGTTTTAGATTCACGCTTGCAGAAGTCCAGACGCTGAACCAAATTTTCGACGATTTTCACATTCGATATTCGTACGAAGTTCATCAATCGTCGCTAGCTTGTTGGCATAGACCATAGACTTGACGTAGCCCCACAGGAAATAATCTAACGGCGTCAAATGGCACGACCGAGGCGGCCAATCGACTGGGCCATTTCGTGAGATAACACGTTCACCAAACTTGGTTTCCAATAAATTGATTGTGGCATTCGCTGTGTGGCTTGTAGCGCCGTCCTGTTGGAACCACATGTCCTCCAAGTCCATATTATCCAATTGGGGCCAAAAATATTCGGTTATCATTGAACGGTAGCGATTCGCATTCACAGTAATGTGCCGGTCTTGATCATCACGGAAGCAGTACGGCCCACTGACGCCGCCGGCCCATAAACCGCACCAAACCGTAATTTTTGCGGGATGCAATGATGACTCATGGATTACGTGTGGATTGCTGTCTGACCAATAACGCATATTTTGCTTATCGACGAAGCCATTCAGCCAGAAATGAGCCTCATCGCTGAAGATGATTTTCCGATGAAAATCCGAATCATTTTCAAGTTGTTGCTCAGCCCAACTCACGAACATATGACGCTTATGGTGGTCAAGCGGCTTCAGTTCTTGCGTCAATTTGATCTTGTAAGGATGTAGGCCAAGATCTTTCCGCATAATTCGCCACAACGACGTCACAGAGATGCCCAACGTTTGAGAACGACGTGTGAGAGACACATTTGGGCTTTCTTGAGCTGAAGCCTCAGCGGCAGCAATATTCTCGACACTACGGGCACTTCTTTGTCTCACTGGCACGGGAACATTTTGTACTGTGCCTGTGGATTCAAATTTTTCCACTAGACGCTCAATTGTTGATCCGGTAGGACGATCATGACGACCATAAATTGGACGTACCGCTCTTAAAGTTGAGGCCACTGACTCCAAATTTCGGCAGTAAATTTTAATAATTTCGACTCGTTTTCTTTCCATGATGTAATGGCAAACCTTACTGAAAAGAAATGTCAAAAGAGCGGGAAAAAATATGGCGTCGTTTGCTGTCCCTATCGATTTACTTTTGTAGTGTCTCTGTTGAAAAACCCTTTATATCCTAGTTGTTGTATATCTTTTCCCAATTGGCTTGTCTGCACATTTAGTTTAGTTGTTTCCGTAGAGTGTGCCCTATCCAATTCCACCTCCTCTTTTTGATATCTAGATATATCGGGGTTTGCTTATATTTATTCCACAGTTCTCCAATCGATATTGTATTCGGCCACCAGATCATAAGGAGTTTCCTCAGGCACTTGTTGGTAAAACTGTTGAGATTTCTCACAAATGCATCAGACATTAATCAAGTCTCGCAGCCGTACATCAGAACTGATTTTATTTTAGAGTTAACTAGACATATTTTTGTATGTGTCGATATAGTGGATGCTCTCCAGATTCTCCAAAGCTGTGAGAATTCTGCTCGTAATGTCGTTGGCAGCACCGCCAAACGCTGAAAAATCTCTCTTTTTTTCTTGTTTGGATGCAAATATAACGAGTGTTTGAAGCTTGTCGCAAATATACTATACTTGTGTCCAAACTCATTGTGTTTGCTATTCAATATTACATGTTCGACACACAATGATTAATATATTATAATATATGTATTTGTGATCCAAATACATCTATGTTTGTGATACAAACACAGCTGTGTTTGGTGCACTGTTTACTTCAGTTTCTTTGTGTTGCTATGATCTGTCAAGAGCAAAATAATAAAAGAAGGGCAAACAGATTGTTGTCAGCCTAAGGTAGCGTTGTAGGAAGTTTGTAACTGTATTTTTGGCTTCTCTTTTCCAGTTAGTGATTCATAAATTTTCCCGAATGCGTGTGTAAATGAATTGTTGACTGATCTGTTGCGTTTTAGTTTCATGCATTCTGTCGTCAATCGTTCGTTTGGGAGGAAACTCAGGAATGTTTCGATGTAACTGTATAGATGTTTGGGATGAAACATGCATTCGGTCGTCAATCGTTCGTTTGGTAGGAAACTCACGAATGTTTCGATGTAACTGTATAGATGTTTGGGATGAAACGTGCATTCTGTCGTCAATCGTTCGTTTGGGAGGAAACTTACGAATCTTTTCGACGTAACTGTTTGGGATGAAACATGCATTCTGTCGTCAATCGTTCGTTTGGGAGGAAACTCACGAATGTTTCGACGTAACTGTATAGATGTTTGGGATGAAACATGCATTCTGTCGTCAATCGTCTGTTTGGGAGGAAACTCACGAATGTTTCGACGTAACTGTATAGATGTTTGGGATGAAACACGCATATGGCTCCATGTAAAAGTATTCATCTTTGTAAGTAAACATGCTAATGATTGCATTTAAATATAAGTGAGTTTAGAACTTGCAAATACATAAATGTTTGGAGAGTCTTCCAAACATGTACATGGTTCCTGCAGAATTTGTTTGAGAGAATACGTTGTAGTAGCCGTTTTTTCTTAGCGCGCATCTGCTGAAATTACACTCCCAATGTAGGTGAAGGAATTGACATTTTCAATAATGTCATTATCGGCTTTAAAATCTATGTTAGGGTCGAACGAGTTTATTTTCGAAGCCATCGCCTTCTTAGAGTTGATCTTCAAACCAAATATATACGATTCGGTAATGATGTCATCGATTTTGCCTTGCATGTCGCAGTGTCTCGAAGACATCAGGCATATGTATGTTGTCGTCATATGCCAGATCTTGTAGGTGATGTTGGAAGTCCCACCGAATTCCGCTAGTTTCCATCAATCAATTGTTCTTGTTCTCGTGTGGCCACCAGGGGTGCAATGA
Source organism: Phaonia tiefii (assembly GCA_963931995.1). Classification (NCBI taxonomy): domain Eukaryota; kingdom Metazoa; phylum Arthropoda; class Insecta; order Diptera; family Muscidae; genus Phaonia; species Phaonia tiefii. The sequence goes on along the minus strand of OZ008369.1, from coordinate 267,430,720 downwards.
CTAGTGTGTGCGGCTCTAGTGCTTGAGAACGTGGGTGCGATCCCTGCTCTGACCACCTTACAATTCCTTCGACGACGGCCACCTCGCATAGTGATTGCGACACTATCAAGTACTTAGCCATGCAGGAAAAAAAGCTTTTCAAAATACCGTTCGGAACCGGTATAAAACAGTAGGTCCCAGTGAAAAATTAGAAAGCGCACAGGTCACTGTTTGTGAACAGTTCTCCCAAATCCCTTTATGGGATGTAATGGGAAACGGTGTTGTGTTGAATTGTTCTTGTCAGGACAACGTCCAGAACAATGAGGAATAGTAGGGTGAAATAATGCATCGTTGACGTACGCCAGAGATGGTGTTAACTTGGTCGGATAATTTGCCATTATCGAGGACTCTGCAGCGAAAGTCGTTGTACTGTGCAGTTATTAGTTTTATCGGCTTTGGTGCTATACCGCTCTTTATGCTGTCAAATGACGCTCTATAGTCCCTAAATACGGGTTGTGGAGCCGTTTTCCACTCGCCTGACTGTTCCATAATAACTCTTAGTGGGTTTATGTGGTCGACACAAGAGCGGTGAGATGGAAACCAGCTTGCTTTCTTCATATGGATGAGTCGAATTTTTCGCTTTCACGGTGAGAATCTTAGTGAGCACGGAATTGACAGCAACCTGACACCTCTGTAATTTCTGCATTGGCTAAGATCACTAATTTTTGGAATTGTGGCCAGAGTTCCTTTCAACCATTCCTGAGGCAATTTTTCTGTCTCGCATATTTTCGTGAAGAGCTGCTGCAATAGTTGAGCGGCGGTTCTAGGACAGGCTTTTAGCATCTCAGGCGATATGTTGTCGACTCGTATGTTGTCGACTCCTCCTCCTTTGTCGTTCTTCATAGCTTCGACAGCTCTCCTAAATTCAACTAAATCCGGTGGTTGGGAAATAAGTGTTGTATTCCACCAGGACATCTGATCGCTTTAAAGTGCCTACGGGTTGTAGGAGTTTCTACGTCGGGCTTGTGCAAAACTTCGGAGAAATTGTCCTCAAATACCTAAAGTTGGCCTTCTCTCGACTTGATTGTGTTGCCCTACTTATCCTTAAGAGGCCGAGATTGTTGATGTTTACTTCCAGCAATTTCCCTCGTGATGTCGTACAGAAGTTTCATGTTTTTTCCCTCGGCTGCAGATTCTACCCTGTCTGCAAGGTTCTCGTACCCGATGAAGTTATTCTCGTTGCATGTTTGTTGTGCGGCTCTTTCCAGCTCATTGTATATTTGCAATTCGTTGCACCAAGGAAAAAATCGTCATATGAACAAAATGTTTCATTGTAGTAATGTAAGCATTTTAACGAACATATTTCATCATTGCGACGAAGCGAGTTCCTTTCAGTGCCAAGTTCTCTTAGAACCAAATGAAGTCAGTTGGAAAGGTTGTTCGAACCATTTTGGGATTGTCCGTTACCGCTGTTCTGAAATTTATGAATATCTACTTCGTCTGTTAACAATAGATTGCGCCAATTAAAATGATATTTTAATTAAATTTCAAAATGTTTACAAATCACACAAGAATTATTAATAAATTTGTAAACAAGACATTAACATCTCCTTCATTTATTCAGGGTGTCCCCCACAAAATATTTGGTATTTTAATTAACATCTCATTTAAATTTCCTCAATTGTCATTATATTTGTATATAATACTTTCCTCCCTTCCACCTCCTCCGCCAAAAACTAAACTAAATCTAAACATTTTATTATGTTCTATACCGCACTTGTTATTCAAACGTCCATCCCACTTCCATAATTCTAAACGTTTTCACTTGAGTGGTTTCTTTCACAGCTCGTAGAGATAGAAAAAATTATAAAATAATTAACATGACAGCGAGAGCGATTAATTACAAGTACGCGAAAAAACTGCGGTTAACCACAAATGAAATAGATATTTGTGGAAATGGACGATTGCAAGTTCATGGAATCGAAATGATGAGGGTTAAACGAAGGAACAGATAGATACCTTTTATAGGGGGTCTTAGTGAAGCTGAATGGCAGAGGTTTTTTTTTGTAAAATAGTTGTATTTGTGTACAAACTTGACTTTGTATATTTGGACAAATGGGAAATTAGATTATCGGATTTGAAAGACCTTCTACAGCGGTACCTCCATAAAGAATAGGTTTTCTATTAACAGTAAACACTGTTTATTATTTATCAGCAGGCAATTTGTGTGCTATTATAGCAAATGTACTGCCAGAACAACAACCATATGCTAAGAACGGCACTGAATTGATTGATGTGGTTCCTCTTCAATGTTTTGCTGTACAGAGGCTATAGCTTGTTCGGTGCGAATTGTTTGGCGTCTTATGGGATGCACATTGTCATTAACAACTAATTCTTGTAACTCAAACGAACGCTTCCGTTCGCTTGCTAAACGACAATCGTTGAAATTGGTTTCCCGTAACTCTCACAAGAATGACAAAGCGATCGAAGATTAACCCTGCAGTTTCAAAAGTAGCTAGTGGTCCTATGTAGTCAGTTATTTCGTTAGCGAAAAGCCTGACTAGGTACTTGAGTGGCTACAGGTAATGCTAGAGTTCGATTACACTGTGATAGTTTTTGACCCGAAAAAAATGAACTTTGATGAATCTTTTTCGAACCATTAGGGGGGAGTCCCCTGAGTGCGAAAGTACATTTGGAAGTGTCAGATTGGCTCCAGTTTTTGAGAAATCGGTATATATGGATATAGCTAAGTCTGCGCTATTTAAACAAATTTTACCGGCCATAGGCCAATTTTTTTTTGGCCTAAAAGGGCTTAAAAAGCTTATTAAAATAGAAAAAACAAATTTTTGCGCTCGGTCCAACTTCTTGAGATATGGGCCTTTAAAGCTTGAGTATATAATTGGCCATATCTCACATATTTATAGTCCGATCTGGTTCCGGTGAATATCATTACAAAGACCATTAAAAACTCTTTAAATCTGCATATAAATATATTACATTTTATTAACCCATTGGGGACAAATTTAAAAAATACGATTTTTTAACCTCACTTTTTTGCTAAAAATCTGATTTTCTCAAAAAACAGCCCTAGTGAACCTATTTTCTACCTAGACTCAGGTTCAGGCTTTGTTTTAAGGTATAATGCTTCGCATTAGCCCTTCTAAGACCGGAGATATTTATGTTCAAAGTTTGAAATACAAGAAAAAATTAAAGTTTTTTTACTTTTTTCATTTTTTTCATTTCTTTAAATTAATTAACTTAAAAAAAAACGAAAAAAAATATAAAAGTCCAATATTTTGATTGAAGCTGAAGCTTAACTTGAGGCCTATGCTAGGAAAATAAATAAAATTTTGGAAAAAAGTAAAAAAAACTTTAATTTTTTCTTGTATTTCAAACTTTGAACATAAAGATCTCCGGTCTGAGAAGGGTTAATGCGAAGCATTATACCTTAAAACAAAGCCTACCTACAACCTGAGTCTAGGTAGAAAATACGTTCACTAGGGCTGTTTTTTGAGAAAATCAAATTTTTAGCAAAAAAGTGAGGTTAAAAAATCGTATTTTTTAAATTTGTCCCCAATGGGTTAATAAAATGTAATATATTTATATGCAGATTTAAAGAGTTTGTAATGGTCTTTGTAATGATATTCACCGGAACCAGATCGGACCATAGATATGTGAGATATGGCCAATTATATACTCAAGCTTTAAAGGCCCATATCTCAAGAAGTTGGACCGAGCGCAAAAATTTGTTTTTTCTACTTTAATAATCTTTTTAAGCCCTTTTAGGCCAAAAAAAATTGACCTATGGCCGGTAAAATTTGTTTAAATAGTGCAGACTTAGCTATATCCATATATATCGATTTCTCAAAAACTGGAGCCAATCTGACACTTCCAAATGTACTTTCGCACTCAGGGGACTCCCCCCTAATAGTTCGAAAAGGATTCATCGAAGTTCATTTTTTCGACTATCACAGTGTTATTATAAGTATTAAAACAAAATTAAAAAAAGTTACACGAGGTGTCAGGGGACACCCGGTTAGAACGAAGTTCATTTCGCAATATATTATTTACTAGTTAGTTCCAACTGCGATAATTTAAATGGATCTGTAAGAAAATATACTTTTTGTAAAATTAGAAACTTTTTTTCAGAAGATTTTTTTTTAGAGAATGTATTTTTTTAAAAGTATTTTTTTAAAAGTATATTTTTAGGTCCTTTTTGTAAGAATATGTAGTATATTTTCCAGAAAAGGACCTTTTTTAAAGAGAGGTACTTCTTTGCTTAAAAGCTAATGTTTTTTTTTTAAAAAAGGTACTATTTTTAAGAAGCTGTACTTTCTGTAAGAAAAAGCCATAAGAGTATGAGAAGTACTTTTTTAAGAACACGTACTTTTTAAAGAAGTGGTACTCTTTTTAGGACAGGTTATTTTTTTAAGAAAATTTACTTATTTTCAGAAATGTACTTATTTATTTATCTCAAGAATAGAAAAGAAAAGGTATTATTTTATTTTTAAGAAAAGGTACTTTTAAGGAAAGAAATTTTTGTCAGAAAAGGTATTTATTGTTAAGAAAACAACAACACCAACAACAACAACTACTACTACTACTACTACTGATATGTTGGTGATTTATTTCTGCTTGCTGTGTCGTGGAGTGTTTGTGTTGGTGGAAGGTGTAGGGGGGGGGGGGGGGTACCTAAAATAAAAACTTTTATGGGAATGCAAAGAGTGGAGAGTGTGAGTGTAAATTGTCATGGGGGAGGGTACATAAGCTTCGGCCCGGCCGAACTTAACACCGTTTCTACTTGTTTTTGTATACACCGGGCAATGCTGAACATCAAATGACTCGCTTTGTTTGGCCATAGCAACAACAACGAAACAACCAAACACACAATATCACACATACTTTGTCCGAAGTAGCTGACGTATACGTGTGTCACATAACCACATGTTTGCCATATCAACAGCAACGAAACAGCCAAACACACAACATCACACATACTTTGTACGAAGTAGCTGACGTATTAGTGACTACGCAAGCCCATGCGCTTGCAAATGAAATTTTGCGTGGCTATGCTTTATATCTCCATTCAACAACAGCAACAGACACATGTGCATACATACATTATTATGTTAATACATACGCTATAGACACAATTTCGTTTGCCTCACCCCTGCCACACCACTCTTTCATTGCTCTCTGGCTCGCTCATTTTTGTGTAACACGTCATTATTCTCTTTCGCAGTCGCAGAAAATCTGGTTTTAGCAGCAGCATAAAATCTGGTTTTAGCAGATTTTAACTTTGATAGATTTAGTCCCTATACGCCGCTATAGATGTTAACACATCAAAAAGTACTCTTTAAAGAAAATGCAAATTGTTGTAAGAAAATTTACTTTTTTAAGAAAAGGTAGTTATTTTATTTATTTAAGAAAAGTTACTTTTTATAAGAAAATTTTAAATTTTTTGAAGCAAAGTTACTTCTTTCAGGTAAGGATTTTTTTTTAGTAAAAGGTACTTTGTTTAAGAATATGAATAGGTTATTTTTGGAGAAAATTTCCTTTTTTTATTTATCTCAAGAATAGAATTTTTATTTTTTTTTTTTTGAGCAAAAGGATATTTTTTAAGAAATGCGATTTTTTTTTGAATTGGTCCTCTTTTCAAGAATATGTACATTTTTAAGAGTAGGTATATATCTCAAGGAAAGTTATTTTGTTTTACAATAAATGTACTCTTTAAAGAAATGGTAGTTTTTTAAAAAAATGCAATTTGTTGGAAGAAAATTTACTTTTTTAACAAAAGGTAAAAAAAATTTTTTTTTTTAAGAAAAGTTACTTTTTATAAGAAAATTTAATTTTTTGAAGCAAAATTACTTCCTTAAGATAAGGAATTGTTTTTTTTTTTTAGGAAAATATACTTTGTTTAAGAATATGAATAGGTATTTTTTTTTTGGAGAAAACTAACTTTTTTTAAGAAAAGGCACTTATTTAAGAAAATTTCCCTTTTTAAACTTCTTTCACTTTGGCTGTTCTAAATTTACATTTAAGTGGGTTCAAAACTACAATATATACTAAATATTGGCCACAGACTCCACCTAGATAACTTCCAATTAAACAATAAATTTTCCAACATATGTGAGACATCTAGTTAGTCTAGACATAAACCAAAGCAAAAGTACCCAATATTGTTGATAATAGTGGGTATTATAGCAGAGTAGTGTTGAAACAAAAGTTGTTTAATTATTTTTTTCATTTAGCCCCCATTCCGCAACGGCTCCAGGAAATACCCCCCACGGAAATAGCGCCCAGGAAATAGCACCCAATGAAATAAACCCAAAAAAAAGAAATAACATCCAAAAACATAAAATGAACCCAAACAAAAATTAAATTAACTCCAAGGTAAAATGGAAACAAAGGCGAATAAATTTCTTCGTAAAAGGCCCATTTGGAAACCCCGATTGGAAAACGAAATAACTTCCAAAAAAATTAAATACTACCCAAAAAATTTGGTTGGGTTTTCATATGAATTAACACCCAAAAATGTGTGAAAAAACATTGGAGATTATTTCATTTCTCGTTTGGGGGATATTTCCTTGGGGAGTATTTCGTGGAGCCCCTGGAACACCCTAACTCAACCCGTATTTTGTAAAAATAATTCTGACTTAAGCTCTTCAGGCGGTCATACTTTGTGCGCCATATCGAACAACAACTTTTAGACACTCGGGATTTAAAATTAGACATTTTAGGAAAAAAAAAGTAGGGTTAGCACATTTTTAAGGTTACCATATCTCTTATAACAACATTTTATATTAATCCGAAATGAAAATTTTTGACTATTAAACTTTAATTTAGTTTGACTATTAATTATTTTTATTATATCTTGATTATTTTAAATACTAACATACTCTTTTCTGTCTATTTTCAGGTGAGTTCTTAAAAAATTCTATGATTTCAAGCGTGAGTAAATTTCATATACATAATTGAAAATTTTGTATAATTTGTACAAGAAAGTTGGTAATGAATTTTGATAGAAATGTCAGAGTTTTTCCAGCAAGATCCTTGAAGTCTGCCAAATTAGCCATACGCTGCAAAGATTCTTTAAGAGCCAGTTCCTGCGATGTAGTTCAACGCTGTCCATTTGTTAAACTTGATTTAAACTAAGAATGGGCTTTATGAGGTCTGAAAATATTATTGCACGCTGAAAAAAAATCGCCTCTGTAAAATATTCTCTTAAACACATTCTACAGGTATCATGTATATGTTTGGAACACACTCCAAATGTTCATATTTTTGCAAGACCTAAACTTACTTATATTTAACATTTTATATTTATAAAAGCAAACATGGAATGTTTACTTCCAAACATGGAATGTTTACTTGCAAACATACATACTTTCACATGGAGTCATATGCCTGTTTCTTCCCAAACATCCACATACTTACGTCGCAGTATTCGTGAGTTTCCTGACAAACGAACGATTGACGACGGAATTCATGAAACTAAACCGCAACAGATCAACCAACATAGAAACCATTCAATATATTTACACACAACTTCAGGAATATTTATGAATCACAGACTAAAAGAATAATGCAAAAATACAGTTACAAAATACAACTACAAAAATATATATACTTGTATCACAAAAAAGTTGTACTGGGATCACAAACACATATGTATATTACAACATATTGAAGAGCAAACGCAATTTGTTTGGATACAAGTATACTATATTTGTGGCAAGCTCCAAATACACGTTAAACTTGCATTCAACAAAAAAAAATACAGATTTTTAAACTTGTATGTAATAATTGGGCGAATAAATGAGAAAAATATTATCAATGTACAGTTTTCGATCACAGTCCCCAAATACACTGCTTTACAAATTTTAATTTTGGAAAAATGCCATGCCTAGATAAGTTAATTGGAACCTCCTGAACACGAAAAACGTTGTTTTCTAAGTACCGTTTTTTAGATAACGGTACTTTAGTGTTTTTCGGTGTATGGTCCCACTCAAACCCTTGTGGAGCTCAACCGAAAAGTCCGATCGAGATAAGTTGCATATCGTTGGAAAGATAATTGCATGTACTTTCTGTAGGTATGCTGTAAATTTCTGTCTTATGAGAAATGGCTGAGTTATGGCACCTCAAAATTCAAAATTTTCCTTTAAAGACATCCATTGGTTACAGCCTTCGTTAATGAAGTTAAAAAAAATATTGTTTTTGATTTTGAACGCACCTTATCCGAGTTATAGTAATTTTTATATTTTAGCGATTTTATTATTTTAGCGATTTTTTGAAAAAAAAATAATCCATACTATTTGGAACACTTTATGAAAAACACTTCGAACACTTTTTTGATTGGGCGCTCCGTTTCTGAGATATAGACATAAGAGCGCTTTAGCGATTTTTTATTTGAAAAAACTTTAGTTTTAGCGATTTTTTTTAAAAAGTGATGCCGCATTAAAGACATCCATTGGTTATAGCCTTCGTTAGTGATGTAAAAAGATTATTGTTGTTGCTTTTGGACGCATCGTTTCCGAGTTATAATAATTTTTTATTTTAGCGATTTTCGTATTTTGGCGATTTTTTAAGAGAAAATTCTTCCATACGAATTGGGTCACTTCGTGAAGAACCCTCAAATATGAAAAAAATTGTATCGTTTCGATTGGACGCTCCATTTCCGAGATATAGACTTTTTTCTAAGTTTTTCATATTTTCGATCAAAAATGGGGATAGGTTACCCTTTGGGTAATGGGTGAATGAATGCTACCCATTCCTAAACACGAAGTCTGGATCATATCCAGTGGGGCAGTGCTGATATAAATGAAGGTGGTGAGTCTGGTTTTGATTTTATAATTCGATTTGAACTTACGTTTTGTAATTGGGGTAATAGGCTCACTTTATGCAATAAATCCCGCAAAAATTAGTTACTTTTTCGTTGTGGGTAACTGCCCATTATATTCCCCAATACCCTGTGGGTAATGAGTAGTCATGATGGATAATTCCCCATTGTCGTGGATAACTGCCCAATATTTTCCCCCTACCCTGTGGGGAATTACCCCACCTCGACCACCCATTGGTGGGGTAATTCCCCATGGCTGCCATTATCGATACCCATTATTTTTTCCATACCCAAAACTATCACTACCCATTCCCCCACGACAATTATAATGGGTTACCCAGATTAAAGTAACCCATTACCCACGAAATACGAACCTGGTTTTGATTTTATAATTCGAACCGGACTTACGATTTGTGTTGGGCGTAATAGGGTCACGTTATGCAATAAATCCCGCAAAAATTAGCAATTTTTTTGTCGTGGGTAATTGCCAATTATTTTCCCCAATGCCCTGTGGGTAATAAGTAATCATGATGGATAATTCCCCATTGCCCAATATTTTCCCCCTACCCTGTGGCTAATAGGCGGTCGTGATGAGTAATTCCCCATCGCTTCCATTATCGCCAACCATTATTTTTCCCATACCCTAAACTATCACTACCCATTCCCACCGACAATGATAATGGTGTGCCCAGGGTAACCCATTAACCCAATAAATCCCGCGAAAATTTGCAGTTTTTTTGTCGTGGGTAATTGTCAATTATTTTCTCCAATACCCTGTGGGTTATGAGTAATCATGATGGATAATTCCCCATTGTCGTAGATAACTGCTCAATATTTTCCCCCGACCCTGTGGGTAATGGGTGGTCGAGGTGGGGTAATTCCCCATCGCTGCCATTATCGACACCCATTATTTGTCCCATACCCTAAACTATCACTACCCATTCCCCACGACAATTATAATGGGTTACCCCGATTAAAGTAACCCATTACCCACGAAATACGAACCTGGTTTTGATTTTATAATTCGAACCGGACTTACGATTTGTATTAGGCGTAATAGGGTCACGTTATGCAATAAATCCCGCAAAAATTAGCAGTTTTTTTGTCGTGGGTAATTGCCAATTATTTTCCCAATGCCCTGTGGGTAATGAGTAATTACGATGGATAATTCCCCATTGCCCAATATTTTCCCCCTACCCTGTGGCTAATGGGCGGTCGTGATGAGTAATTCCCCATCGCTTCCATTATCGCCAACCATTATTTTTCCCATAACCTAAACTATCACTACCCATTCCCACCGACAATGATAATGGTGTGCCCAGGGTAACCCATTACCCACGAAATACGAACCCTGGCTAAAAGTGGCCCTATTATATATCGTACGTCCGGATCGAATTATTATTTTATTATAAAAATTATTTTTCTTGCATAATATCCTGAGCCAAAACATTGGATTTCTTCGGGTGATCTCGGGTACGAAGAAGGTCACTGCAAACCCTCTTTAGAGCCTACTACTTATTGACAGATGATTTATCAAATTCAACGTAGAATTCAACAATCATTAGCGATTTTATTGGACACAGATCGTTCGTCAAATTTACCATATTTCTGTCGTAATTAGGCCTCTTAAATCTGTTGTTTTCACAAATCGCTAATGGTCCTTAAAGGGTTAATGGTTTCTGAATCGAAATCCAATGTAAAAAGTTCATAATTTTTTGTTAGTTTGTAGTTTGCCCAACATGTTTTGAGGCCTCTTAACAATCGTATAATTAAATTTTGTTCATCATTAATAATAATTAAAATGCTCATATGACGGAATGTGTTAAGTAAAACCATAATTAACTATTTTAAACCCGTCATAAATTAATGTGAGAGATTTAAATTTGATCATAAATAGCCTGATAAGAAGAACAATGATGAAGATGAATGTAGACGCTCTACTGGCAGTTGATGATGATTATCATGATGATGATTAAGCCGCTCATAATGATGACTACAATCATCATGGAGAAAAGTTTCATAGTAACAGCTAATGTTGTGTTTGTTATTTGCAAGAAGTTGCTAATGATTATGTTAACGAAATTTATGTTGTTTCTTCTGTTAATCATATTATTATCTTTCAAATCATTTTGTTTAACATTTTTCTTATTTTATTCTTTAAAATTCAGAAGCGTAAAGAAAACATTATGTTTTTATGTAATTTTTTGTGTTTTTTTTTTGTTCTCTCTTTAGGTTTTCTAGGGAATTCATAGAGCTAACAAAGTATTCGGTTTTAACAAATTACTTAGTTTAAAATTCTATACTCGCATTAGAAGCCATAGGGCATAATTACTGTCATATTTGTGAGATTTGTGAATAATAGATTAACATGGCAAAAGTAGTTTTCAAGGAAACGAGTACAATTTTAGGTCAGTGGAGAGGAAATACGCCAGAGAAACATATTTTACTGAATGTTTCTTACAAATGTTTAAAAGATATGAAAAACTATGCCTAAAATAAATTCAGAGAATCCCCAACAATTACACAAACTTTGCTGTTCCAACACTAAGCAACAAAGTGGGAAAAAAAATTTTTATTCAGACGATTTTTTAATGACGCCATAATATACATATGTATATATAACATTTTTGAATTGTAATATTTTTTTAATAATATATTCTATCTAATATTTCTCGATAATCCAGTTATAGATCTGGACTTAAAAAAAATATTCAAATTGTATTGAATTGAATTGAATGGAATTGAATTGAATTGAATTGAATTGAATTGAATTGAATTGAATTGAATTGAAACGAAATGAATTGAATTGAATTGAATTGAATTGAATTGAATTGAATTGAGTTGAATTGAATTGAATTGAATTGAATTGAATTGAATTGAATTGAATTGAATTGAATTGAATTGAATTGAATTGAATTGAATTGAATTGAATTGAATTGAATTGAATTGAATTGAATTGAATTGAATTGAATTGAATTGAATTGAATTGAATTGAATTGAAAGGAAATGAAATGAAATGAATTGAATTGAATTGAATTGAATTGAATTGAATTGAATTGAATTGAATTGAATTGAATTGAATTGAATTGAATTGAATTGAATTGAATTGAATTGAATTGAATTGAATTGAATTCAAATGAACTGAACTGAACTGAACTGAATTGAATTGAATTGAATTGGATTGAATTGAATTGAATTGAATGGAATTGAATTGAATTGAATTGAATTGAATTGAATTGAATTGAATTGAATTGAATTGAATTGAATTGAATTGAATTGAATTGAATTGAATTGAATTGAATTGAATTGAATTGAATTGAATTGAATTGAATTGAATTGAATTGAATTGAATTGAATTGAATTGAATTGAATTGAATTGAATTGAATTGAATTGAATTGAATTGAATTGAATTGAATTGAATTGAATTGAAATGAAATGAATTGAATTGAATTGAATTGAATTGAATTGAATTCAATTCAATTGAATTCAATTGAATTGTATTGAGTTGAATTGAATTGAATTGAATCGCTTTGACTTGAATTGAATTGAATCGCTTTGACTTGAATTGAATTTAATGGAATAATTGAATTGAAAGGAAATGAAATGAAATGAATTGAATTGAATTGAATTGAATTGAATTGAATTGAATTGAATTGAATTGAATTGAATTGAATTGAATTGAATTGAATTGAATTGAATTGAATTGAATTGAATTGAATTGAATTGAATTGAATTGAATTGAATTGAATTGAATTGAATTGAATTGAATTGAATTGAATTGAATTGAATTGAATTGAATTGAATTGAATTGAATTGAATTGAATTGAATTGAATTGAATTGAATTGAATTGAATTGAATTGAATTGAATTGAATTGAATTGAATTGAATTGAATTGAAGTGAAGTGAAGTGAATTGAATTGAATTGAATTGAATTAAATTGAATTGAATTGAATTGAATTGAATTGAATTGAATTGAATTGAATTGAATTGAATTGAATAGAATAGAATTGAATTGAATTGAATTGAATTGAATTGAAGTGAATTGAATTGAATTGAATTGAATTGAATTGAATTGAATTGAATTGAATTGAATTGAATTGAATTGAATTGAATTGAATTGAATTGAATTGAATTGAATTGAATTGAATTGAATTGAATTGAATTGAATTGAATTGAATTGAATTGAATTGAATTGAATTGAATTGAATTGAATTGAATTGAATTCAATTGAATTGTATTGAGTTGAATTGAATTTAATTGAATTGAATTGAATTGAATCGCTTTGAATTTAATTGAATTTAATGGAATAGAATTGAATTGAATTGAATTGAATTGAATTGAAGTGAATTGAATAGAATTGAATTGAATTGAATTGAATTGAATTGAATTGAATTGAATTGAATTGAATTGAATTGAATTGAATTGAATTGAATTGAATTGAATTGAATTGAATTGAATTGAATTGAATTGAATTGAATTGAATTGAATTGAATTGAATTGAATTGAATTGAATTGAATTGAATTGAATTGAATTGAATTGAATTGAATTGAATTGAATTGAATTGAATTGAATTGAATTGAATTGAATTGAATTGAATTGAATTGAATTGAATTGAATTAAATTGAATTGAATTGAATTGAATTGAATTGAATTGAATTGAATTGAACAGGATTGAATTGTAGTGAATTGAATTGAATTGAATTAAATTGAATTGAATTGAATTGAATTGAATTGAATTGAATTGAATTGAATTGAATTGAATTGAATTGAATTGAATTGAATTGAATTGAATTGAATTGAATTGAATTGAATTGAATTGAATTGAATTGAATTGAATTGAATTGAATTGAATTGAATTGAATTGAATTGAATTGAATTGAATTGAATTGAATTGAACAGGATTGAATTGAATTCAATTAAATTAAATTAAAATATTTTTTTGAGCATTAAATACGGATTTAAAAAAAGAAAAAAGTTTGCGGAATTCCATATTTTCCGAAATATAGGTCTCCAATGCTTGAATGTATAATTGCGGATAACTCTGCCATTTATTATCCGATCCTGATGAAATAAATTTCATAAATCGTTAAATTTATATTTTAACAAGTCGCTCAGGCAGGGGTATCAAATTCCCTCTGTAGCTTAAGTCGATGTGTGACAAAATCCGAAAAATCGCGCGAGTTTTTACAAATAATTTTTATTAATTTTGGTGTGTAAACACTTCAACAAAGGCCAACTGAATTAAAAGACAACAACAACAACGACAAAAGACAACAACACCAAAAGACAAGAACAACAAGTTGATTAAACCAAAAAAGTGAGGTTAAAAAACGTTTCTTATGTGAGCCCTCAATGGGTTAATAAGAGAAAATATATTATATACAGAATTATAGAGTTTCACAAGGGCTTTGTAATGATATACATATATTTCAAGCAGATCCGATGATAAATACCTGAGATATGACCGATTATATACTCAAGCTTTAAAGGCCTATATCTCAAGAAGTTGGACCTAGCGCAAAAAACAAAACGTATTTTTCAACTCAGCGCAAAAGCCTTTACCGTTGGTGAAATTTTGGTGCAGATAAAATGGTTTTATGCCGAAAGTTATATACCTTCTCGGTTAGTTTGTTTAGCTAAAAACAATTTTAGCTAAAAACAATGTTTAGCTAAAAACAATCAGCCACAGATCTTTAAATTTATTTAATTTTTGAAGGGAAGATTTTTTACAAAATCTTTGATCAATGCAAGTTTTTTTTGCAGAAACATGTTCATCAAACAATGTTATCCTTGCGTAATCTTTGCAGATAAACCTTTTTTTCTTTCTCACTGAAACGCACTTTGATTTGTGTTTCCTCAACCGGAAATGATATCCACCTTCTGCCGCCAGCACCACCTTTTTCCTATTAGTCTCATCACTCAAATCAATTTTCTTTTCCCACCCACCTTCGTAATTTTCGTTCACTACTTCACTTTGTGACAGATTTTCATAATCAAACAATCAATTTTAGGGTTTTTTTTGTTTTGTGTTGCACTTCAACGTCTTGACACGGTACATGGTTTACACAACAGCAGAAAAAGAGTTTTGTATGTTTTGTTTTGTGTCACTTCCCTACTCTTTACATCTTTCTCTTCATACTTTCTTTGTACTCGTTGTTTTGCTTTTCGCCAAGTTTTTTAATGTTTTGTGTTGTTTGTTAAGTCAACAATTGTCGCTGTCGTATGAACGAATAAACAAACAAACATCTTAAGCTTTAGACAAACAAACATGTCTCTTTACATTGTGAGTTCTTTGTGTGCAAACGGGAGAGTTTTCTTCCTCGGGAAAGCTGTTTCTCCTGATGTGTCTTTGCATATGTTTAGTTCCTCCAAAAGTTGTTCGAAGATGCAGATGCTGAAATGTTAATGTGTCCATATATCCACTGATACATATGCTGATTGGCTCCAAGAAGGTACAAACTCAAAGATGTTCTTGCATCTTTTGACTTTTACGCGGAATGTGGGGCAACAGTGGGCCAACCTGTAGGAGTTTTTGATATTTTTTCAATTCTAATCGGGATTAAGAAAATATTTTTACAAAAAATTTATTTTTTATTTATTAGTTTTGTATGTGTTTATTTCACTAGTAAAAATCATAGAGTTATCATATATCTAGAGTTGCCATCTGTCTCATCTGACGTTTCATTTCACACTCTTCGCGGTGCGGTCGGTGCGAAAGAGAGAGGTGTATGACGTAAATTAACTTACACCAGGTGGAGTTACAAAAACTTTTGACTTTAATTTGTCATGTTGCATAGAATAACACATACCATAGAAGGTTTTATTCGCTCAATAAATTAAACGTCATAGGTACGATGGAAAGTAAACATTGGATGGTAGAAATATGGGTTCAATAATACCAGATAGTGGCAATAGTATACAGCGATCAACATAGGAACAACAACCGAATTTCGTGTTTTTGTGGCAAACTAGTTGTGTTAAATACAATACAAATGTATACCAACGATAAAAGTCAATAAAAAAGTGCAAAATATATTTAAATTTTTCAGTTCTACACCAAAACGACAGGAAAAAGTTAAGTGAACATGTTTTGTAACTCCACCTGGTGTAAGATAATTTTAAATTTAATTGCTCTCATTTCCACAAACCTACGATGAGAGTGTGAAATGAAACGTCAGATGAGAGAATAAGTTTATCTAGGTATGTATTAGTCTATGGTCATGTTGTTATGGTTGACAACTATCAAATTTAAACTAATTTTGGACTTTCTTGTTATCTTTTGTTGTCACTATATATTTGCGGTGTATTAAACACTAAAATGTTAACACACAAAACGAAATGCTGTTGCTGTTTACTTGTTGGTTGTTTTGAACTAATGCCTGCATCTGCTATTATTAAATCAATACTTTGCAACATGCAACGTTCATATGCAACCAAACCTAATGTCGTAAATATACTGCGAGAAGTCGCTACTCTAGGTGCATATATGATTACGCTATGGTAAAATGCTTGTGGAGAAGACAGCTCATGAGATGTCTTGGAGATCATGGAAATAGTTATAATCCCAACCATCCATCAAAATCTAACAGTTCACGTGTTGTTGAAATTCTTCTTTGTTTCACAAAAAATTTACTTTTTAAAGAAAAGGTAGTTTTTTAAGAAAAGGCAATTTTTTGTAAGAAAATTTACTTATTTAAAAAAAGGTACTTCTTTAAGATAAGGCATTTGTTTTTTAAGAAAATGGACTTTTTCAAGAAAAGGTACTTATTTTAAAAAAATACTTTTTTAAAGAAGACGCTTTTTTGGAAGAAAATTTACATTTTTGTAAGCAAATGTACTTCTTTAAGATAAGGCATTTGTTTTTTAAGAAAATGAACTTTTTTAAGAAAAGGTACTTATTTCAAAAAAATAATTTTTTTTAACAAAATTTACTTTTTGTAAGAAAATTTACATTTTTGTAAGCGAAGGTACTTCTTTAAGATAAGGCATTTGTTTTTTAAGAAAATGAACTTTTTCAAGAAAAGGTACTTATTTCAAAAAAATTCTTTTTTTTAACAAAATTTACTTTTTGTAAGAAAATTTACATTTTTGTAAGAAAAGGTACTTCTTTAAGATAAGGCATTTGTTTTTTAAGAAAATGAACTTGTTAAGAAAAGGTACTTATTTCAAAAAAATAATTTTTTTTTAACAAAATTTACTTTTTGTAAGAAAATTTACATTTTTGTAAGCAAAGGTACTTCTTTCAGATAAGGCATTTGTTTTTTAAGAAAATTAACTTTTTTAAGAAAAGGTACTTATTTCAAAAAAATAATTTTTTTTAACAAAATTTACTTTTTGTAAGAAAATTTACATTTTTGTAAGCGAAGGTACTTCTTTAAGATAAGGCATTTGTTTTTTAAGAAAATGAACTTTTTCAAGAAAAGGTACTTATTTCAAAAAAATTCTTTTTTTTAACAAAATTTACTTTTTGTAAGAAAATTTACATTTTTGTAAGAAAAGGTACTTCTTTAAGATAAGGCATTTGTTTTTTAAGAAAATGAACTTGTTAAGAAAAGGTACTTATTTCAAAAAAATTATTTTTTTTAACAAAATTTACTTTTTGTAAGAAAATTTACATTTTTGTAAGCAAAGGTACTTCTTTCAGATAAGGCATTTGTTTTTTAAGAAAATTAACTTTTTTAAGAAAAGGTACTTATTTCAAAAAAATAATTTTTTTTAACAAAATTTACTTTTTGTAAGAAAATTTACATTTTTGTAAGCGAAGGTACTTCTTTAAGATAAGGCATTTGTTTTTTAAGAAAATGAACTTTTTCAAGAAAAGGTACTTATTTCAAAAAAATTCTTTTTTTTAACAAAATTTACTTTTTGTAAGAAAGTTTACATTTTTGTAAGAAAAGGTACTTCTTTCACATAAGGCATTTGTTTTTTAAGAAAATTAACTTTTTTAAGAAAAGGTACTTATTTTAAAAAAATTCTTTTTTTTAACAAAATTTACTTTTTGTAAGATAATTTACATTTTTGTAAGCAAAGGTACTTCTTTAAGATAAGGCATTTGTTTTTTAAGAAAATGAACTTTTTTAAGAAAAGGTACTTATTTCAAAAAAATACTTTTTTTTTTAACAAAATTTACTTTTTGTAAGAAAATTTACATTTTTGTAAGCAAAGGTACTTCTTTAAGATAAGGCATTTGTTTTTTAAGAAAATGAACTTTTTTAAGAAAAGGTACTTATTTAAAAAAATTACTTTTTAAAGAAAACGTACTTTTTGTAAGAAAATTTACCCTTTTAAGCAAAGGAACTTCTTTAATAAAAGGTAATTTTTCTTTAGGAAAAGGTACTTTGTTCAAGAATAAGACTAGGTATATTTTTTTTGGAGAAAATTTACTTTTTTTATTTATGAAAATGTTCTTTTTTTAAACTTCTTTCACTTTGGCTTTTCTAAATTTAGATTTTGTTGGGTTCAAAACTACAATATATACTAAGTATTGGTTACAGGCTCCACCTAGAAAAATTTCCATTAAACAAGAAATTTCTCAACATTTGTTAGTCTAGACACAAACCAAAGCAAAAACACCCAATATAGTAGATAATACTCGGTTGTAGCATAATATTGCTTAAAACAAACGTAGTTTAATTCAAAATGGACTAAAACTAAGAAAAATTTATGGGTAAGAGACTTTTTCCTCTAGAAGAAAAAATATACTGATACACAGAAATTGATGTTGTCCCAGCTTTTCTTTTAAAAACCTATCATGAAAGCCTTTTCGGTACACTCCGAAAAATGAGAACTAAATTTAGTTCAAAATGTACTAAAATTTATGGATTTTGTCACTTTTTCTTCCAGAAGAACAAATATACAGAAACAATTAAACAACTGTGGCCACAAATTTTCTTATTAAAATATGTCAGGAAAACCTTTTCCGTACACTTCGAAAAATGTGAACTATATTTAATTCACAATGTACTAAAACTAAGAAAACGTTATGGACTATGCCACTTTATGCTCTCCAAGAAAAAATATACAGAAACAAAGAAACAGCTGTTGCCACATTTTTTCATTTAAAATATGTTAATATAACCTTTTCCATTTACTCCTTCAACATGAGAACTAAATTTAATACAAAATGTACTAAAACTACGAAATATTTAACTTCACTTATTTAAGAAAATGTTCTTTTTTAAACTTCTTTCACCGTGGTTTTTCTATATTTACTTTTTATTGGGTTCAAAACTACAATACATACTAAATATTGGTTACAGGCTCCACCTAGAAAACTTCCCATTAAACAAGAAATTTCTCAACATTTGTTAGTCTAGACACAAACCAAAGCAAAAGTACCCAATGTAGTTGATAATACAGGGTTGTTACATAATAGTGTTAAAAAAAGCGTTGTTTAATTCTTTTTCATTTAGCTCCCATCCCGCAACGTGCGATATGGAACTTCGTTCCAACAAAATCTTAAAGAAGATATTCCCATTGGGAATTTGTATATTGCTCTTGGTTTGCTGAACAAAAAGTTTCTGTTGCGGCAATTTCCTCTTAGACGTCATGGCAGACATTTTTCCCGTTTTGTTCCACTGTCTAAACGACTTTAACCCCAATGACTCCGACACAATAAAAAACAACAAGAAAAACCAACAGGCAACAGCAAAGTTTTTCGGTCTTAAATACACAAATTTTGCCATTTTTTTCATGAGGTTAGCTGTTTTGTTTTCTACAACTTTTTCGTTGTCATTATTGTCATTTTCTGCTCTTTGCCTCCTTTTTTGTGTTACAACAAATGGTATTGTTATACCTCAACCAAAAAGTTGTTGATGACGACAACATTTTCGCTGTTGTCAAATGTTGTTGACATTTGTTGTAGCTGTCAAAAGAGTTTAAAAATTTGTTAATCGCATGCGGGTGAAATGTTGATAACTAAGTGCGTGTATATGGTGGTTTAGGATAATGATGATGGGGAGGAATGGGATGGCTTGGGATGATAAAGCAATATTTTTTTAGGATAATGGGATAACAAAAAGTTCATGCTCATTATTGGTTAAGGAAACGTAACCTTCTAATATTTTCCCAAAAAAAAAAAAAAAAAGTTGCCAATGTTTATTAGTTTCAAACGTTTATCTTATTTCCATGTCATTTCAATAAAAAATATGAATACAGTTTTGCCTTAACTCTTTGTTAACCTTCCGTAGACCACCATTAACGTTTGACAGAGAGAGAAACCCCCCAACATTTTTCTTGCATTAACATTTTCATGTTAACATCAAAGGCCAACAGTGTACGCAGCCAACAACATTTAGCAATTTCCTGTTTTACCAATTTTGGTCTTTAGCCAAAAAGCCAACCATTTCTTTGCCACCACCAGTCAAGACATGCAACTGATAAACTAGTATGGCCATGACTCCATGAGGAAAATCTCTTTTTTAGCATTAATCGTTAAGCTGTTGCCTGACATTTTCCGTTTTTAAAGCGATAAAAGCACGACGGTTTTTAACCTAAACGCTCGAAGAGTTTGCATGAGACTTTTTCTGTTTTTTTTTCTCTCTCTGTGTATATTCTATTACTTGACGCTTCCCAAGGGTACCATTTGAAAGCTATTTGTTACACCACTTTATATGGCGGCTATTTTATGTTCATTCGACCAGCGGTCGCCGTTCATATCATATGATTTATAGCAGCCATCTCTGGAGTATTCCTTCATACTATTTTATCCTTACTAGGGAAGAAGAACGCTCGGACAGGCTGGCAGACAGACTTTTCTGACTTGAGAACTTTCAACAAGACGGCCGATCGAATGGACAGATTGTCATGGCATTTCTGGCCTCTAAGGTTCATGGAGAATGATTGTAAAATGATTGCAAACTTAAATCGCTTTATTGATCATATTCTCATTTCGAAATCATCATCATGGAATTGTAAAGAGACTCTCAATAAAACATATTTGGCGTGATGGGAATTTTGCTTGTCATAAAGAATGCAGGGATTAAATCACTTTTGCCATAGAAGAGAAAATATGCCGAAACAAATTTTCTTATAAAAACCTATCAAGAAAGCCTTTTTCGTGCACTCAGAAAAATGAGAACTAAATTTAGTTCAAAATGTACTACAACTAAGAAATATTTATGGATTAAATCACATTTTCCTGTAGAACAAAAAATATACAGAAACAATGAAACAACTGTGGCTACAAATTTTCTCATAAAAACATGTCAGGAAAACATTTTCCGTGCACTCAGAAAAATGAGAACTAAATTTAATTTAAAATGTACCAATACAAAGAAAATTGTATGGAGTTTGTAACTTTTTCCTCTAGAAGAAAAATATACAGACACAATGAAACAGCTGTTGCCACAACTATTCTTTTGCAAAATATATCATGGAAACCTTTTCCGTACACTCCGCAAAATTTGAACTATATTTAACTCAAAATGTACTACAACTAAGAAATATTTATGGATTAAATCACTTTGTCCTCTACAAGAAAAAATATACAGACGCAATGAAACAGCTGGGGGCCACAAATTTTCTAACAAAAACTTGTCAGGAAACCTTTTCCGTGCACTCAGAAAAATGAGAACTAAATTTAGTTCAAAATGTACTAAAACTAAGAAAACTTTATGGAGTTTGCCAATTCTTCCTCCAGAAGAACAAAATATACTGAATTCAATTCAATTCATTTCAATTCAATTTTACTCAACTCAATTCAGTTCAATTTAATTCAATCCAATTCAATCCAACACAATTCAGTTCAATTTAAATTATTTCAGTTCAATTCAATTGAATTCATTCCAATTCAATTCATATGAACTCAATTCAATTCAAATCAATTCAGTTCAATTCAATTCAATTTATTTCAGTTCATTTCAATTCTATACAATTCAATACAATTCAGTCCGATTCATTTCAATTCAGTTCAATTCAATTTTACTCAAGTCAATTCGGTTCAATTTAATTCAATTCAATTCAGTCCAACACAATTTAATTCCATTCAGTTCAATTCAATTCAGATCAGATCAGTTGAATTTAATTCAATTCAATTCTATTTATTTCAGTTAAATTCAATTGAATCCAATTAAGTCCAACTCAATTCAGTTCAGTTCAATTCACCTCTATTCTATTCAATTCAATTCAGTACAATTTAATTCGATTCAATTCAATTCACATCACTTCGATTCAATTCATTTCAATTAAATTCAGACAAATTCAACTTAATTCATTTAAATTCGATTCATTTCAATTCAATACAGTCCAACACAATTCAATTCAGTTCAATTCAATTCGATTAATTTCAATTCAATTCAGTCCAACACAATTCAATTCAATTCGAATCATTTCAATTCAGTCCAACACAATTCAATTCAGTTCAATTCAATTCGATTAATTTCAATTCAATTGAGTCCAATACAATTCAATTCAATTCGAATCATTTCAATTCAATTCAGTCCAACATAATTCAATTCCAGTTACAATATGAACAAGGTGGGCGCTAAGGCGCTAACACAATGCAATTCAGTTCAATTCAATTAAATTCGACTCATTTCAATTGAATTCAGTCCAACACAATTCAATTCCAGTTACAATATGAACAAGGTGGTCGCTAAGGCGCTGATGAGAAGTGTCACAAACTTCGAAAGATCGTCCGCCAACGTAACTTCAAATCCTTGTGCCGACTGTTTAATTTTTTTCTAATTACAGGAAAACCCCCTGATCTGTGTAGCTCGTAAGAAATAGATTCAATTCAATTCTGTTCAATTCAATTCACTTCAATCCAATCTTATCTACATAGATTAATGCAGTTAAATTCTTTGTATCTTCGTTATTAGTAATAATTCTTTTTACGGCCAAAGGATTCGAGACAACTGACAATACCCTGTTTTTATATTAAATTTTCTACAGAAATTTCAACATATTGTTTTCCATGCAAATCAAAAATACCGAGAAAACCCCTACCCCCCCCGTAAATTAAAGCGAAAATTAACCATTTTTACCGATTTTTTCCACCGAAGTTCGGTTTTCCAAAAAAACTGATTCGCCAATTTCGGTCAAATCCGAGTGAGTGGTTTCTGTTCGAAATCGAGTAATAGGGTAAAGTGTTAAAAAAACCGGTATTCGGAAATGTCGTTTTTTTCAACACTTTACCCTATTACTCGATTTCGAACAGAAACCACTCACTCGGATTTGACCGAAATTGGCGATCTCTTAGTCAAAACGTTTCGTTCGAATATCTTTTTCTTTGATTGCAAATGAGAGCGCATTCGAAATAGAGAAATATGACTTTAAGGGTCGACTTGAAAGGATAATATTATGGAACCCTGATAAAATTTTGTTCGACTAGAAGGCAACCGAAGGATTTCGTTTGTCATCGAGAAACAGACAATTAGTCAATTTGTATTATACAAAAGATAATTAAAAAAATTTTTAAAAAAAAACATTTAATTTTAGTAACTTTTCCTTGTGATTATCAGATGCTTGAAATACTTTTTTATATTATTTGTGTAATTTTCTTACAGAAAATTTGGATTAAATCTAACGTGCTTATAGGAATTTTGACCTGCGACAAGTTTCAAACAACAAAAGTTTCCAAAGGAATGGTTTCCTAAAGAAACCTTGTCTAAAATGTCGTAGATAAACTTGACCTTAGCAACCTTTCCTAGTATTTGAGGTAGTACTTTCATATACATATAATAAATAATAATGACAAGACAATTTCCTTCATATATTCCTAATGAGACTTACAATTAACCCTCAAATGCTGGCTCATCTTCTTCTATTAGTCCTGGCTTCTTTTTTGTTCACCCATATTCCTCTTTATTGAAATGTATTAGCCATACAATTTCTGGCTCATTACCTACAGATTTTACTTAACTGTGGTTGTGGCTTCGACAGGAAATCCATTTTCTTTAAAATATAACATTGCGATTCCCCCTACGAAATTTTCGTTGATTTCATATAAAAAAAAAAACTCAACCAGACGTTTTTCCAGTTTATGTAAAAGACCCTAAACCTAAAAAACGTATAGCAAAAGTTAATGCAGCGTAAAACCTCAGAATGGAGAGAAAACAACAATAACTTTCGGGGGACAGTGAGAAATGAGGAAGACAGACCACAGCCAAAAGCACTTAAGAACTTTGGTTAGTAGTTTAAACCTTGGCTATAACAAACATGGTAAATGTTCCAGCAGATGTTGCTGCATCATCGTTATCATCAACAACATTGCAGCTAACAACATATCATAGACAACATGCAACTTCACAGGGTGCTGAAGCTTCTAAAGATGGAGGAGAGTATCTAAGGAGAAATGCAGAAGGGTTTGGGAAATCAAAAACCAAAGATTTTTCTAATGGAAATTTTTTTTGTTTGCTTTTATTTGTACAAACTGCAACGTCACCATTACATGCGTTGTGTAGGAGAACTTGGGCTGCCATTTTGGAGCATTTTGTCCACACTCATTCCACCAACATCTGGTCCGCAATCTCCTTTTCCTTGGTTTCCAAGGAACTTGAAACCACCACACTATATGGTAGTGTGGTGACTTCCTTTGGCTTCGTTTGGTCTGGCCTCCTTTGTTTCGTGGGTAATGATGCCTAAAGACCATAAAAGGCCAACTACAAATTGGCATTAAAGTTTTGTTTGGTTTGTTCTCTCGCTCTTTTTAGGATTTCTACTGAAGAAACCCAACAATGACCCACAAAAAGTGAAATAAAATGATGCTAACAACCCAAAAAGTCCTAAATGTTAAAATCTCCAAATACACCAATGACTTTTATAACCAACAAGGGGAGAGGAGGAGTAAGATTAGAGCGACATAATGAGAAATAAAGGAAAATGGTTTATTACAGAACATGTATTCAATGTGGTTTTGGTAACGAAAATTGGCGAAATGATATAAAACATCTGTGACACAAATGCCAGGCATTGGATAAAGAATAGTTTAACACAAGGTGACACTATTTCTGCTGGCATCAAATCTTGCAGTTGCCTGGCATCGATTTTTCCATACAAATTATCTGACTCAAATTTTGTCGAAAAAGAGAGAAAAATTTCCTGGCATTAAATTTCCTACAATAACAGTTGGCTGGCATCAGTTTGGTCGCCAAAGGTTGCCCGGAAAAACTTTTCTACAAGAGAAATTTTCTGTCATCAAATTTTCTATAAGTAAAGTTGGCTGGCATCAATTTTTGTATGAGAAATGTTGGCTGAGACTAAATGTTCTATAAGAAGATTTTCCTGGCGCAGACATGTCTTTAAAACAGTGCTCTCATTTTTTCATTTCTATAAGAAAAGAAGGCTGGTATCAACGTTTCTATAAGAAAAATTGTCTGTCACCAAATTTTGAACAAGATTTGCTGGACATCAATTTTACTATGAAAAAGTTGCCTGGCAAAACTGTTCGACAGGAAAAATTTTCTGGCATCAAGTTTTCTGTAAGAAAATGTTCATGGCATCAGCTGCTATAAAAAAAGTTGTCTGTCATAAACTTTTCTATTTCTATTTCCTAGAATGAATTTTTCTATAATTTATATCAATTTTCCATAAGAAAATTTACCTTGCATACTCTTTTCTGTAAGAAAATTAGCTTGTCATATTTAAAAAAAAAGTTGCAAACGTTATTTTTCTATTACAAAACTTCTTGGTATCAAATTTTCTATAACAAAAAATGCCTGACATCATTCTTTCCTTAAAAAAATTTATTTTTCTTACTTAACTTTCTTGTAATAAAAGTTGCCTGGCTTCAATTTTCTGTAAGAGATGTTTAGTGTCTTAAATTGTCTATAATAAAAGTTGGCTGGAATCAATTTTTCTTTGAGAAATGTTGGCTGAGATTAATTGTTCAATAAGAATATTTTCCTGGCACAAACATGTATCTCAAAAAAGTGGCCTCCTATCAACTTTTCTGCAAGAAAAGTTGCTTGTTATAAACTTTTCTATAAGAAAGAGGGCTGGTATCAGCGTTTCTATAAGAAAAGAGGACTAATATCAGTGTTTCTATAAGAAAAATTGCCTGTCACCAGTTTTTGGAAAAGATTTCCCGAACATCAATTTTACTATGAGAAAGCAAATCTGTTCGCCGGGAAAAATTTTTTGGCATCAACTTTTCTGTACCAAAATTTTCCTGGCATCAACTTTTCTATAAAAAAAGTTGTCTGGCATAAACTTTTCTATAAGAAAAATTGATTGGCCAAAAATGTCCTGAATCCAATTTTCTATAAGAAAACTTTCAGGGCATCAAACTTAATGTAAGAAAAGTTGCCTTTCATCAATTTTGCATAAGAAAAGCTCTCTTTTCTATAAGAAAATTTGATTGTCATAAAGTTTTCTGTACAAAGTTGTCTGTTATCCACTGTTTTAAAGAAAAGTTGCCAAACGTTCATTTTCTATTACAAAACTTCCTGGTATCAACTTTTCTGTAAAAAAAAGTTTACCGGCTTCATTTTTCTGCAAGAAAAGTTGCCTGGCATCAACTTTTCTATAAGAAATATGGGCTGGTATCAGCGTTTCTATAAGAAATATTGCCCGTCACCAATTTTTGGACAAGATTTCCCGAACATCAATTTTACTGTGAGAAAGTTGCCTGGCAAATCTGTTCGCCGGGAAAAATTTTCTGGCATCAACTTTTTTTGTAACAAACTTTTCCTGGCATCAACTTTTCTATAAGAAAGTTGATTGGCAAAAAGTTTTCTACAATCAATTTTCTATAAGAAAAGCTTTAGGGCATCAACCATAATATAAGAAAATTTCCTTTCAACAATTTTCCATAAGAAAAGCCATTTTCCATAAGAAAAGCTTAAAAAAATTAATTTCTTTTTTGCGATTTTGAGCTTGAAGATGAAGTTTCTTTAATTTTATATGTTCACAATTTGTGTTTTTTATGGCAAGAGTTACAACTTTCCCTCAGAAAGTAAATCAAAATTCCGAACGGTTTGGAAGATATGAGCCTGACAAAATGATCACTTTTTTCCAAAAATGACACCGAGACCCCAAATCTTTGTGGCCCATGAAAAAAAAGTGCATGACTTTGGGCAAAACTGGGAGAGACGGATCTGTTTTTTTTTTGCCTTTTATTACGTAGTGGCGTCCGTATATGGTTATATTTCCATGACAAATTACACACAGCGTAAGAAAGGTGTGCTGTCATCTAGTTTTCTATAAGAAAGGTTACCTGCTATCAAAGTTTCTATAAGAAAAGTTGTCCTGGCTACATTTTTTATCAGAACTATTAACTTGCATCATATTTTCTAAAAGACGTTCCCTGGCATCGATTTTCTATTAGAAAAATTTGCAGCAATTTTTGACCTTAAAGATTAAGGGTTTTTGATTTTATATGTTCACAATTTGTGTTTTTTATGACAAGAGTTACAACTTTCCCTCAGAAAGTAAATCAAAATTCCGAAGGGTTTGCAAGATATGAGAGTGACAAAATGATCACTTTTTTGCAAAAATGACAGCGAGGCCCCAAATCTTTAGGGGCCCATAAAAAAGTGCATGACTTTGGGCAAAACTGGGAGATAAGGGTCTTTTTTTGTCTTTTATCACGTAGTGGTGCCCGTATATGGTTATACTTCCATGACTTAAAAAATTACACACAGTGTAAGAAAGGTTTGCTGTCATCAAGTTTTCTATAAGAAAGGTTACCTACTATCAAAGTTTCTATAAGAAAAGTTGTCCTGCCTACATTTTTTTATCAGATCTATTAACTTGCATCATATTTTGTAAAAGACGTTCCCTGGCATCGATTTTCTATTGGAAAAATTTGCAGCAATTTTTGACCTTGAAGATGAAGTTTTTTTGATTTTATATGTTCAAAACTTTTCTTTTTTATGGCAAGAGCTACAACTTTCCCTGAGAAAGTAAATCAAAATTCCAAACGGTTTGCAAGATATGAGGCTGAGAAAATTATCACTTTTTTGCAAAAATGACACCGAGGCCCCAAATCTTTAGGGGCCCATAAAAAAAGTGCATGACTTTGGGCAAAACTGGGAGATAAGGGTCTTTTTTTGTCTTTTGTCACGTAGTGGTGTCCGTATATTGTTATATTTCAATGACTTAAAAAATTACACACAGTGTAAGAAAGGTTTGCTGTCATCAAGTTTTCTATAAGAAAGTTTACCTACTATCAAAGTTTCTATAAGAAAAGCTGTCCTGCCTACATTTTTTGATCAGAACTATTAACTTGCATTATATTTTCTAAAAGACGTTCCCTGGCATCGATTTTCTATTAGAAAAATTTGGAGAAATTTTTGGCCTTGAAGATGAAGTTTTTGTAATTTTATATGTTTACAATTTTTGTTTTTTATGACAAGAGCTACCAGTTTCCCTCAGAAAGTAAATCAAAATTCCGAAGGGTTTGCAAGATATGAGAGTGACAAAATGATCACTTTTTTGCAAAAATGACAGCGAGGCTCCAAATCTTTGGGGGCCCATAAAAAAAGTGCATTACTTTGGGCAAAACTGGGAGACACGGATCTGTTTTTTTTTGTCTTTTGTCACGTAGTGGTGTCCGTATATGGTTATATTTCCATGACTTAAAAAATTACACACAGTGTAAGAAAGGTTTGCTGTCATCAAGTTTTCTATAAGAAAGGTTACCTACTATCAAAGTTTCTATAAGAAAAGCTGTCCTGCCTACATTTTTTGATCAGAACTATTAACTTGCATTATATTTTCTAAAAGACGTTCCCTGGCATCGATTTTCTATTAGAAAAATTTGGAGAAATTTTTGACCTTGAAGATGAAGTTTTTTTGATTTTATAATTTCAAAACTTTTCTTTTTTATGGCAAGAGCTACAACTTTCTCTGAGAAAGTAAATCAAAATTCCAAACGGTTAGCAAGATATGAGGCTGAGAAAATTATTACTTATTTGCAAAAATGACACCGAGACCCCAAATCTTTGGGGTGCTATAAAAAAAGTACATGACTCTGGGCAAAACTGGGAGACACGGATCTGTTTTTTTTTTTGTCTTTTATCACGTAGTGGCGTCCGTATATGGTTGCATTTCCATGACAAATTACACACAGTGTAAGAAAGGTGTGCTGTCATCTAGTTTTCTATAAGAAAGGTCACCTGCTATCAAAGTTTCTATAAGAAAAGTTGTCCTGGCTATTTGCATTCAATAATTAAATTTTTCAATTTTAATTTTTGAATATAATACGATGGGTCAGATAAATCATCACTTATGGAATATTATCATGATATTAACTATTTCTAGAGGAAGAAAAAATCTTTCCTACTGTATATTCCCTAGCCTGGATCTAGCCCCTTCCGTTGCTTCGCATAATGCAATTAAATGCGACAGTCAATGCGACAAGTTCAACAATGCGAAATAATTTGACACATATAAAGGATATGAATAATATACAACATATTCAAGAGACAGACACTTGACTAAGTGCTCCAGAAAAAAAAACTGCCCAACAAAAAAAAAACTATCCAAAAGGACTTGTTACACAACTGCATGCAATTCCCTTTCCGTGTTGAAAACACAGCGCAGAGTGTGAAATAATTGTGTCACACTGCAGAGACTGCAGGCAAAGGACCTCCTCCTGCAACACCCAGGGGTGTCCTTTAAATGAATACTTGAGTTTCACTGGTTTATTGCGGAACTACTACTACTTGTATAGCTACTACTTCTAGTTGGATGATGTGAAATGGAATTTACTTCTTATGCTGAAATTGTTGCCATTCACTAAAGTGTCTTGTATGTGTTCCCAGAAGGAGTTTTTGGTCTAATTTTAATTATGTTTGATGTCATTATAATCTCTTTGCATGTGTTATAAAGCTCCGGTTGGTGTTGCTCCTTAAACCCCAAATGAACTTTATACAGTTTATTGTGCAAAAGGATTATGTGAATGTATAATAGAGTGATACGAACATGTAGTAATTGGTATATGTAGAGTATGCCACGCACTCATGTAAAGGTAATGAATGCATGTCCTTCGACAACTCCTACAAAACACCCCAAGAACTAACGTGTCGAGTATGTTGTTTGAATGTATTGCGTAGCAAAGCAACAAAAGGACCTTTTTGGTATTCATTATATGAACCCCATAGTAAACTTGTAAACACTAATACCCGGGCACATTCCTACACATACTCTTTGAGCACAACCAATACACATGAACACAGCCAGCAAGAACGCTAACTCGGTGTACCACCAACAAGAAACAGGCAAGAGTATGAGAGATGTTCGCCAGCACATTAGGCGAATGTTTACTTGTGTGTGTGTACAAACTTTATGGTACACAAAACTAATAAAGCTATGAGTCCTTACACTCTCCCCTACACATACATTAAACCACATCTTTACTCGGTGTGTTTGACGATGACATACCCATACATACAAATTAATTACAGTTGTTGACATTTGTTAAGGTATTTTACAACCCCACTCTGGCCCATTACTTTACATGATTACACTCTCGCCACACGGTTTCCTTGCTCGAGGACGATATTCACCAGGAGATGTGAGAGTGTGTGTGTGTGTGTGTCGAGAGAGAGTAATCACAAGGTTGAAGGGTTTGTCAACAATCCTAAAGTTGACAACTGAATTGTGTTTTGTTTTTTTTTTGTTTTTTGTTCACTTTGAATAGAACATAATAACGACATGGAAGCCGGGAAAAAGGTCCTGTGAATGTGCGAAAAACTTGTTAGAGTGGTGATAACGGAAAAAAGTTATACAGTAAAGATTTCGTTAATGTTTAGAAAATGATAAAAGTACAGAAAAAGGATAATTGAAATCAACTGGAAGGTTTATGAACTGTGGAATCTAAACAAAAGGTGTAAAAAGACTTAACACTTACAAAAAGTTACAGGATAATTAATAAAACAAAGGACTAAAGTCAACGTTTCTTATAATGATTCATGCGTAAGGAAGATTATTTCTAAATCAAATCATTGATTTGTGAGAAACCCTCCCTAAGTCCTTCATGGGATGTAACGGGAAACCATTTTTTTTTTTTAATAATTTCTTTTACAGGAAATTTGTTATAAGGAAAGTCAAGCAGTCAAAGGCAACTCCACCATTTAAGCAAAGTTACCTTATGTAAATTTTCCTTAAAGAAACAATAATCTAAAGGAACTCGCCTACAAACAAAATTTTTTTATTTTAAATTTTTTCTTAGGTTAATTTTTTTCATATATTTGCTGTTAGGCAACTATTTCGTATAAAAAATTTTGCATTAAAGTCTAAAGATCGTACAGACATATTATGGTTATATCTGATCATATTATGGTTAGGCTAAGTTGAAGTGGCACCCTGCATGTCACGCTCACGTACACCTTGTGGTCCATTATCCAGCATGTATGGCGGGCTCACTTCTACCTTTTGATCCATTGTTATACCGCAGGTGAAAAAGAAAAGGATACGAATTTCCCAGGCCCTCCCGTTGAACCAGTTTGCTTGCTTCAAACATCTTAAGAGTTGGCGGATGCTAACATCAGACCGATTTCCTAACACCCCAGAGAAATGTCAGCCAAGTGTGGCCTGCCGCCTTCTGGAAAGAGCAGGGCATAAAAACACAAGGTGTTCTATTGACTCTGCCTTCTCCTCGTCACCAAAAATAAAATTGTTTCCCATAACATCCCATGAAGGGGTTGAGGAGAGCTTCTCCCAATCAGTGAGATGTGCGCTTTCTAGTTTTTACGCTCACTGATTGGGGCCTGTAGTTTTACACCGGTACCGAACGGTATTTTGAGAAGATTTTTCATGACTAAGTACACGTTGGAAAATAACAGTCCCAGCAACATATTGCAGGAACCATGTACATTAGACCTGTCCATATTTTAAATTTGTGTTTGTATCTTCGCTTTCCACTTTTGTGTATCTTTGCGGCTAAAAAATAAGAACTGTAAAAAAATTCAAAAAAAATATTGTACCAAAATTCAGCACATCGCGCTTGAAGTTAGAACTGCAGTGTTTTGCGATATGACGAAAGGTACAGATACAAAATTACAGATTAGTATTGAACGTATTATTTTGAAAATAAAGATAGAGAATTTTTGATAATAAAATTTAATAAGGAATAAATTCGTGGAACATTCTGAATCCGTATCTGGTCATTTTAGTGTTAATTTTTGGTACTTTTTGTACAAAGGGCGAAAAGGACCCTTTAAACTTTGAAATAGAGCATTTGAATATTCTACGAAAATAATCGCTGTCAAATTTCAGTGAAGACCTGTTATCACACGAATTCGCTCAATTCAATATTTATACTCGGATTTTAAATTTATCTCGGACAGTATCGGATAAAAATATTCAAACTTGCCACGCCCATAAAAAAAATGTGTTTTTGGGGTTTTACTATACTCACCTAGTGTGATCATTTGGCGTAGGAATCGTCCCTCCCCAAAATTGGTGTTGCACAGTTTTATCCAAATTCATTGAAACAAAAAATCAATATTCTTATCAAAATGAGATTCCTTCACTTAATTGTGAATAAAAGCGAAATGCGTTCATCGATTTTCATGATTTATGTCTTATTTTGTTCAAAGGTTATGTGACTCCTACGCCTAAGTAATAAGATGGAGTGATATTTCGAAAATCGGAACTTCAGAATGAAAATTATGAAATTTCATGTTTCGGATGCTGTAAAAAAATCTGGGTGTTTTTTTTTAAATTGTTTTCAGAAATAGATTATATAATAGAAACTTTAAATAATTCCCTTTAAACCTTGGCGAAAAAAAATAATATGTTTAAAAATGGTCTGTAATTTTATATCTGTACCTTTCGTCATATCGCAAAACACTTCAAGCTCGATGCGCTGAGTTTTGGTACAACATTTTCGATTTTTTTTCAAAGTTCATATTTTTTACCTCCACAGATATATAAAAGTAGAAAGCGAAGTTAAAATATGGGCAGGTCTAATGTACATGTTTGCAAGTTTTGTTGTCGTGAATTGATGATTTGCTGCTTGTTTATCTGTAGTGTCTGTCACATTTTAATTTTCAGCTGTTTTCGACAAACAAAAGCACATTTGGGTCACAAATACATATCGTCGCTCACCCGGCCAAAAAGGGCTATGTTTAATTTTTTGAAAAAAATTTTGTTGTACCAATGAAAACGATTTGTCGTTATACAAGGTGGCACAAAAGTAATCCTCCTATCAGAAAATGCTATAAATTTTGCGATTGGCCCCTAATGTCAGTTCTGTTTTGACATTTGTGTGGTAAACACATGCGAAATACACGTTAATAAACAATGTTACGCTACACTGCTCCAGAACGCGGAATATTGCTGACTATTTATTTGACCAATAATCGGTCGGTGACTTTGGCACAACGTGAATTTCGTCGCAGATTTCCTGGCCGTCCAACGCCTACTGGTGAAACCCTGCGACGTTTAGCCGCTCGCCTCGAAGAGACTGGCACAACACGAGATGCTGCCAGGCGTGGCAAACCCCGGAGTAGCCGTTCTGCAGAGAATATTGCTGCTGTAGCCGAGGATGTCATGGATGCGCCGTCGACATCGACCAGACGACGTGCCACGCAAATGGGTATCAGTCGACGGTCTTTACAGCGAATTTTGGTACATGATTTGAAGATGTTTCCGTACAAAGTCCAGAGGGTGCATCAGCTGTTAGCTGCTGACCGCCAATCGCGTCTAACATACGCTCAAGCCATCCTTAATCACCACCAAGAGGAAGATGATTTTTCATCAAAAATAATCATGAGTGATGGGCCCATTTTCATCTTAGCGGGTACGTAAATAAGCAAAATTTACGCTTCTGGGGCACTGAAAATCCGCGTGTAACCTACGAAGAGCCATTACACCCGCTCAAAGTCACTGTATGGTGTGCTGTTTTCGCTGGAGGAGTCATCGGACCTTTTTTCTTCGAAGACGTCGCGGGCCAAACGGTTACTGTGAATGGTGAGCGCTACAGAGCAATGATCAACGAGTTCTTTTTGCCGCAACTTGATGAATTGGGATTGGAAAACATGTGGTTCCAACAGGACGGTGCAATGGCACACACTGTACGTGCCACAACCGATATGCTGAAGGATGCATTTCCCGGGCGCCTAATCTCCCGTTTTGGCGATTTGCACTGGCCAGCAAGATCGCCTGATTTGACCGCTCCAGACTTCTTTTTGTGGGGCTTTTTGAAGTCGCGGGTTTATGTCTACAAGCCTCAGACTCTTGCAGCTCTTAAAGACAATATCCGTTTTTTTGGTCAAAGTGATGGAAAATGCCATAAAAAGTGACAATCAACTGTGGCGGCGGCCATTTACATGACATCATATTCTCGACTTGATGTAAAAAAAAACTAAAAGACCAAATAAAAATAATCCACAAGAAGAATCAAAGTTTTTCATTTTTTTTTTAAATTACAGCCAAAAAACATCGGAAGTTTACTTTTGCGCCACCTTGTACATACGCTCCTGTAGCTCTATCCTGATAGTTGCATCGGCTTCAACGTATATAGTACCAGCAAAGACGAAGTTGTAGAACAAATGTTCCAAGAAAATTTTAGTTTTTTTGCTTTCCTGAAAAGTTAACATAAATCACATAACTGTTTTCGTTGACGCAGCGACCAAATAACCAATTAATTATTGTGTTCGAAACATGTTCTATTGAATAGCAAACACAATGTGTTTGGGTACAAGTATAATGTATTTGCGACAAACTACAAATACGTTATATTTCTGCACACAAACAACAAAAAAAAAATAAAAAAATTTCAGCGTGTAGTGCAGATACAATGGGTGACACCCTAGTTTTCGCATAGAAAATTTGTGTGTCAGCCTAGTTTTTGTACAGAAAATTTGGCGTCAGGCCAGTTTTTGTTAGAACATTTGGCGTCAAGCTAGTTGTCGTAAAAGAAATATGTTATCAGTCTAGTTTTTGTATAAAAAATGTAGTGTCAGGCTAGTTTTTGTATAGAACATTTGGCACCAGGCTATTTTTCGTATACAATGAATGTCAGACTAGTGCTTGTATAAGAAATCTGGCGCTAGCCTTGTTTTCGTATGAAAAACTTCATGTCAGACTAGTGTTCATATTGAAATTCTGGAGCCGGTCTCGGATTCGTATAGACCATCTGGTGACAGATTTTTATCTTATGGAACATTTTTTATCAGGCTAGTATTAGCCTGGATTTCGTATAGAATCTGGTATTAGCCTGGATTTCGTATAGAAAATTTAATGTTAGACTAGTTTTCGTACAGAAATTTTGGTGTGGGGCTAGTTTTCGTATAGACTATTTGGCGCCAGGGTAGTTTTCATAAAGAACATCTGGTGACAGAATAGTTTCATATAGAACATTTTTTATCCGGCTAGTTTTCGTTAAGAAAATTTGACGTCAGGCTAGTTTTCGTATAGAAAAGCGAGTGTCAGGCTAGTGTTCGTATAGTAAATCTGATGGCAGTCTGGTTTCCGTATAGAAAATTAGATGTCAGCCCAGTTTTCATCTCTAATCTATTGTCATATAGAAAATCTAGTGGCACGCTAGTTTTTTGTATAACTATAAAATGTAATGTCTGATAAGTTCTCGTGACAGACAAGTAGGGCAGGGTTCGTACAGTAAATCTGGTGTCACGCTAGTTTTCGTTTTGAATATTTGCTGTCAATCTACTTCAGTAAAACAAAATCTGATTCACATAATTTTCATTTAGTTATCATTCAATTTTCTCTGTCAAATTGCCCCCTTAATTTATTACTCTTTCTAATTCATTACACATTTCACCACTTCTTTGTCACAACAACCTGCCGAAATTCCCACAAAACCATAAAATGACGCAAAACATTTGTCACATTGCGGTGTTAGTTTGATTTTGTTATCTCTTCGCTTAAACTCTTCATTAACAAACCGTGACAGTTTGTTAAGAGTCGACGATATTATTAACTTGTAGCCACAACAGTTTATAATGTTTTATTGTCTCAACCTAGAAACTTGTTTGACGTGCTGGCGATGACAATGAAATAATAGTACGACGTCTTTAAAATGAACGACAATTTAAAGAAAAAACTACTCATGGTTAAGTATAGAATGTGGATGAGTTACATTCATGACTGCGCTCGGCTCTTGAGGAGAATGAGATAATTGCTTAATTTGATGGAAATGGAGCTCACAAAAGAATACAGGTGAGGTGTAAAGGAGGGATGATTGTGTGTAAGTATTGAAGGGAATGTCGGAATTGAGTGTTTACAGGCCTGTCTGTCTCTAGTTATATTTGTCTGTCAGTTTATGTATTTGTCCGTTGTATTTGTGTGGCTGACTTTGTAGTCCATTTCCGAGTGCGTGCGTTATCTAAATAGAGTAAATGCCAAATTTAAAAATATAAATGTAGTTTTAGGAAATAATAAAAAAAATCATTTCGGTTTATTATTAGGTTTTGGTGGGGACCTGAACCAAAATCAAAGTGTAGCTATTATTAAAGATAACTTTCAACTCGATTGACTTTCATCTCGATTTACTGGAAAACTTGGCGGTGTTTTGTCAATGTAGTAGCGTAACACTGTTCGCTGTAGTGTTTATTCTTAATGCTATGAATTGTAGCTGCATCACATTGCCCCTTCGCAAGCTATAGTATATTGAAAATTGACTAATTTGTTACGGATCTGAAATAATAGAATTACCTCAGTGATTGACTTCTAAAACCTTTTATTTCTGGGGTGAAATATTAGTCCCAGCTTAAATTAATAAAACGATAGGTTAGGTTAGGTAGAGTGGCCGTCGGTGTTGCAAAGGTTAGTGTTTGCGACTCTTGTACATGTGAAAAGGTAGTTCGATCCCTGCTCTAACCGCCATAAATTTCTTTCGACGACGACCAACTCGCTAAGTGGCAGCAACAGTATAGAGTAATTAACCATGAAAAAGTTTTTCAAAAAACCATTCGGAACCAGATATAGGAGCTAAAGGTGTAAAACTAGAAAATGCACAGCACCCTGATTGGAGTGTAATGGAAATTTTTTAATTTTATCTGTGAGAACCGCGTTAGCGGTTGCCATAACCTATTCGAGATTGATTCAAACGAATTTCTGTTACGGGTCGAAATTCAGTCATAGCAATCCTAATAAATTCAGTTGCATAAATTCAATCATGGCAACCTTATTTCGCTGGCAACAACCGAGTTTTTCGATTGGTGCAACGTCTTTCCACGCAATTAATTCAGTGAGTGTACTAACCTTTGAACCACCGACGGCCACGATCAAACGACAATGTCAGAAATCAACAGTGTTATAATATCTTAAGGATAACAGAAGAATATATCC
Source organism: Phaonia tiefii (assembly GCA_963931995.1). Classification (NCBI taxonomy): domain Eukaryota; kingdom Metazoa; phylum Arthropoda; class Insecta; order Diptera; family Muscidae; genus Phaonia; species Phaonia tiefii. Next base: position 267,393,696 of record OZ008369.1, on the reverse strand, counting down.
TATTATTTATTTTCAGTGAAAGATCTGATCCAGCTCCCTTTTTGCTGTGGCTTTACTGATACTATCCATAGTGTTCGGATTGAAGCTGAGAGTTCTGCCGATAAAGTCCAAACCACCTAGATAAAATGGGCTCAATATATGGAGCCTTCTGGTTCCTGTTAAAGACTACGAGCTCGGGATTCTCCGAATTTACTTCAAACCCATTCTAAGGGACACACTTGGAGGATCTGTGACGTAGTTTTGCCAAACGCTGAAGTAGGGTCGGTCGTGTCCAGTGTCTTTTCATTAAACCTTTCGAAATAAGAACAAAATGGTTTACCCTTCTATAGGGGTTGAATTAAGATTCTATATTGATTTAAATACAAATCAATCTAAAATTCAATTCAATTCAAACATCTATCATTGAGAACACTTATCTCGGAACGATTTGAGAACACTCTTCTGGGAACAGTGTGAGGACAATCTTCAAGGAACGGTTGACAACACTATTCTGGAAACGGTTCAGTACAATCTACCGTGTTTGGGATAAGAACACTTTTCAGCGAACAGTTTAAAGACACGCTTCTGGAAAAGGTTGAGAACACTCTTCTGGGACCGGGCTGAGAACACTCTTCTGGGAACGTTAGAGAACATTGTTGTAAGAACTAGTTGAGTACACTCTTCTGGGATCGGGTTGAGAACACTCAACTGGGAACATTAGAGAACATTCTTGTAGGACATGGTTAAGTACACTCTTCTGGGACCAGGTTGAGAACATTCTTCTGGTAACGGGTGATCGATTTCTGATAATCGAGAACTTGGTATATTACACAAGTGGCGAAGCGGGTCGGATTATCTGAGAACGACTAAAATCGGTTTGCTTCGTACTTCAAAGACGAGTATCTTCGGATGGGTAGAATAGGATCGGGTATCCTTCGATTAGCTATCGGGGAATAGTTAGCTCTAACCGCTATGCTGGAATAGTCAGCTCAAGCCGCTATGCTGCAATAGTCAGCCGGAGCCGCTATACTGAAGTAGTCAGCCGAAGCCGATATAATGCCATAGTCATCCGAAGTCGCTATTCTGAAATAGTCATCCGAAGCCGCTATGCTGGAATAGTCAGCCGAAGCCGCAATGCTGGAATAGCCAGCCGAAGCCGATATGCTGAAGTAGCCATCCGAAGACGCGGCGATGCAATAGTCAACCGAAGCAGCTATGGTGGAATAGTCAGCCGGAGCCGCTATTCTACAATTGTCAACCGAAGCCGCTATGCTGGAATAGTCAGCCGGAGCCGCAACTCTACAATCGTTAGTCTAAGACGCTAAACTGGAATAGTCAGCCTTGGCCACTGTGCTGAAGTAGTCAGCCGAATCCGCTATGCTGGAATAATCAGCCAAAGCCTCTATGCTGAAATTGTCACCCGAAACCGCTATGATGAAAGAGTCATCCAAAGTCGCTATACTAGCATCGTCAGCCGGAGCCGCTATTCTACAATACTCGGCCTACGACGCTATGCTGGAATAGTCAGCCTATTCCGGGATGTTGCAATAGTCAACCAAAGCCGCTATGTTATAATATGCAGCCAAAGCCGCTATGCTGGAATAGTCAGCCGGAGCCGCTAGTCTACAATTGTCAGCCGAAGCTGCTATGCTGGAATAGTCAGCCGGAGCTGCAATTCCGAAACCGCTATGATGAAAGAGTAATCCAAAGTCGCTATGCTGAAATAGTCACCCGAAGCCGCTATGCTGGAATAGTCAGCCGGAGCCGCTATTGTACAATTATCAGCCGAAGCTGCTATGCTGGAATAGTCAGCCGGAGCTACAGTCTAAGACGCTAAACTGGAATAGTCGGCTTTGGCCACTGTGCTGAAGTAGTCAGCCGAACCCGCTATGCTGCAGTAGTCAGCCAGAGCCGCTATTCTACAAGAGTCAGCCTACGACGCTATGCTGGTATAGTCAGCCTATTCCGCGATGTTGCAATAATCAACCAAAGCCGCTATGTTGGAATATGCAGCCAAAGCCGGTATGCTGGTATAGTCAGCCGAAGCCACTATTCTATAATAGTCAACCGAAGCCAATGTGCTGGAATAGCCAGCCTAAGCCGCTATCAGCCGAACCTTACAAATGTATTTAATAGAGCCCTGCTTGAATATATTGTACTAGTGTACATGCTATATCGACACTTTGCGAACGAAGATTGACGAAGAGAAGCACAGCTTATCGGACCGGTTATGGCATCGTAATCGCTTCGTATGACATGCACTGATTCTCGCTATTCGGTAGTCGCAAACAGAGCTTTGTTCGTACTCGGTAAGCGAGTATTTGGTAAAGTAATCGAAGACACAGTAGCTCCACCGAATATGTCGAAAATACCATAATCGTCTTCACTTATTTGTCTTTGCAATGTTCAGTGCATAGAATAATACATACATAGATAAACTTATTCTCTCATCTGACGATTCATTTCACACTCTCATCGTAGGTTTGTGGAAATGAGAGCAATTAAATTTAAAATTACCTTACACCAGGTGGAGTTACAAAATATGTTCACTTAACTTTTTCCTGTCGTTTTGGTGTAGAACTGAAAAATTGAAATATATTTTGCACGTTTTTGTTGACTTTTATCGTTGGTATACATTTATATTGTATTTAACACAACTAGTTTGCCACAAAAACACGAAATTCGGTTGTTGTTCCTTTGTTGATCGCTGTATACTATTGCCACCATCTGGTATTATTGAACCCATATTTTCCACCCTCCACTGTGTAATTTCCATCGTACCTATGACGTTTAATTTATTGAGCGAATAAAACCTTCTATGGTATGTATTATTCTATGGTTCAGTGTGTTGTAGCGAAGGAATGAATAAAATCACTTTTTGGGCAGTCTATTAAAAATCTATAAGAATAGTAGGACGAAAATGGAAACGAATTAATTTAAATTGATTTATTTCTTGCCTGTCAACTTCATATTTAAAATATATTGTTTCCCTATATTCACCCCAATAATTAAACGTGCAAAAACCTTATTATCTTCTATTAGAAGACTTCTATTCAACTAGCGAACATTACTCGTATATTCGCTGCAGGCACAGAAGTGACCGACTACTTTTATTTCGTTTTACCCGCTGCTTACGAAGACAAATACATTAGTGTACTGTCGCTGTCATCGTTTCGAATCTATTCGTACTGCAAAGTAACAGGTACTGCAGTGTACCGCTCTTCCGCTATGTAACGCACGAAAGTTTTCGGGTATACCAAAATGTGTACCGGTGCAACGCTCTAGTATTTAAGTACAAAATCTACTCGTAATTATTTTCAGAATTTGAGCCCTTGACCCATGAGCTGATTGGGTTGTTCGCTAGGAGACGTTTCCCCACTTAGGCTATGAAAACTCTTCATTATATAAGCCGACAGCAGTGACCAGAACGAGAATTAACAAGTAGCATTCGAAGTCGTTGGCGTCGCAGAAACCGGTTAATGCCTGCAGTCTGTGACATATGAATTTTGGTATTTTGTGGGGTTGGTTCCTCAGTTTCTGTACGTTTGTTTTCTGTACCTTTATCCGTTAGTGTGGCTGTATGTATGTTTGTATGTAAAGTAGAGACGGTCAACGGGTATGGAAGTGTACACTTTAAATATGTACTGACTAATTATAACGTCATGTTCAAGATCTTCTTATAAGGCGGTGAATCACATGTCTAAATGTGGAGGGGTATTGTCCTTGTTCTGTAAATGACAGGTCAAACAATATTATATTCGGTGTTAAATTCCAGATAAATTGTGCTAAGACTACCCTTGAGATGTTCCTCTGTGTCCAATAGTAGTAAAGGTCGTGTGGCCAAGGAGCGAAGTTATGTGACACAGACACAGATCAATTTAGTGATCCTCTGGTCATTAGATAGTGCCGATTTCGGATTTGTTTGTTCCCGAAAGACGTTTTAAAAGCTCGTATCCATGTCGACAAATGCGATAAGAATCTACTCCCTCAGATATATGAATTTCTCTATGAAGCTTACAAGAGAGGGAAGCTTAGAAGATTAGTGCGCTCTCTGTAGATTTGCCCATGCTATATACAGAACTTGTTGTGGGATCAAAAACATTTCAGGAATGGATCTGGTTTCATTTCGTGCGAGATGGGAGAGCTCTCCTTACATTCTGTAGTTGAGTTGCATTTTGACTAAAGATACCGATTGGGTTCTCCCATATAAACCCAATTCCAATCGAAAATGTCGTAATTAAGCATGTTAATTGTTAAATTTAAAGCAGCTTGTTTGAGGCCAATACCAAAATTCAAAGTTTCATGTACTTTTTTCTGCTAAACTTCTAAAATCTTTGGCACTACCATAACGTAAAACTATTCCCTATAATGATACTCAGGATGATGAGAAATTCTGCTGCACCTTTTTGCACTTCTGGCCATTTCAATACTTGATAGTCTATAGTAATGTCGAGAAAGTAAAAATCAATGGGTGTTCGAACTCACGGGCGCTGTGTTAACACCTTTTTGTTACACGGTACCTGTTCGATTTCTATGAATGTTACATTGGAAAATAAAAAAAGAATAGTTTTGAAGCCTTTTCTGCTATTGCACTTTCTTTTTTTCTTACATCTGCTTTAACAATGGATGTAATATTGTTAAAATAAATAAAGTAATATTTAGCTCACTGATATAATTGTTTTTGTTTTGTCATAAACAGAGCGATGACAAAAAGTATTGAATAGTATAGAGAACTTATTGCACTCTTTTTCCGCTCTCATGTAGAGAGTCTGAGTAAAAGAGCATAAACTAGTCTTATCCTCTTTATAAAATATTTCAATATAAGTGTACCATTTCGACAATGTTATTACATAAAACAATACAAAATACATAAAGGTTTCAAAAGTCATCAATGTTTCACATCAAAATTATGAATGGACCAAGTTCTGACAAAAAGAGGGTAATACGTTTATATAATAAAAACAAAAGTATTGAATAGTATAGAGAACTTATTGCACTCTTTTTCCGCTCTCACGCAGAGAGTCTGAGTAAAAGATCAAAAACGAGTCGTATTCTCTTTATAGAATATTTCAATATAAATGTAGCATTTCGACAATGATATTACATAAAACAATACAAAATACTTAAAGGTTTCAAAAGTCATCAATGTTTCACATCGAAATTATGAATGGACCAAGTTATGACAAAAAGACAGTAATACGTTTTCAATCATTCGCCAGATGTCGCCAGTGCTTTTGAGTCATACAATTCGTTCCATGAGTTCTCTATACTATTCAATACTCATTGGCGACGACAACCTGCCTGTTTTTTCGCTGCCGCTACATCAATACCATCATACTCATTTGAAGGCAGAGACTATTGTTGTACAACAACCTCGTATGTGATGCTAACGCTGTGTGTTGTTTGCATGTGTTCACTTTGATAGATTGCCCTACCAGTGCCTATAGATGTTAACACGTCAAAAAAAATTGACAATTTATCAAAATTTTAGAGATTTGTAGGGAAATTTCTGTAAAAATCTGTTATTGTATGTTCCTTTTCAAAAAAGGACGTGCCTGGTTGTTCTTTCATTTGATACCTATCAATTTAATCAGTATCTCACTTTACTGGTGTCTCTGCCAACAAATTCCGTTGGACAAAACTAAAAATGCAATGGGTTTGAGCTGCCTTCTATTGAAAATAGTAGAACTGCGCATTTTTGGAATAAAGAAATTGTTTAACTCTCGTAAATGAAACAAAGAACCCAAACAACGTGTTATCAATATTAACTGGCACCAAAATTCTGACTTTCAATACCAATGCCTTGAAAACTACCCAAGGTTTCAGACCTATATTAAAGTTTTACATATGAGGTCACTAAAATAAATTTTGAGATGCTTCGATTTGGATGTATTTTTACCCCAGAGATAAAGAGTCTGACTTGGAAGGAAAAACCTCAGAAAAATTATAAAATTTTTCAAGATTTAAAAGAAAAGTTGAACAAATTTATTACGTTCATTTGCTGTTGCAAGAAGTGCCTTACCTGTTTTTCCTCTATTCTGTCACATCAATCAATACCTTATCACTCAGTTACCTTTGCGCCCCCCTCACATTTCAGTCGGACATAATTTCAAAATTGTTGGCCATCCACCACTCATTAAGTACTTAAAAGTACAAGACACCATCCCATCGTCCCTTAACAATCCAGCTTAGGCCAGGCCTTGAAATGAAAGAGGACCGGCATTTGCCGCAAAAAAAATTGCTATTTGTTGATGTCTACACTTCATCATTATACTCAGGTTATTCGTATTTTCGTTTGCTCTGTGTGGCATAACACCATAAACATCATCACCACTCACAGCACCTCTATCATTTTCCAGTTCAACACATGCATGCATCATATTGAGGCATCCAACACAGATTCATCATCAACATCATCAGAGTTATTCATGTAACCTCAGGATTTCTAGGGGGTTTCAGCTGCATCCCATTGCAAATAGTAAAGCTGGGCAGAAAAAAGAAGCAATGATGTTGTTTAAATATGAAGATTGCAATTCAAAAACAGAAACACAAAAAAGTTATGTTGTTGCAACGCTACATTCTCTGTGGATGAGAGGGATAAACAGTGGTACAGAAGGGTATATTTTTCAGGAAACATAAATGTTTCGATTTTAAACTAGCAGCGAATTCCTTGTACTTCTAATGATCAATCATTAAATTGTCAATTGAATTGTTTTTAAATTAAAGTATAGTTTTATCCTTTACCGTTTCTGTACCTGTTTTATGTGGTGAAGATAAACAAATCCTAGTTAAGGTTTAAAGCGCCAACACTTTTGTCTTTTAATTCATTTTCCTGGAAAACTGTGCAAGCTTTGGACATAGTACAAGTGCACAGGTAATCCTTACAGTGTTCTTTATTAGCACAATGAAAATTGGCTGCATTTCGTTGCCCCTTTATCCACTACAGTATTTTAAACATTAAACACATTACAGATGGGTCATTAATTTGAATTTTCTTTATATACAACTTTTCCAAACACCTTATTATTTCATTGTAGGTTATACAAGGAATCGAATTCAAGCCTCGGCTAGATAAAGGCTGATAAAACTTTGACTTTCAATTTTATTTTCTAGAAATCTTCACAATACTTCGTCACGATGCTATTGTGCAACTTTCCTATAACATGTTCTTTGTAAATCGACAAAAATGTTTAAAATACAAAATTTGGAATTTGAACCCCCGAAATTTCGAAGCAAATGACCAATTTGATATTTATGAATGACAGGTTATTACTTAAAGGTTAGCAATTTCCAAAATCAGCCGCTTTACACTTGAAGATAATTAGGAAATACTACCAAGTTTCTTCCAAATTTCTGAGTTTTAAAATCAAACTGTAAGAATCCTATGAAATAAATTCGGAATGGAGTGCCATCAATGCAGTTTGTGGATCAATTTGTGAAGCGAGTTCATGAATCCGGCTCCTTATATGACAAAAGAACTCGTGAACGTCCAGTAAAATCAGTGGAAATTTTTGCCGCTGTAGCTGAAAGTGTGCCCGCACAGCCACCGTTCGTAGCAATTGAAAATTTCTCGCTCCTCTTTGGCAAGAATTTTGATATTCAAACATATACATACATGTTTCCTGCAATACGTTGCTCGGGCCTTTGAAGACGTGTAGAATCTGCAGGGATTAACATGAGGATGAGAGTGTCGAACATCTGTTATACTCATTGCCATTTGTGATGCAGTGGTTGGTGTCCGCCGCTTTTGTGAATGGGAACGTGCCCCTCCCATTCGACCACCATGCTCTGACCACCATTAATTTATTTCGATGACTGTCACCTCGTTTAGTGACTGCAACACAGTTGAGTCATTAGCCATGAAAAGGCTTCTCAAAAAACCGCTCGGAATCGGTGTAAAACTGGAAAGTTGCATCTGACAAATTTCCGAGCCGGCTCGCGAGCCGTAGGTCGACTGGTTACACTTTGGCTCCCGTGACTGCGAGCCAAGAGCCGGCAGGTTTGCCTTTGGCTGCCATCTCTGGAGATGGGTCTTAAATTTGGGAACAAGTTGACAAGTTGAAAGTTGACAAGTAAGAAGCGGCATGTTGAACTTTGGCTTCCGTAAGCCAATACGAATCCTGGCAGAAATTGTAACGGCACTGAAATATGTTTGCTTTATTGATTTCTTTTGAACAACATTTTTTATTTCCAAAAGTTAATTATATTTTCCCCCCCAAACCTTCTCACCAAACCACTGTGTTTGCATTGAAACTGCATTCAAGCAAAACAACATTGCAACACGCATATGCAACATACCATTATCATAGTCGTGAGGATGATGATGAGGATAAAGCTGATGCCGATGATGATGATGACCATCATAATGAAGATGAAGTTGATTGTTGCAACTCGGTGTGGAAAGATGCATACTACCAACCAAGCGAACAAACATGGGCACTACCAAAACAATTGACATTCCCAGTAATGTTGTTAGTTGGCTGAATGTCGTTTGGTAGACAGTTTTAAACGATTGTCCAAATGTCCCTACGTCCTGTTTTTTTTTCCAAGAAGGGGAATAAATTGCTGGTTTTCTACACTGAGAAAAGCCTGTTCACTCTAAAGAATAGTCTCATCGAAAAAATAACTGAATCAACTGTAACGGAATTTGGAGGTTGTCCCAACCACATTAGAAGTCATCACATCTAAATTAGAGGTTGTCACAACCGCAATAAAGATTGTCACAACCGCATTAGAGGTTGTTACAACCGCAATAAACGTTGTCACATCCGGATCAGAGATTGTCTCAGCCTATTAAAGTTTGCATCAAACGACTTTCAACTGCATTGGCGATTGTCCCAACCTATTAGAGTTTCCTTCAAACGAATTTCAACTGTATTGGAGATTGTCGCAACCTATTAGAGTTTTCTTAAAACGAATTGCAGTTGTGGGAACTAAATACAGTTGTGACAACCTCTATTCGTTTGTGGCAACTGTAATTCGGAATTCTGCGGTTGCTACAACGTAATTTGAAACCATTAGTAGCAATGACAAAATTATAGGATGTACACGCTGGAAAAAATGACCCTAGCAACCTATTGCAGGAACCATGTACATTTTTCCAAGCATTGTTTTCATGAATTGAATACCTGCTCCTTTTTTGTTTGTTTGTTGTACTATAACGTTTTTGTTTTCAGCAGTTTTCAACAAACCAATCCACATTTTGGGTCACAAAAACATATGTTGTAACCTGTGTGTCCAACAAGTGATATTTACTAGCAACCACAATGTGTTTGGACACAAGTATACCATTATTTGCGACAGACTACTAACACGTTATATTTGGATTAAAACAAAAAAAAAGTGACAGATTTGTAGAAACCCAGTGTGGCATATGAATACGTTTCGAATACGAAGCAAGCTCGCTTCTTCGTACATTTTGTTCGAAATGGCAATTAGATGAATGGAAACAGATGATAGATAATTGGAAACTAGATTAGATAAATGGAATTAGATACGTAACGATGCCGTCAGCGTATGAAATTCCTCTCGAAAAAGCGGATCGTGTTTTGTATATTTCGGATCCGTCTCGACCTAGACGTTCGAATGCGTTTCGGGTTGGTTTTTTTTTTTTAATAAACTGGATTCGAGATGGATTAACTTTTATCACTTTTAGGGGATTCGAGACGGATTCGTTCTAATTTTCGTTGACAGCCATTTTGTGTTTCAGTTTCTGCGTTTTAGCAACCCAAATATGAATTTGCGACATTAAATTTGAAACGGAAAAATATCTGTCGCTAAAAGCAAGGGGGTTTAGGGAACGTGGGTCGGACATCCCATGACCGAGATGTTTGGAATATCAGATTTGCTTTCCCAAACTCGCATGTCGTTTTTTCATGTTTTACTGACTAGTAACGGGTCCGAAATGGATCCGCCAAATCATAATTTCACTGATTTGCTATTTACTATTTCCACACGCTCAAATATCTGTCTTTTTTCATGTTTGGATGCAAATATACCGTGTGTTTGGAGCTTGGTGCAAATATGGTATACTTGTGTCCGAACACATTGTGTTTACTATTCAACATTATGTGTTGAAGAAGCAATGATTAATACGTTATTATATATTTGTTAATGATCCAAATACAGCTTTGTTTGTGCTTCAAATACTGCTGTATTTAGTGCACTGTTTACTTCAGTTTATGTCAGTCTTATCCAGAGAAACATAAAAGTGGGACAAAGAGAAATTGTTCTCATCATGTGTGTAGCAAATATATTATACTCGTGTCCAAACACATTGTGTTTGCTAGTCAATATTATATGTTTGAGAAACAATGATTACCTTGTCGTAATATATATGTGTTTGTGATCCAAATACAGCTTTGTTTGTACTACAAATACAGCCGTATTTGATGCACTGTTCACTTCAGTTTTTGTCAGTTTGTTGTGTTTACTTCAGTTTTTGTCAAATAGGAGAGGGAGGGAGAATAGCAGAAGGACAAATAGAGATTGATCGTATACGAAGTTAATGTTATTGCAAGTATATATCTGTATCTTTGCATTATTCCTTCAGTCAGTGAGTCACTAATATTCCTGAAAGCGTGTGTAACTGAATGGAGTGTTTCTCATATTGACTGACCTGTTTAGTTTTAGTTTCATGCCTTCAGTCGTCAATCGTTCGTTTTGGAGGGAACACTCGAATGCTTCGACGTAAATATATGGTTGTTTGGAATGAAGCACGCATATGGCTCCACGTAAATCTATGAATCTTTGCAAGCAAACATTATAATGATCGGAGTTTAATATTAATGGGTTTAGGACTTGTAAATAAATGAATACATATACAAGGAATACAAACATATACATGGTTCCTGCAGAATGTTTTTGAGAGAATATGTTACTGAGACTGTTTTTTCAGCGTGTACGGACTTGAAACGGGATCCGGCAAATCGCAATTTAGCTGTTTCGCTTTTTTATGTTTTTGTATAGACTCGTAACCGGTTCGAAACAGATCCGCCAAATCGCAATTTCACTGAGTCGGTTTTTATGTTTGTTCGGACTCATTTTCGCATTTTTATGGTTTAAGTTTCATACATTCAGTCGTCAATCGTTCGTTTAAGAGAAAACACGCGAATGCTTCACGTATACGGACTCGTAACGGGACCCACCAAATTACAATTTCACTGATTCGCTTTTTATGTTTGTGCGGCCTCGTTATCGGTTCGAAACGGATCCACCAAATCGCAATTTCACTGAACCCCAAAGGGGTTCAACAACTCACATTTCGCTTTTGTATGATTTTGCGGACTCATAATACGTTCGACAACTCCCATGTCGTATTTTATGATTTTACTTAACGGGGTCGAAATGGATCCGCATCCGTTTTTGTGCACATTGGGTCAGATATGAATTTGCGACATTAAATTGTTTAGGCAAAAAAGGCGGCCGCCTAAAGCTGACGGGGCATGGTTCGGGTATCCCTTAACCTAAGTACGGGCTTGGTTCCCTTACGAGATGTTTACAATTTCAAATTTGCTTTCCCAAACTCGCATTTCGCTTTTTCATGTCTTTGAGGAGTCGTAACGGATTCGAAACGGATCCTCTAAATTTTAGTTTCACTGATTCGGTTTTTTATGTTTCTTCGGACTCGTATCGAGATCCGCCAAATCGCAATTTCTCTGCTTCGCTTTTTTATGTTTTTACGGACTCTTAATGGGCTCGAAACGTATCCGTCAAATCGCAATTTCACTGATTCGCTTTTTATGCTTTTGTGGACCCGTAACGGGGTCGAAACGGATCCGCATCCATTTTTGTGCACATGGGGACAGATATGAATTTGCGACAAATGTATTTGAATTTTGACAAATGAATTTAAGGAAAAATATCTGCCGGCACAAGTTGATTGGTGGAGGCGGCATGAGTCGGGTATAAAAAAGTGGTTTCCCGTTACATCCCATGTAGGGATTATGGAGAGCTTCTCATAACCAGTGAGCTGTACGCGTTCTAGTTTTACACTCACTCACTTTAAACCGGTTCCGAAAAGTATTTTGAGAAGCTTTTTCATGGCTAAATACTCGATAGTATCGCCGTCACTAAGCGAGGTGACCGCCGTCGAAAGAAATTTAAGGTTGTCAGATCGAACCCAAGATCTCATGCACAACAGCCGCGCACACTTCCATTGCACCACAGTCGGACAAACCTTGACCGAAATACAAGCTTTGATGCCTCACGAGCTGTTTGTAATTTCAAAGTTGTTTCCTCAGACTCGCATTTCGTTTTTAATGTTTTACGAACTCGTAATGGGTTCGAAATTAATCCGCCAAATCGTAATTTCACTGATTCGTTTTTTATGTTTCTACGGACTCGTAACGGGCTCAAAACGGATGTGCCAAATCGCAATTTTACTGATTAGTTTTCTTTTTGATGTAACGGGTTCCAAACGGGTTCGACAACTCACATTTCGATTTTCAAACTTGTTTCCTCAAACTCGCATTTCGTTTTTTATGTTTTACGAACTCGTAACGGGTTCGAAATTAATCCGCCAAATCGTAATTTCACTGATTAGTTGTTTATGTTTCTACGGACTCGTAACCGGTTCAAAACGGATTTGCCATTTCGCAATTTCACTGATTCACTTTTCTTATGTTTTCATGAACTCGTAACGGGTGCGACAACTGGTAATTCGAGTGTTTATTCTCTTGTGAACTCGTAACCGGTTTGAAACGGATTTGCCACATCACAATTTCACTGATTCGTTTTCTTATGTCTTCATGAACTCGTAACGGGTGCGACAACTCACATTTCGCTTTTTCATGCTTTTATGGGCTCGTAACCGGTTTGAAACGTATTTGTCACGTCGCAATTTCACTGATTCACTTTTTTATGTTTTCATGAACTCGTAACGGGTGCGACAACTCACATTTCGCTTTTTTCTGTTTATAGGGACTCGTAACGGACTTAGAACGCATCCACAAAATCGCAATTTCACTGATTCACTATTTTATGTTTTCGTAACTGGTTCGACAACTCACGTTTCGGTTTTTTTAGGCTTTTACGGACTCGTAACGGGTTCGACAAACTCACATTTCACCTTTTATGTTTTAGGGCCTCGCAACGGGTCCCTAACGGATTTGCCAACTCGAAATTTCATTGATTCGGTTTCTTATGTTTTCATGAACTTGTAACGGGTGCGACAACTCACATTTCGCTTTTTTAAGCTCTTATGGGCTCGTAACCGGTTTGAAACGTATTTGCCACTTCGCAATTTCACTGATTCGCTTTTTTATGTTTTCGTAACAGGTTCGACAACCCACGTTTCGCTTTTTTTTTGAATTTATGAACTTCGTAACTTCGAACTTCGAACTTATGATTTTATGATCCGGTTCGAAACGGATTTGAAAAATCGCAAATCCACGGATTCGTTTTTTATGTTTGTAGGTACTCGTAAAGGGTTCGACAACTCACATTTCGCTTTTTGTTTTCTTTTTAGGGACTCGTACCGGGGTCTAAACGGATCCGCATCCGTTTTTGTGAACATTAAGAAGACTATTATCTCTGCTACAATGAATATTGAAGTTGTGCTGGTGAATTTTATTGTATTCCCACAATTTGTATGAAACTATTTATCATAGTGACAAAGTTTATTTTCTCAGTGTACTGTTGAAATCATAAGAAACCAGAAATCATCTATAAAATGCTGACATTGCTAACTTGTAGGATTCAGGTACCTTTACGTGTTGCCATTACAATTCTATTCTGTTGGAGACCAACTTAGTACAATACAACTTAACTGAATTCAATTTCAATTTCTGTTGGCCAAGACGTTTGCGCTTGGTGGTCATGTGATGATCATGATGGTGGTGGTACGATAGTTGCCTTGATTGTCACAAAATTGGCCACGAAATTGTAAACTGGTTTGTTTTTTCTACCTGACGACAAAGATATTCTCCTGTATTCCCTGCCTTCCACTAACTGCAATATGAAGATATTGTATTTTATATTTTGAAGTTCCATTTCCATCTTTTTCTCGTATTTATTCACGATTTCTGTAGTTGATTTTTATGCAAACTTCTTTTATTGAATTTATAGGTTTTCGTTTTTAGTTTTCTTTATCCTTTATTCTTTTTCCATTCAATTTCAATTTTCTTTATTTAAATGTGATTTCTTTAGCTCCTCCCTCTGTGCTCGTAGTTTTATATGAGTAGGATGACAGAGAATGATTTGGTGCTCTGTAATTCAAGCAGGTGCAAGTTTGAATTGAATTCAATAGCAGAGATTTAATGAAGTAAAAGGTACCAGATCGAAGATAAAACAAACGGCAAGTACATGATACTGGACAAGGTCAATGGTACAACAAAGTAATCATAGTGTTGTAAAGGGAAAAACAAAATTTGTTTGACAAACAAAAAACCTTTCATAATTCGCAGATTTCAAATCAAGTTTGAAATTCAAAATTTTTGAAACATAAGTAATTGCCAACACGAACTTCTGGCATCGAAAAAATAGCGCTGCTTTTCGCTATTACTGCTACTTTATATGACCGTGCAATGGTTAGTGAGTGCGCCTCTTGTACATGAGAACCTGGGTTCGATCCACAACCTTACATTTCTTTAGACGATGGTCACCTCACTTAATGATGGCGTCATTATCGAGTAATTTAGCCATGGAATAGCCTCTCAAAAATCCGTTCCGAATCGGAGTAAAACTGTAGGTCCCCAATCAGTGAGTGTAAAACTAGAAGGGGCACAAGTCTCTCATTGTGAGAAACTCTCCAATGCGAAACATCTAACGTTTCTTTATGTTGACGACCCCCGTAAACGATATAAGGACTACTTTTTATGGTTATGAACTTAGAAATTAACAACACAATATCCAACTGGCTGATGACGTCGAGAATTATAGGGCTGACATTGCCGCTGTCTAGGAGACACGGTGGACAGGACATGGATGTAAAAGAAAGAAGAACGGTGACATATACATTCCGAAAAATTTGCCTTTTTTATTGTTTGGATGTAAATGTAACGTCTTTTTGTAGCTTGCCACAAATATAGTATACTTGTGCCCAAACACATTGTGTTCGCTATTCAATATAACATGTTTGGGACAAAATTATTAATCGGATATACTATATGTATTTGTGACCCAAATGTGGATTTGTTTGTTGGAATCCTCTGAAAACACTGATGTCAATCACAATAAAGAATCAAAAATCAGCAGATCTTCACTTCACGTAAACAATGCTTACAAACATACACATGGTTACTGCAATATGTTGCTGGGACCATTATTTGTCAGCGTGTACTACAGCTGCCATGAGAAAAGGTATGAAGTTGGTTGCAGATTTGTAGCCGGCAAAAGACAGCGACATCTAGTCTCACGATTCAATCGAACCACCGATCCTATAGCCACCATCCGCATTAAAGCGAAATACTTTAACATATCGTCAATTTGTCTACATTACCCCGACGGCAGGAAAGACAATGAAGTTCTACGAGCGCCTAAAAATAAATAAATGGTTTCCCATTACATCCCATGCAGGAATCGGGGAGAGCTTCTCACAATCAGTGAGCTGTGCCCTTTCTAGTTTTATACTCACTGATTGGGACCTACAGTTTTACACCGGTTCCGAACGGTATTTTTGAGAAGCATTTTCATGGCTAAATACTCGATAGTGTCGCCGTCACTATGCGAGGTGACCGCCGTCGAAAGAAATTTTAAGGTGGTCTGAGCAGGGATCGAACCCCGGATCACAAGTACTGGAGGCGCGCACACTACCCACTGCACCACCGACGGCCACACGCCTATACGAGCGCCTACAGGCTGAAAAATAACGGTCATACATTGCGGTCATATATTGCGGAACCATGTACATGTTTGCAAGCATTGTTTTCATGTATTAATATCTGGTGATTTTTTTTCTTTATTAACTGTCACATTTTCATTTTCAGCACTTTTCAACAAACAATGCCACATTCGGGTCCCAAATAGATATGTTATAACCTACTAATCATTGTGTCCCACATATGTAATATTGAATATCAAACACAATGTGTTTGGATGCAAGTGCACTATATTTGCGACAAGCTACAAACACTTTATATTTGCATCCATGATATATTGAATAGCAAACATGATATATTGAATAGCAAACACAATGTGTTTGGACACAAGTATACTATATTTGCGAAAAAATACAAACACGTTATGTTTGCATTCAAACAACAACAAAAAATACCAATTTTTCAGCGTGTAGAGGAAACATACGACCTCTGGCCTGGAGGTGACATTAAGATCGTTCTATGTGAATATAATGCTAAAGACGGCAGGGAAAATGTCTTGGAACCAACCATCAGTAAATTCAGTCCCCACGCCATCACTTCCGATAACGGAATGTGACTGCTAGATTTTACCACGGCAAACAAACATGGTTGTCCGTAGTACGAGATTCCCACATGAAGACATTCACAAGTTTACTTCGATATCCCCTGATCAACAATGGAAAAACCAGATTGATCACCTGGTAACGGATAGAAGCGATCGGCTGTCGATCACCAGTCCTGCTAGTGCAATGGACGTAAGTGTGATTGGAGGAGCTAACATCGATTCTGATCACACCCTGAATGCAGCAAAGGTACGCAGAAGGATAAATAAATAAATAGTTTCCCATTACATACCATTAAAGGATAGGGGAGAGCTTCTCAGTCAGTGAGCTATGCGCTTTATAGTTTTACACTCACGGATTGGGACGTACAGTTTTACACCGGCTCGGAACGGTATTTTGAGAAGCTTGTTCACGGCTAAGTACTCGATAGTGTCGTCGTCACTAAGCAAGGTGATCGTCGTCGAAAGAAATGTAAGGTGGTCTGAGCAGGGATCCAACTCACGTTCTTATGTACAAGATTCTCGCTTCGCTCACAACTCAATGCACCAACGACGGATAGCCGAGGATAGCCGAGCGAAAGTCGTACGAAACCATGCATATACAAAGCTGGACATCGGAAATGTGCAATTACCAGAGATAGCCACGGCCTATGCAGAGAAGCTTACTCAGATACTGGCTCAGATCACACCTCCGTCTCATGATTGTGAAGCGCAGTGTAAATACATTTCCCATTCTATGAAAATTGGGACGTGTTTATGAAAACCCGCTTAAAGACAAATCATGGTACGATGAACAGTGTCGCATGGCAAGTGCACTCGGAGAAGTAATGGTTGGAAAAGAGGTTGTGGCAACTGCAATTCGGTGGCAACAACCGAATTAATGGTTCCTACAACCTCTTTCGAACCTACAACCTCCTCTTTGAATTGAGGCTGTCATGACCGACTTTTATCCCACAGCTGAAATTCGGTTGAAGCAACATCGTTTCGTAATTGATTCGGGTGTGACAACTGAATCTTCAATTATATTCGTTCAATCAACTAAATTTTCTATAATTTCGGTTGTAGCAACCGAGTTTGGAATTAGTTTGTTTGCAACAACCGAAATTGGTAACAAAATTCCGTTGCAGCAACCGATTGTTGCATCAATTCAGGTATAACAACCGAATGTTGCATCACCTATCCGGTCGCAATAACCGAATTCAGTCTAAGGCGGTTGCAATGACTCTTCGAAAACCTCAATGACCTAGCAGACTCTCCAATTAAACCCCTCGTCAAATTCATAGAGAAACCTCGCTAGTTCAGCAGAGCGCAAGAGGACAAATAACAATTTGTTTCTCTCCGTCAGCTTATCCTCTCCCCAGCAATCTTGTTCTTTTCTACAACTATTCTTTCTTCTTTCAATTCTGTATAAGGGAACCACAAAGGGCCGAATTCACAGCCTTGCGTGAACTCGTTATTTATTTTTAACTCAAATGACGGACTTCCCTTTCAACCTAACCTAAGTTCATTATTTACTCTCTTTTTAATGATTTATGAAAACCCAGCAAAGGAAAACTTTAATAAATCATTAAACAGTTTTCGCTAAACCCGTTTTTAATTAATAGAAAAAAGTCTAAATTCAATTGTGACGCCCTATAAATTCGGTTGTGACAACCTCTAATTCGACCGTGACAAACTTTACATTCAGTTGTGACAGCCTCGAATTGGGTTGTGGCAACCCCTAATTCGGTAGCGACAACCTATAATTTGGTTGTAACAACCTCTAGTTTGGTTGTGACAACTTCTAGTTTGGTTGCGACAACCTCTTATTTGGTTGTGACAACCTCTTATTCGGTTGAGATAACCTTTGATTCGGTTGTGATGACCTCTAGGAAGGATGTGACAACGTCTAATTTGGTTACGGTTCATTCGGTTGACTCAACCGAATTTTTCTTTGAGTGTGATAAAAAAGAACGCTGCACGTATGGTTATGCTTCAGTCAGTTACAACGCGAGCCGTGATAGGGCGGTATGGTGAGAAGAGGAGAGTGGAAACTTATTAATTTATGATGAAAAACGGTTGTGGAGATAGAGCGAGAGTGAGTAAATTGAATCTTACTGACGGAAAAATGAGGCCCGTATATTCTACCGAAAGTACAAAGTCAAATCAACGACCGTGAATCAGAGCCCCCCTTTTTTAAACATAAGTATGGGAATCTAGTCGCAGAGTTTATTGCGAGTATGAAGAGATCACATATCTGCTTTACCTGTCCCAGGAGACCCCAATATAAATAGATGAAGGTTTTGAATACATACAGGACGATGGCGTCGATTGCCCCCTTCTCCACCCCACTAATCAATACGAAGTTAGAACTGGAATTTCCCGGCTTAATAACAACAAAGCCGCTTGTGCTGATGGGCTACCGGCTGAGCTGTGTAAGGCTGGCGGCTTCGAGTTGGAAAGTTGCATGCATCAGCTTATATGCAAAATCTGACTAGACGAATTCTTGTCCGATAATTGGAGCCTTACAATACTGTGTCCTGTTTTAAAAAAAGGCGTCCCGAGTATATGTACAAACTATCGTGGAATAAGCCTTTCATACATCTCATACAAGGTCCTCTCGAGCGTAATTTGCGAAAGACTTAAGCTGTTTGTGGCAAGATCTGATTACACCTTATCAGTGTCGTGTCAGTTCTGGCGAGTCAACTATCGAAATGTACATTACGACAAGTGCTGGAGAAACCCCACGAAAAATAAATCGACAACCTTTGTAGATTATAGGCCTCCCTTCGACAGCCCGATACGGGGAAATCTGCATCAAGTTATTTCAAATCGGAGTTTTCTCGCTAAGCTGACTTGCCTTTGTTGAATGACAACACGAAACCAACCTCAGTAAGGATTTGCAAAGATCTCGCCGAACCATTTAATATGAGGCGAGGCCTCAGACAGGCCGACACCCTATCATGCGATCTCTTCAATATATTAATTGAGATCATCATGAGAAAAGCTGCAGTCAACACGAATAAAACTATCAGCCGAAAAAGTCACATGCTGCTCGCGTATGCTGATGATTTAGGCATAATTGTTCCAAATATGAGAGAAGTTACTGCAGCATTTTAGAGAACTGAGAGGAATCAGCAAATGTGGACTGGGCAGTAAAAGGAAATATGCTTGATCAAAACTTTAAAATGCAGTCGTGACAAAAACAATATATTTTTCACCAAAATACTGTTTTTCACCAAATAAACTGGTATACAACAAAAATTATTACTGTTCTATATCTATTATATTTATTATTATATATATAATATATATATATTATATATCTATTAGAGCTGCTCCATATTCATAATATTTGAAGAGCATAACCCTGTGCTCGGCACCTTTCCAATTCTTCAAGTCCCCTTTCCATTGCACGGGTGAATAACCATTATCTTATCTCATTATAGCTTCTTCTTCACATTTACGACGATTTCCCTCTCCCGTTCATCCACTTTCAGTTTAATTTACAGCCCGCAGATGTGGCTCTAATCGTTTTATAATTTTTTTTTTTATTTTTGTACCTTAAACTCTTTCCCCATCACAGGAGTTTTATCTGTTTTTCCCACCTCATTTTTATTGTTCACGCGTAAAAATCGCCCTTATCAATTTGTTCTTAACTGAAAATCGTGATAATTTCCAGACATAAAAACCGAAATACAAATAAAAATAAAAAGCCCATAAAGTGCATACGGATTTTGCTTTGATGTGGCTGGCAACTTTATGATGCACCATGTGCTGCATGTTTCTCGTACAAACAAACCTAAAATGAAAACTGAACTCTGTAAATATTTGCTTAATAGAAATGTTTACATTCAATGTCGGTTGAAAATTGTTTATAAACAATTTGTACTCAAAGATACTTCTACTTCTGTTGCAGCATTCACGAACAGCGAATGAAGGAGTTGAAACATGATGGGAAGTCACATTCTCATCAAAGTAGAAACAAGAGCATCAAAGGAATTCTTTGTTGGATTGGGGGGCGTAAATGAACAAAGAAATCAATAAAAATTTATTATACATAAATCACGGTTTTTTTTAAATTAAATACAATATTTGGGCGGTCGACAGTTCACAGTTTCAGATATCTATCGAAATTTTAAAGTCTTTTATGTCAATAGACTTTTAAAAACAAAATTGTCACTCCTTAGAGAGGAATTAGCTAAGAGTTACATAAAGTAATTGAAGCCCCTGGTGATAGAAGGTGTTAACTCACTTTTTTTTCAAAAACAATATTTTCCTTCTTTTAATGTTTCCATGGTATCTGATTTAAAAAAAACATCAATGAGTGTTCGAACTCACGGATGATGTGTTCACACCTTTTTGCTACACGGTACCTATTCGATTTCAATGAACACATTAGTAAATGTTACATTGAAAAATAAAAAATAATAGTTTTTTGTATACACCGGGCAATGCTGAACATCAAATGACTCGCTTTGTTTGGCCATAGCAGCAACAACGAAACAACCAAACACACAACATCACACATACTTTGTCGGAAGTAGCTGACGTATACGTGTGTCACATAACCACATGTTTGCCATATCAACAGCAACGAAACAGCCAAACACACAACATCACACATACTTTGTACGAAGTAGCTGACGGATTAATGTGTCACCATAACGTCGACTGCGCAAGCAAATGAAATTTTGCGTGGCTATGCTTTATATCTCCGTTCAACAACAGCAACAGACACATATACATACATACATTAATATGTTAATACATTCGCTATAGACACAATTTCGTTTGCCTCACCCCTGCCACACCACTCTTTCATTGCTCTCTTGCTCGCTCATTTTTGTTTAACACGTCATTATTCTCTTTCGCAGTCGCAGAAAATCTGGTTTTAGCAGCAGCATAAAATCTGGTTTTAGCAGCAGCATAAAATCTGACTTTGATAGATTTAGTCCCTATACGCCGCTATAGAGGTTAACACATCAAAAATAAAAAACAAATTTTTTAAAATTAAATTTTAATAATTTAAATATCAGATGTTGACTTTTTTCTTATCTAATATAAAATCAGATACCATGGAAACGTAAAAAGAAGAAGGAATATTGTTTTTGAAAAAAAGCGAGTTAACACCTTCTTCCACCAAGGGCTTCAATTGAATTACATCATTTCTTTTAAAAATTTCTTCGTCCTTTCTATAAAATATTTTCCCGTCTACAAAATTTCTTTATAATTTCAAATTTCTTTGGAAAATTTCGATTTCGACAAAAACTTTGTACAATAATTCGATTGTGACAAAATATCTTAAAAATATTCAACGTCGACAATATTCATTCAGAAAATTTCGACTTCACCCAATCTTCGTGGTATAATTTCTACTTCACGAAAACGTCTTTTGAATATTTCGACGTCAACAAAGGTTCTATAGAAAATTTCTATTTCAATAACATTTTTTCAGAATATCTCGACGTCGACAAAGCAATTTTAGAAAATTATATCTTCAAAAAAATTTCTTTAGAAAATTTTTACTTCGCCAAAATTTTGTACAAATATTTCGACGTCAACAGAATGTCATTACAATATTACGGCGTCGGGAAAACTGGGCCACATTTTTCGCTATTTTTCGACGTCGACAAAACTTGAATACAATATTTCGACTTCAACAGTATTTCTTTAGAATAAATCGACGTAGACAAAGCAACTTTAGAAAATTACAACTTCAATAAAATTTCTTTAGAAAATTTTTACATCGCCAAAATTTCATTAAAATATTTCGACGTCGACAAAATGTCTTTAGAATATTTCGAAGTCGGCAAAATTTCTTCAGAATATTTCGACATTGACAAACTTTAGAAAATTACGACTTTAATCAAATTTCCATAGAATATTTTTACTTCGCGAAATTTCATTCGAATATTTCGACGTCGAATAAATGTCATTAGAATATTTCGACGTCGTCAAAATTTCCTTAGCATATTTTAACGTCGACAAAATATGGTGACAATTTTTCGACTCCAACAAAATGTATTTGCAACATTTTTAAGGCGCCAAAATTTCTTAGAATAATGCGACGTCAGCAAAATTTGTTTACTAAATTTCGACTTTAATAACATTTTTAACATTTATTTGACATATTTCGACTTATTTCTCTGTAATTTCGACATCAACAAAATTTCGACATGAACAAAACTTCATTAGAATATTTCGACGACGATAAAATGTCATTAGAGCATTTGGACGTCCTCAAAATTGCTTTAGAATATTTTAACGTCGACAAAATATGGTGACAATTTTTCGACTCCAACAAAATGTATTTTCAATATTTTTACGGCGGCAAAATTCCTTAGAATAATTCCAGCAAATTTCTTTAGAAAGTTTCGACTTCAGTAACATTTGTTTAGAATATTTCGACATCGACAAAGAAAATTTAGAAAACGACTTCAATAAAATTTCTTTAGAATATTTGTAAAGGGTTTTTCGACAGAGACGCTACAAAACTAAATCGATAGGGACATCAAACGACGCCATATTTTTTCCCGCTCTTTTGACATTTCTCTTCAGTAAGGTTTGCCATTTCATCATGGAAAGATATACGAGCCTACCAACGAGTCGAAATTAGTAAAATTAACTACCGAAATTTGGAGTCAGTGGCCTCAACTTTAAGAGCGCTACGTCCAATTTATGGTCGTCATAATTGTCCTACCAGATAGATCAACAATTGAGCGTCTAGTGGAAACATTTGAATCCACAGGCACAGTACAAAATGTTCCCGTGGCACTGAGACAAAGAAGTGCCCGTAGTGTCGAGAATATTTCTGCCGCAGTTCAAGAAAGCCCAAATGTGTCTCTCACACGCCGTTCTCAAGCGTTGGGCATCTCTGTGGCGTCGTTGTGGCGAATTTTGCGAAAAGATCTTGGCCTACATCCTTACAAGATCAAATTGACGCAAGAACTGAAGCCGCTTGACCACCATAAGCGTCGTATGTTCGTGAATTGGGCTGAGCAACAACTTGAAAATGATTCGGATTTTCATCGGAAATTCATCTTCAGCGATGAGGCTCATTTCTGGCTGAATGGCTTCGTCAATAAGCAAAATATGCGTTATTGGTCAGACAGCAATCCACACGTAATCCATGAGACATCATTGCATCCCGAAAAAATTACGGTTTAGTGCGGTTTATGGGCCGGCGGCGTCATTGGGCCGCACTTCTTCCGTGATGATCAAGACCGGCACATTACTGTGAATGCGAATCGCTACCGTTCAATGATAACTGAATATTTTTGGGCCCAATTGGATAATATGGACTTGGATGACATGTGGTTCCAACAGGACGGCGCCACAAGCCACACAGCGAATGCCACAATCAATTTATTGGAAACCAAGTTTGGTGCACGTGTTATCTCACGAAATGGCCCAGTCGATTGGCCGCCTCGGTCGTGCGATTTGACGCCGTTAGATTATTTCCTGTGGGGCTACGTCAAGTCTATGGTCTATGCCAACAAGCCAGCGACGATTGATGAACTTCGTACGAATATCGAACGTGAAATTGCAGCAGTATCGGCCGATTTATGTTTGAAAACCGTCGAGAATTGGGTTCAGCGTCTGGACTTCTGCAAGCGTGCCCGTGGTGGCCATGCGAAAGAAATCGAGTTCCATACATAATGGCATCGAACGTACTTGCACAGGAATAAAGAATTTCATTGGTATCTAAAACCGGTTTTATTTTATTTAAAAAAACTTTTGTAGCGCTCTTATTGAAAAACCCGTTACTTCGCCAAAATTTCATTAGAATATTTCGACGTGGACAATTCATCAATCATTAGAATACTTCGAAGTCTCTAAAGTTTCTTCAGAATTTGTCGACGTCGACAAAATTTGGTTACAATATTTTGACTTGTGGCCGTCGGTGGTTCAATGGTTAGTGTGCGCGGCTCTTCAAATTTTCTTTCGGCGGCGGTCACCTCGCATAGTGACGGCGACACTATCGAGTATCTAGCCATGAAAAAGCTTCTCAAATTACCGTTCGGAATCGGTGTAAAACTGTAGGTCCCAATCAGTGAGTGAAAACTGGAAAGCGCACACCTCAGTGATTGTGAGAAGTTCTCCCCAGTCCCTTCATGGGATGTAATGGGAAACCATTTATTTTTTTTATTTTGGCTTCAAGAAAATTTATTTCAAATATTTGTACGGCGGTAAAATTTTTTGGAAATATTTCGACGTCGACAAAATATCTGTCGAATATATCGACTTCAATAACTCTTCTTTAGAATATTGCGAATTCACCAAAATTTCTATAGAATATTTCGACGTGGACAAAATTTCCTTACAATATTTCGAATATTTATATTTTCGAAAATTTTGCAGCCGTCGGAGGTGCAATGGTAGAATACGCGGCCATTGTACTTATAGATGATAACGTGGGTTCGATCCCTGCTCTGACCACCTTACACTGCTTACGGTGGCGGTCACCTCGCTTTGTGGCGGCGACACAATCGAGTATTCAAGTAAACTTCTCAAAAATACCTCTTCGGAACCGGTGAAAAACACCAATCCCTTAATGGGATCCAATGTAAAGGCATTTTGTTTTTAAATTTCGGCGCCACCAAAATTTCTACAATATTTTTACATCCACAAAATTTCTTTAGGAAATTTCGAATTTAACAAAATTTCTTTCGTAAGTCAGGAAAAATACTTTAAAGTATTTTTAAAATTTTATGACTGTCAAAATTTCTTTCAAATATTTCGATGTCGACAAAATATCTAAAGAAAATTTTGACTTTAAACAAATTTGTTTACAATGTTTCGACAACTACAAAATCTCTTAAAATATTTCGACGGAAACAAAATTAATACAGTATATTTCGACTTCAATAATTTTTTTTAGAATATTTCGACGCCGACGTCGACAAAGCAACTTTAGAAAACTACGATTTTAATAAACTTTCTTTAGAATATTTTTAATTCGCCAAAATTTCATTGGAATATTTCGACGTCGACAAAATGTCACTAGAATATTTCGAAGGTCGCACAATTTCTTTAGACTATTTCAAAGTCGACAAAATTTCTTTTGCAAACTTTGACATCCACAAAATATTTTTAGACAATTTCAACGTTAAAAAATCTCTGGAATATTTCGACGTCGACAAAATTTCTTCAGAATATTTAGACTTCAAAAAAATTTATTCAGAATATTCGGACTCCACTAACAAGTTTTGAAAATATTACGACCCTGCCAAAATTTCTTTACACTATATCGACGTCGACACAATTTCGTTAAAAAACTTCGACTTTAACAAAATTTCTTTAAAATATTTCGACTTCAACCAAAAAACTTTTAAAATATTTTGACGTCGACAAAATTTGTTTAGAATATTTCGTCGATGGCAAATTTTGTTTACAAAATGCCGACTTCAAAAAAAATTCTTTAGAATATTTCGACGTTGACCAAATTTTCTTTGGGAGACATCGATAAAATTTCCTGACATATTTCGACGTCCTAATTTTCTTGAGAATATTTCGACATCGACAAAATTTCGTTAAAAACATTGACTTTAACAAAATTTCTTCAAAATATTTCGACTTCAACCTAAAACCTTTAGAATATTTCGGCGTCGACAATATTTCTTTAGAATATTTCGATGGTGTCAAAATTTGTTTAGAAAATGTCGACTTCAAAAAAAATTCTCTAGAATATTTCAACATTGACCAAAATTTCTTTGGAAGACATCGACAGAATTTTTTTATATTTTTCGACGTCGCAAAAATTTCTTAAGAATATTTCGACGTCGACAAAATGTCAGTAGAATATTTCGAAGGTCGCACAATTTCTTTAGACTATTTCAAAGTCGACAAAATTTCTTTTGCAAACTTTGACATCCACAAAATATTTTTAGACAATTTCAACGTTAAAAAAATCTCTGGAATATTTCGACGTCGACAAAATTTCTTCAGAATATTTAGACTTCAAAAAAATTTATTCAGAATATTCGGACTCCACTAACAAGTTTTGAAAATATTACGACCGTGCCAAAATTTCTTTACACTATATCGACGTCGACACAATTTCGTTAAAAAACTTCGACTTTAACAAAATGCCTTTAAAATATTTCAACTTTAACCAAAAACCTTTAGAAAATTTCGACGTCAACAAAAATTTCTTTAAAACATTTCGACGAACACAAAATTTGCTAAGAAAAGATCGACTTCAAAAAAATTTCTTTCGAATATTTCGCATTGACCAAAATTTCTTGATATTTTTCGACGACGCTAAAATTTCTTTAGAATATTTCGACATTTTTCCCGAATTCTTCATTTCATTATCACCAAGAATTTCGTTTAGTAATTCTAGTCGTCGTCGACAAGCAGTTTTGTTGAAAGACTCTTGTCGTCGACGACAAGGAGCTTCGTTGAGAGATTCTTGTCGTCGTCGACAAGAAATTGGGTTTAGTAATCCCAGTCGTCGTCGATAAGGAATTGGGTTTAGAAATTATTTCGTTCAGAAAATTCGATTAGAAATTCCTGTCGCCGTCGACAAGGAGCACTTTTAAAATTTGTAGTCCGCATCGATAAGGAATTTCGTTCAGATAATCTTGTCGCCGTCGACGAGTAGATTGGCTAAGAAAATCTTGTCGACAACTAGATTCACTTGAAAAAATTCGTGTCGCCAAGGACAAGTTTCGCCTATTAACTATTATCGTCGTTGAGAAAGAATTTCGTTCAGAAAATCTTGTTGTCGTCGAAAAGTATTTTCGCTTAGAAATTCGTATCCCCGTCGACAAGGAGTTTTATTTAGAATTTTCTGTCGTCGTCAACAAGGAGTGGCATTTAGAAATTCTTGTCGTTATCGCCAAGGATTTTCGTTTAGGAAATCTTATTGAAGTGGAAAAGAAATATTGTTTAGACGATCTTGTCGCCGTTGGCAAGGAGGCAAGGATTAAGAAAATCGTGCCGTAGAAAAAATTTCTCCATTTAGAAGATCTAGTTATCTTCGACGAGGGGTTCCGTTTAGTCGTTGTCGAGGAGGAATTTCGCTTAGAAATTTCGTGTTAGAAATCTTGTAGTTGTCGTTAACAAGTATCGTTTAGAAAATCTTGTGTTATCGACAAAGGAATTTCGTTTAGAAATTCTTGTCACCGCCGTCAAAGATTTTCGTTTCGGAAATCTTGTTATCATTGTCAAATATTTTCGTTAGTAAAATCTTGTTATCGTCGACAAGGAATTTCGATTAGGAAGTCTTGTAGAATTCGACAACAATTTTCGTTAGAAAATCATGTCGTCGCGACACAAAATTTCGACAAGGAATTTCGTTTAGAAAATCTTTTCATTCTCGACAAGGAGTTTTGTTTAGAAATTTTTGCCGTCAAGGTTTTCTACAGAATATTTTCGACATCGGAGCATTTTGATGGTGGTATTTGATGAAGATATTTCTGTAGACGATAAGATTTTCTCCTGAGATTTTGTCAATAACAATTTTTTTCATAAAGAAATATTGACTATTGATTGATGGCGCGCGATATTATTTAAGCAAATTCCTTAGGATTCAAGATTTAAAAAACATGGATTTTGTCGACAACAAGTTTCAATAATAATAATATTATATATTACGAGGGCGGATCAATAAGTCCGTGACTTTTTGAATCAAACACAGTTTTTTTTTGGAAAAAAAATATTTTTCAACATAATATCCTAATCTCCAACGATTTTCAGGGAACAGCAAGAATTTGTTAAATAATTTTGTTGATATCAAGTTGGTAAAAAGAAAATTGGTGTAGATATTTTCCATTTTAAAATTGAAAATTGAAAGAGTTTGTTTCTTTACAATTATAAAACTTTTTATTTTCTTTAAAATTAATTTATTTTTTTTCTTTATCTTTCTATTCCAGGTGACATTCTATCCGGTGTTTGTTTCGTCGGCCAATTGGATACCCATTCCCTGTGCGTTTTTCTCATACTCCCTCTCTGCATT
This sequence comes from Phaonia tiefii, assembly GCA_963931995.1. NCBI lineage: Eukaryota > Metazoa > Arthropoda > Insecta > Diptera > Muscidae > Phaonia > Phaonia tiefii. The sequence goes on along the minus strand of OZ008369.1, from coordinate 267,365,414 downwards.
TATCTAAGCATAGGCGCTCTATTCCTCCTCGCCGGTTTCATATCGCTCTTTCGCATACGAACTGTTATGAAAACCGATGGCAAAAGAACCGATAAATTAGAGAGATTAATGATGCGCATTGGATTCTTCTCAGGACTTTTCATACTGCCCGCCCTGGGCTATTTAGGTTGCCTATTCTACGAATACTATAACTTTGACGAGTGGATGATTCAGTGGCATCGCGACATCTGTCGCCATTTGTCAATACCATGCCCATCACCTCGCCCGGATACGTCCGAGGCACGACCCATTTTCCAAATCTATATGGTGAAGTATTTGTGTTCAATGTTGGTGGGCGTTACGTCAAGTGTGTGGCTGTACTCGAGTAAGACGGTGGTGAGTTGGCGTAACTTCGTTGATAAACTGCAGGGTAAGGAGACCAGGACCAGAGGCCAAGCTTATGTATAAATTAGATATTAAGACCAGCGGACGAAACTAAAAGGAAAAACTCAAAAATATTCAGAAATCGATTTTTGTAATAATAATTGTAAAGTAGTTGTGCAAAATAGCAGACAAAACAAAATGACCACAAAGCAATTGAGTGCTCAAATTTATCTGTTTTTTTTTTCAAATAAATTTAAGGACGAACGACTTGGAAAGTGGTTGGCGAAATTTGAAAGGCACTCTCCGCTTGGAGTGAAACCAAATTCAATAATCATTTTGTTAGCTTCTAGTTTATAAGTTACAGAAATAAGCAACAACAACAAAAATACAAAAAATATTTGTAATTATTTGTTAAGTTATTGACAAGAAAAATAGTGATTGAGTGCAAATCTTAATATTCTATGAATGAATGAATGAGTGATTAATTTGAGTGGAATGGATGTTATTTAAAAAAGAAAAGAGAAATGACTTTTTTAATTTCAAATTGAAAATTTTGAATAAATTTTGAATGAAACAACATAATATATTTGTGGAAAATCTATAATTTTTTCAAGACAAATGAATACGTACTGATTTGGGAGTTATTTGAAATGAAATCCATAGTTTTTGAGTTTTTAACACAACCAGTTCAATACTTTCTAAAATTCAATTTAAAACTGTCCACTTGCTTCAAATGTTTTGTTTTATTATTTTTTAAATTGAGTCCTTCTTTGTCTCTGAATATTTATGTACATTTTTGTTTTGAAATCTTATAATTATAAAACAAAGAAATTTGTTAATATTTTGTAAACTTATTTAATGTTATATTGAAATAGTTCATTTAAGTTTAAAGAAAAAGCTTTATATGTGCCCTACGTTATAAGTAAAACAGAATAAACTAATAAAGAGTAAAAGAAATGGTTATAAAAAAATCTCAACTGAAAGTCAGTGAAGAAGAAAATGAAAGATTTTGAAAAAATTTCTGCAAGAGGAAAAAATAATCACAACTAAATTGACAATTTTTCATAAAAATTTGTATTCACGATACAGATTTCTTTAAAACATTTGATGTCGACTTAGTCTTTAACAAAGTGTTCTGGCAACACAATTGTCTACAAAAATTAAAAGAAATTTCTATAGAAAATTGTGTTGTTGTAAAAAATTGTGTTGTCGACACAAATTTCTATAGAATATTGTGTTGTCGACACAAATATCTGTAGCAAATATTGTTGTCGACACAAATATCTGTAGCAAATACTGTTGTCGACACAAATTTCTATAGAAAATTTTGTTGTCGACGCAAATTTCTTTAGAAAATTGTGTTGTCGACACAAATTTCTTTATAAAATTGTGTTGTCGACACAAATTTCTATAGAAAATAGTGTTGTCGACACAAATTTCTTTATAAAATTGTGTTGTCGACACAAAATTCTGTAGAAAATTGTGTTGCCGACACAAAATTCTGTAGAAAATTGTGTTGTCGACACAAATTTCTTTATAAAATTGTTTTGTCGACACAAATTTCTATAGAAAATTGTGTTGTCGACACAAATTTCTATAGAAAATGTTGTTGTCGACACAAATTTCTATAGAAAATTTTGGTGTCCACACAAATTTCAATATGAAATTACGTTGCCGACACAAATGTCTGTAGAAAATTGTGTTGTCAACACAAATTTCTATAGAAAATTGTGTTGTCGATACAAATTTCTATAGAAAATTGTGTTGTCGATACAAATTTCTGTAAAATTTTGTTGTAGAAATTTTTGAAAATTTTGTTGTCGACACAAATTTCTATAGGAAATTATGTAGTCGACACAAATGTCTATAGCAAATTGTGTTGTCGACACAAATTTCATAGCAAATTGTATTGTCGACACAAATTTCTATAGAAAATGTTGTTGTCGACGCAAATTTCTATAGAAAATTTTGTTGTCCACACAAATTTCTATAGGAAATTATGTAGTCGACACAAATGTCTATAGAAAATTGTGTTGTCGAGACAAATTTCATAGCAAATTGTATTGTCGACGCAAATTTGTATAGAAAATGTTGTTGTCGACGCAAATTTCTATAGAAAATTTTGCTGTCCACACAAATTTCTATAGGAAATTATGTAGTCGACACAAATGTCTATAGAAAATTGTGTTATCGACACAAATTTCTATAGCAAATTGTGTTGTCGACACAAATTTCTGTAGAAAACTTTGTTGTAGACACAAATTTCTATAGAAAATTTTGGTGTCCACACAAATTTCAATATGAAATTATGTAGCCGACACAAATGTCTGTAGAAAATTGTGTTGTCAACACAAATTTCTATAGAAAATTGTGTTGTCGACACAAATTTCTGTAAAATTTTGTTGTAGAAATTTTTGAAAATTTTGTTGTCGACACAAATTTCTATGAAAAATTGTTTTGTCGACACAAATTTCTAAAGAAAATTGTACAGTCGACACAAATTTCTATTGAAAATTGTGCAGTCGACACAAATTTCTATAGAAAATTGAGTTGACACAAAGTCTATAGAAAATTGTGTTGTTGACAGAAATTTCTTTAGAAAATTATGTTGTTATAGAAAATTGTGTTGTCGACACAAATTTCTATTTGAAATTGTGTTGTCGACACAAATTTCTATAGAAAATTTTGTTGTCGACACAAAAGCGGTGTCGAAAAGAATACGACAACACAGATTTCTAGTCGACAACACAGATTTCTAAAGAAATTTGTGTCGACAACACAATTTTGTAAAGAAAACTATGTCCAAAAACAATTCTTTCTGGGAAAAAAATACAACAGGATTTTCTTTCAAAAACTTTGTGTCTTTTTTAAAACTTTTTTTAAAGATAACTGTTTCGACACCTCAATTTTCTAAAGAAAACTGTCTGTCGTGTCCACAATTTTCTAAAGTAAACTGCGAACAGAATTTTCTGAAGAAAACTGTGTCGAACAACACAAATTTCGTTAGAAATTCTTTAGAAATCTGTGTTGTCGACACAAATTTTTTGTAAAAAATTGTGTTGCTGGCACAAATTTCTATAGAAAATTGTGTTGTCGACACAGTTTTGTTCAGAAAATTCTGTTCGCAGTTTACTGTAGAAAATTGTGGTGTCGACAAATAATTTTCTTTAGAAAATTCAGCTATCGAAACTGTTATCTTTAACAAATTGTAGTTGTCGACACACCGTTTTCTTTCGAATATTGTGCTGTCGACACAGTTTTCTTTAGAAAATCGTGTTGTATTGTTTTCTCAGAAAGAATTATTTTTCAACATAGTTTTCTTTACAAAATTGTGTTGTCGACACAAATTTGTATAGAAAATTGTGTTGTCGACACAAATTTTTTGTAAAAAATTGTGTTGCTGGCACAAATTGCTATAGAAAATTGTGTTGTCGACACAGTTTTCAGTTTCCTTTAGAAAATTGTGGTGTCGAAACTATTATCTTTAAATAATTGTATTGTCGACACACCGTTTTCTTTAGAATATTGTGCTGTCGACACAGTTTTCTTTAGAAAATCGTGTTGTATTGTTTTCTCAGAAAGAATTGTTTTTCGACATAGTTTCTTTACAAAATTGTGTTGTCGACACAAATTTCTTTAGAAATCTGTGTAGTCGACTAGAAATCTGTGTTGTCGTATACTTTGCGACACCGGTTTTAGTACAAAATAATATTGTCGACGCACGTTTCTTTAGAGGCGAGATATATTTAAAATATTTGATCAGCGACAATATATTGTTAACATTTGTTGTCGACGGCAGGTTATACACAATTTTCTTTAGCACATTATTTTGTCGGCGCGATTTCCTAAAGCAATGTTATCGTTAAGAAGTTTTTCTGTAGAAATTTTGCCAACGACAAGATTTTCTACACAAATTTTTCGACGACGACATTTTCTATAGAAAGTTTAGCGACGACATCATATGCAAAGGCAATTTTATCGTCAACAAGATGTTCTAAACGAATTTTATCGACGACTAGATAAATTAATAATATTTTTTTTCGCCGACAATATTTTCTAAACAATTTTTGTCAACGGCAGGATATTCTAAAAAATGTTGTCAACAACAAGATATTTTAAAGAAATTGTCAACGGCCAGATATGGTACCGAAATGTTGTGGACGAGAAGATGTTCTAAGGAAATTTTGACAACGGCAAGATGTTGTAATCAGATGTTGTCGACGATCTGGTATTCTCAAGAAATTTTGTCGACGAGAAGATTTTCTAAAGTAATTTTGTTCACAACAATATATTCCAAATCAAAGTGCGGCATTTAAAGAAATGTTGCCGATGATACGATTTTCTAAAGAAATGCTGTCGGCGAGAATCTGTGCTAATGACATTTTTGTCGACGACAATAAACTCTAAAGAGATGTTGTCGACGACAAGATATTTAAGGAAATTTTGTCGACAACAAGCTATTTTAATGAAATTTTATCAGAGATAGGATATTGAAAATATTTTTGTCGACATCAGGATTTCCTAAAGAAATGTTGGCGACAACAAGATATGCTACAGAATTGTTGTCGATTTCAAATTATTATAAAGAATTGATAATGTTGTCGATTGCAAAATTTTCTAAACAGATGTGGTCGACGACCTGGTATCCTAAAGAAATATTATCGATGAGAATATATTCAAAAGAAATTTTATTGATAAAACCATATTCTACAACAAATCGAGGCATTTAAAGATATGTTGTCGATGACAAGATATTCGATAGAATTGTTGTCGACGAGAAGCTATTCTAAGAAAATATTTGTCTACGACAAGATAATCTCAAGAAATGTCTTCGGCGCCAAGATACGTAGTTCAAGAAATTGTGTCGACAACCAGATATTCTGAAGAAATGTTCTAAAGAAAATTTTTTGATGAGAAGATAGTCTAATGATATATTATCGGCGATATGACAAGATATTATACAGAAGTGTTGTCGACCAGAAACTATTCTAAGAAAATGTTTGTCAACGACAAGATAATCTCGAGAGGCATTTCGTCGGCAAAGAAATTGTGTCGACAACAAGATATTCTGAAGAAATCTTGTCGACGACGAAATGTTGTAAAGAAATTTTAGCCATGACGCAAGCTAACATATTTTTGTCGACAACTGGATATTCTAATGTAATTTTGTCGATGGCAAAATGTTATAAAAAAATGTTGTCGATGGCAAGATGTTGTCGATGACAAGATTTTTTAAACAAAAATGTTGTCGACAGTAAGATATTCTGCAGAAATCTTGTCGATGGCAAATTATTATGAAGAATTCATAATGTTGTCGATGACAAGATATTCGAAAGAAGTGTTGTCGACGACCAGATATTTTAAAGATATGTTGTCGACGACCTGGTATTCTAAAGAAATTTTGTCCACAACAGCATAATCGAAGTCCAATCAAGATATTTAAAGAAATGTTGTCGATGACAAGATATACTAAACATATGTTGTCGATGACCAGATGACCAGGAAATTTCCTCAAAAAAATGTTGTAATGAAATGTTTTCGACGATAGGATATTTCCACTATTTTTGTCGACAACAGTCGAATTTTTGATTTAAATTCTAAAGAAATGTTGTCGATAATAAATTATTATATAGAATTGATAATATTGTCGATGACAAGATATTCTAAAGAAATTGTATTGTAAAGAAATGTTGTCGATGACAAAATATTCCAAAAAAAAAATTGTATTCTAAAGAAATGTTGTCGATGACAAGATATTCTAAATAGATGTTGTCGATGACAAGTTATTAAAAAAAATGTTGATCCCAAACAAAATATTCCAATGAAATGTTGTCGACGACAAGAGGCTCTAAAGAAATTTGATATTCTAAGGAAATATTGTCAGCGACGAGTTATTATTCAGAATTATTAACCACAACAAGATATATATGGAAATGTTGTCGACGACACGATATTCCAAAGAAATGTTGTCAGCGAAATGATATTCTAAAGAAATGTTGACAGCGACAAGACATTACAATGAAAAGTTGCCCATGACAACTAGTCAACCACAAGATATTTAAGGAAATTTTTTCGTCGACAAGATGTTCTAAAGGAATATTGTCGCTAACAAGTTTTTCTAAATAAATATGCTACAGGAATGTTGTCGACGAGAAGATATTGTAAAGAATTTTTGTCGACAACAATATATTCTCAAAAAAGACAAAACATTTCAAGACATTTTGTCGATGACAAGATATTCTAAGGAAATTTTGTACACGACTGTAAATTTTAAAAACATTATGTGACTGATGTGAAAAAGCAGTCGCTCCCACTACAGATTTTCGGAAGATTATCTTATTTGGCAACAATATTATCTTAAAAGCTACCTAACAACGATGGAAATTGTTAAGAAATTCCTGTCAACGAAAAGAGCATCTAAGCCAAATCTGTTGATATCAACAATTCGTCGACGATAAGTTGATTGTATTGTCGACAACAAGATAGTTTAAGCAAAGTCCTTCCATTTTCAAGTTTCTAAAGATATTGTGTTTACAGCAAGGTTTGTTTTCAGGAAAATTCACGATGAATTATTTTCACAAACCCTACAGTCAACAACAAGATATTTGTAGCAATTTTGTCGATAAGAATATTCTAACAAAAATCTGATACAGAATCCCTTCGTTCCAAAATTGAATTAAACAGTTTCCACCGGATACATATCCCCAAACATTTTACACACAATTTGTATTAAACTTATATCCATTCAAAGGTTCAGTAAACCTTTTTGTACCACCTGCGTTTGATTCTTAGTGGTCACTCGATTACTATTCACTGATTTTCTGATTATTTTTCATCGGGTCTCTTTTAATTTTTGGTACTTGTTAACGAAACTAAACATCACCCTCCATGTGCTAAAATACCATATAAATATTAAATTTACTAACTTGAATAATTTTCTAGATTTCCGTTTTAAATTTGCCCAAAATAGTGTATAAGGATAAAAACACATTTATGTTAAGAATTGTAGAGTATTTTTAAGTTTTGAAACATGATTTCATGACGTTATAGTCATAATTTATTAATACATTTTATTTTTAATGTATAACGAATAAGTCCATTTTATATAAATGTAAGTCCTTCGTTTTCCTTTATCCTTGCTACTAGGAAAAAACACAACAACAACAAAAACTAAATCTTTAACGACAAATAAAAAAAAACTGCCATTTTAAAAAGAAAGAAAAATAAGAGAAAAATTGTTTGATTACAACATCACCGGAATAAATCCCTCAAACAAACTTTATGTAACATAAATTCCCATTAGTGTTAAGTTAAATTTGCATTAAATACTCTCTCTCACACACACACACACACCATAATCAAATACTAAAAAAGAAAAATTTAATAAAAAAAAAATAATATTGTTAAAGACTGAAAAATACACAAAATATAAATGAGTTTTATTTAAAAAATATTTAGGAAACAGCTCTTCAGAAAATGTTTGATATGCGACTTTCCTCGATGAAAAGTTTGCACAGTAACTTTGGACACACTTTGTTTCATTTGCATCCAAAGAAAAACACTAACACTTCTATCAAATAAAATATTTCTAGGAACAAGTTTTTATAGACGTAGTTGTCGGTACCAACATTTTTATAGAAAAAGACGTCGAGACCATTTTTTTATCGAAAAAAATATTGTCGACACCAACTTTTTATCAAAAAAGTTGTCGCACTATCTTTTTATCAAAAAAATGGTCGACCCCAATTTTTTATTGAAAAAGTTGTCGACAACAACTTTTTATAGAAAAAGTTGACTTTTTATAGAAAAATAGGAAAATTGCCGACATCAACTGTTGTTTAGAAAAAGTTGTCGACACCAACTTCTTATAGAAAAGTTGTCTTGTCTTTTTATAGGAAAAGTTGTCGAGACCAACTTTTTATTGAAACAGTTATCGACACCAACTCTTTATTGAAAAAGTTTTCGACAACAACTTTTTTTTGAAAAAGTTGTCGACAACAACTTTTTTTTGAAAAAGTTGTCGACAACAACTTTTTATAGAAAAAGTTTACTTTTTATAGAAAAATAGGAAAATTGCCGACATCAACTGTTGTTTAGAAAAAGTTGTCGACACCAACTTCTTATAGAAAAGTTGTCTTGTCTTTTTATAGGAAAAGTTGTCGAGACCAACTTTTTATTGAAACAGTTATCGACACCAACTTTTTATAGAAAAAGTTGTAGACAACAACTTGTTATAGAAAAGGTTGATTTTTTATAGAAAAATAGGAAAATTGCCGACACCTACTGTTTTTAGAAATAGTTGTCGACACCAACTTCTTATAGAAAAGTTGTCTTGTCCTTTTATAGGAAAAGTTGTCGACACCAACTTTTTATTGAGAAAGTCGTCGACACCAACTTTTTGTTGAAAAATTTGTCGACAACAACTTTTTATAGCACCAACTTTTTATAGAAAAGTTGTCGACACCAACTTTTTATAGAAAAAGCTGTCGACACCAACTTTTTATAGAAAAGTGGTTGACACCAACTTTTTATAGAAAAAGTTGTCGACACCAACTTTTTATAGCACCAACTTTTTATAGAAAAGTTGTCGACACCAACTTTTTATAGAAAAAGCTGTCGACACCAACTTTTTATAGAAAAGTGGTTGACACCAACTTTTTATAGAAAAAGTTGTCGAAACCGACTTTTGTTGAAAAGTTGTCGACACCAACTTTTTATAGAAAAAGCTGTCGACACCAACTTTTTATAGAAAAGTGGTTGACACCAACTTTTTAGAGAAAACGTTGTCGACTCCAACTTTTTATAGCACCAACTTTTTATAGAAAAGTTTTCGACACCAACTTTTTATAGAAAAAGTTGTCAACACCAACTTTTTATAGCACCAACTTTTTATAGAAAAGTTGTCGACACCAACTTTTTATAGAAAAAGCTGTCGACACCAACTTTTTATAGAAAAAGCTGTCGACACCAACTTTTTATAGAAAAGTGGTTGACACCAACTTTTTATAGAAACAGTTGTCGAAACCAACTTTTTATAGAAAAAGTTGTCGACACCAACCTTTTATAGAAAACTTGTCGACACCAACTTTTTATAGAAAAATTTGTCGACAACAAATTTTTATAGAAAAAGTTATCGACACCAACTTTTTATAGAAAAAGTTGTCGACACCAACCTTTTATAGAAAACTTGTCGACACCAACTTTTTATAGAAAAATTTGTCGACAACAACTTTTTATAGAAAAAGTTATCGACACCAACTTTTTATAGAACACATTGTCGACTCCAACTTTTTATAGCACCAAGTTTTTATAGAAAAGTTGTCGACACCAACTTTTTATAGAAAAGTTGTCGACACCTACTTTTTATAGAAAAAGCTGTCGACACCAACTTTTTATAGAAAAGTGGTCGACACCAACTTTTTATAGAAAAAGTTGTCGAAACCAACTTTTGTTGAAAAATTGTCGACACCAACTTTTTATTGAAAAAGTTGTCGACACCAACTTTTTATTGAAAAAGTTGTCGACACCAACATTTTGTTGAAAAAGTTGTGGACAACAACTTTTTATAGAAAAAGTTATCGACACCAACTTTTTATAGTAGACACCAGCTTGTTATAGAAAAAGTTGACTTTTTATAGAAAAATAGGAAAATTGCCGACACCAACTGTTTTTTAGAAATAGTTGTCGACACCAACTTCTTATAGAAAAGTTGTCTTGTCTTTTTATAGGAAAAGTCGTTGACACCAACTTTTTATTGAAATAGTTGTCGACACCAACTTTGTATAGAAAAAATTGTCGACACTAACTTTTTGTTGAAAAAGTTGTCGACAACAACTTTTTATAGAAAAAGTTATCGACACGAACTTTTTATAGAAAACGTTGTCGACACCAAATTTTTATAGCTCCAACTTTTTATAGAAAAAGTTAGCGAAACCAACTTTTTATAGAAAAAGTTAGCGAATCCAACTTTTTATTGAAAAAGTTGTAGACACCAACTTGTTATAGATAAAATTGTCTTTTTATAGAAAAATAGGAAAATTGCCGACACCAACTGTTTTTTAGATATAGTTGTCGACACCAACTTCTTATAGAAAAGTTGTCTTGTCTTTTTATAGGAGAAGTTGTTGACACAAACTTTTTATTGAAAAAGTTGTTGACACCAACTTTTTATTGAAAAAGTTGTCGACACCAACTTTTTATTGAAAACGTTGTCGACACCGACTTTTTATTGGAAAAGTTGTCGACACCAACTTTTTATTGAAAAAGTTGTCGACACCAAGTTTTTATTGAAAAAGTTGTCAACAACAACTTTTTATAGAACAAGTTATCGAAAAGAAAAATTTGTCGACACCAACTTTTTATAGCACAAACTTTTTATAGAAAAGTTGTCGAAACCAACTTTTTATAGAAAAAGTTGTAGACAGCAACTTTTTAAAGAAAAAGTTGGCGACACCAACTGATGTGTAATTTTTTTGCTACTTGCTTTTTGAAAATTTGAAAAAATACAAAAAATGTGTACAGGTGAATGAAATATGTATTTGAATCCATAAATCAATGTCTGTTATTTGCTTTTTAAAAATTAGATCATGCAAATTTTGTCCACTCTGAAAGTCCAACTTTGGGACACTTTTTCCAACATTTCGGCCGGTATCCCACCAATGACTCGTGTCTTCCAAGACAGCAATTGTGACTGACTTGTCGCTAAAGATGAGAGACTTCATGTGCCCCTACAAAAACTAGTCTAGTGGGGTAAAATCGCACGATGGAGCCGGCCAATTGGCTGTGCCACAACGAGAGTTTAATTGCTCACCGAACTTGCCTCTCAATTGGTTCATGGTATCGCGTGCAGTGTGGCATATGGCAACGTCCTATTGTGGCAACGCCCTGTGTGGCAGTGCTTCAGCCAGTAGCAACCCGAGCGCAGACAAAGCGGTATAAGGGGAAGAAGAGAGAGGAAACGCATTTGTTTAAGAAGTAAAAATGAGTGCTGAGAAAGAAAAAGAGTTGGCAACTTGAATGTTACAATAGGGAAAATGAGACCCGTAAATTCTACCGAAAAGTACAAACCCAAACAAACGGAAATGGATCATGGCCCCCCTGTTGCAGAGATAAGGACGGGGATCTATTTATCGTGGTATATACATTTTTACCTTATCAGTGTGGCTCTAGGCCTGGAAAGTCAACTATCGACCTGATATTGACATTTCGACAAATCTTGGAGCAAACCCACGAAAAACAAATCGACACCTACCACCTACCCAGATATATCAGAGCTTAGGTTACTGCTAAGCTGACTCGCCTTTGTGGAATCACACTGGCCGACACGAAATCCTCAGTAATGCGTGGTATTGACCATTTAGATCGAGGCGAGGCCTCAGGCATGGCGACACTCTATCATGCGATCTCTTCAACATATTATTTGAGATCATCGTGAGAAAAGCTACTTCTACAGCATTTGGTGAAAACTGCGAGAAGTTACTGAAGCATTTTCCAGAATTGAGAAGGAATCAGCTACAGTGGGTTTGCCAGTATACGACGTGCAGAACATCCACCTGATTGGGGAAAACGGTGAACGTTGATAACCCTTACAATTTCGAGGTAGTGGACGACCTTATTTACCTCGGATCTGCCGTGAACAGAAGCAGTAACGTCAGACTAGAAATCGCATATCGCATACTGATGAAACATCACTGGAAGTCTACGAAGTCTGGCCCTATAATAGAAAACGGCGAGTATCGACGACAATGCCCCACGAGCTGTACAATCTGTATCCCGACATCGAAGAAGCTCTGCTTATCAAAATACCGGTTTACGATGGCTAGGCGATGTCAGTAGAATGGATCAGAGTGAACCAGTGTGAAAGGCATTTGAAGACGTACTCGAAGGACATTGAAATATAGGACGACCAAGACTCCGCTGGAAAGACCAGGTGTTATATTGCCTGCGAGAGCTTGGTGTTAGCAACTGAAGGAGAAAAACTGAAGATTGAGCCAGTTGGAGAAACATGTTATCCTCATTTTTAGGGCCCTTGATCTCTCTGGGTTGTTTGAGGCTACCTAAGTAAGTAAGCAAGTTGGATATATGTTGTAGATTGTTTAACCCTTTGACGACCACAAATAACTATGTTTGCCCTAGGGTTTTTGAAATCTATACAGGTAGCAGATAGAGCAACTGTGTCCATGGAAGATTTATAGACAAAATTAGTGACAACATTACGGTGGTACAATGCATTAATGGGAAAGGTATTCGAAGACGAACTCGAAGGACTTCGGAAAATAGGCTGACCAAGACTTCGCTGGGAAGGCCAGCTGGAATCTTGCCTGCGAGAGCCTGGCGTTACAAAGTAGAAGAGCAAAAATTAAGATTGAGCCACTTGGAGAAACAACTTATTCTCATTTTATAAAGCCCTTGACACCTCTAGGTTGTTTGAGGCCACCCAAGTAAGTAAGCAAGTTGAAAATATGTTCAACCCTTTGATGGCCACAGGCAACAATGTTTGCCCTAATAGTTTTCCCACCTATATTTGAACAGGTAGGAGATAGAGCAAATGTATCCATGGGAGATTTATAGAGAACATTAGTGGCAACAATATTGTAGTAGGCGTCAAATCTCTAAGTAGTACGATTTGACCATCGAAATGGGTCAAAAAGTGGTCTTACTTGAAAGGGATGCAACGTGTCGAGAAAAGGTTGCATGTGGGACAAATGTTAGGATCGATTTGAGTTCATACCTTAACTTTTAAAAATTGAAATATCGAATGTAAACGTGTTTACATGCTCCGAACTTATGTTTGGCAAGTATGTGTTTCTTTTAGCTAAAATGGAAAAAAATTTACCAAAAAAAAATTTTTTTGTTGGTCCCATTTTGTTTAATTTATTTTATTTCTATTTATTTTATTTCATTTCTATTTATTATATTTTATTAGGTCCGAGATCACGAAAATAAACCAAAAAAATCACTCAGGGTTCGAACTCGCGGGCGATGTGTTTCAACTTTTTGTTACACGGTACCTGTTCGATTTCTATGAACACATTAGTAAATGTTACATTGGAAAATAAAAAAATAGTTTTTGTGCTGAAGGCTCTTTTGCTATTGCACTTTCTTTTTCCTTGCAGATGTAATATCCTTAAATTAAATAAAGCAATATTTAGCTCATTGATATAATTGTTTTTGTTTTGTCATAAACAGAGCAACGGCAAACAGTATTGAATAGTATAGAGAACTTATTGCACTCGTTTTTCGCTCTCATGTAGAGAGTCTGAGTAAAAGAGCATAAACGAGTGTTATTCTCTGTATAGAATATTTCAATGTAAATGCACCATTTCGGCAATGTTACTACATAAAACAATACAAAAAGCATAAAGGTTTCAAAAGGCATCAATGTTTCACATCAAAATTATGAATGGACCAAGTTATGACAACAAGAGAGTAATACGTTTTGAATCATTCGCCAGATGTCGCCAGTGCTTTTGAGTCATACAATTCGTTCAATGAGTTCTCTATACTATTCAATACTCTTTGGCGACGACGTCCTGCTTGTTTCTTCGCTGTCGCTACATCAATAACATCTTACTTATTTTCAGGCAGAGACAATTTTTAATAGATTGCCCTAGCCGTGCCTATAGAAGTTAACACTTCAAAAATGAAATCGCTACGGCAGAAAATGTATGGTCGTCTAAGGGTTAATAAACTGAAAATAAATAGGGTGACGCGTCATAACGTCCATAGACATAACGCCCATGGGCGTTATGTCACACCTAAAATGGACATAAAGCCCATGTGCGTTATGTCGCACCTAAAATGGACATAAAGCCCATGACCGGTGTGACATAAAGCCCGCTGGTTTCACTACTGCCAGGCCTTGCGGCGAAACTCCGTAAAAGGCCATAAAGTCCGTGGACGTTATGTCACACCTAAGATGGACATAAAGTCCATGACCGATGTGACACAAAGCCCATGGGCTTTATGTCCATTTTAGGTGTGACATAACGCCCATGGGGTTATGTCCATTTTAGGTGTGACATAACGGCCATGGGCGTTATGTCCATGGGCGTTATGACGCGTCACCATAAATAGACGATATAATTAAAAATGACAGAAGTTAAGAGAAATAATGAAGCAATTTGAAGAATCACTTAAGACTAACAATAATTCCTTGAAAGTTGTAAGCAATAGGAACACCGATATCGCCTAGGGCCGAGTGAAATCTTTTTTAACTAGGGCCCCTTGAAATCTAAATCCGTTTCTGCTGCTGCCTGTAATGCATTACCTATGTACCGTCTATACAAACATTTTTCATGACTTTAGACTCATATCATATGAAATAGGGCTGGTGTCCAGTGGAAAGCAAAGACATCAAGTATCACAGTATCTGCATCCACATTCAGCATTTAATATATAATCTTGTTCTTATTTTTTTTTATATATTTTCTTCGTTGTTTATTTTATTTTTATTTACATTTATTGCACATTTCGCATTTTGCAACAAAACTATAAAAAAAAAACTGCATATACATTTTTAATTGAAACCCTGGTGGATGCCACCTGCTGTGGATGATAATGATGATGATGATGATGATGATGGCTAGGAAGACGTGTTGCCGATGATGACGCTATAGCTGTTGCAATGCTGATATGCACTTGCAACAGAATTCATGGGTTTTTTCTGATTTCTGGCGAATGTGTTGGATGATGAGTTCGCTGTTGTTTAGTTTTATGTTTTAACAACCTCCATAAAGAATCCTGATCTCAGGTTTATTACTCCGGTTTTTATTTTCCAATTTTATTTTATCACATATTTTTGTTGTTGTTCTTTTATGTTTTGTTCGAACTTGGTTGGTTAAATATGAGTTATTATGAATGACTTAAAGGTTTCGCGTAAATTGATAGTGGTTGTCTCTGTGGTGGTCACTCAAATTTGATACGCTGGGTTGTGCTTTATATTAGGGGTCTTCATAAATTGTAGCCTGTTGTATTGCTCTTAATAAACTTTTACACCCACGAAGGGATAGGGGAGAGCTTGTCACAATCACTGTACTGTGCGCTTTCCACTTTTAACACACTGATTGGGACCTACAGTTTCGATGTCAGGTTTCCCAAGACAATCAACGTTTACCCATTACCCACAAGATATGGGCAAAATAATGAGTAGCTACCCACGAAAACTCAATACAACCACTGATGAACAACTGACGTTCGATAACCTATTCGATGTCAGGTTTCCCAAGAGAATAGAGTGTGATAAAGGGGAACCCCTGGCAGGTTTGTAAACCAAAGTATTTTCGGACGAATCGGAATTGGAATGTGGAATCGGCTGGGGTGCCTTTCCCCGAAGAGGCAAGCTCCAATTTATCATTCAAACTCCCAGACAACTGCAGCGTTTTCCAAGCGGAGGTACTGGTCATAAAGGAAGCCTACTACAACTGAGAACAGAGCGCATTGGAATATTTGTAGATACCCAAGAGGCTCTCCTATCACTTAATCGGAATCTAACAACACTGCATCTAAACTCGGTAGTGAATGTAGGGAAAACCTTGTCGTGATAGGTCGACTGGCCAATGTAGATCTTACTTGGATACTAGGCCATAAGTATCTCCTAGGAAATGAAAGGGCAGACGAACTAGCCAGAGCAGTATCCTCTTCCACCGAACTCCATATGATGTCAGTCGTAACGCCCATAGGGTCGATCAAAAGAGGTATTTTCCTGCATTACCTGTAGGTCCCAATTAGTGAGTGAAAAATTAGAAAGCGCACAGCTCACTGCTCTCCCCAATCCCCTCATGGGATGAAATGGGAAACGGTTTTTTTTTACCTTGAACGAACAAGGGGCAGATGGGATAAGAGGGAAACGTGCCGCATATCCAGAAACACATAGCCAGAATATAGCATTAGCACCTGACTAACTCCCTGATTAGCCATAATCGGGGGAACATATCAAGGCTACTTGACGTCGTGACCGGGGACTGGCCAATCGGTAATCACGCAAGACGGTTGAAGCTTCCATAAAAGGAACACTGCCGTGCCCGCGAAGACGCAGAAGAAGAGGAGACGGTGGGACATCTCCTCTGCAGTTGTTCGGCTCTAACGAATAGACGGCTAAAGACTATAGGTCGTCCCTTCCTGCATTGCCACACTGAGATACAAGAGATAGATCTAGGGGATATAATGAGGTATCTTCGATTAACATGATGGATATAGATACGGTACATTAGACTGTCCGGAGTGATGTGGTATGCAAAACGGTGTCTCAAGACACTAATTGAATCTAAATAGTATATTTAGCAACTACGTAGACTAACTAACAGACCATCCACGAAAATGGGGAATTACCCATCACAATTACCCATTACTCATAGGGTAAAAGAGAAAATAATGGGTAGTTACCCACGACAATGGGGAATTGCCCATCACGATTACTCATTACCCATAGGGTAATGGGGAAAATAATGAGTAGCTACCCACGACAATGGGGAATTACCCATTACCCACTGGGTAATGTGGCAAATAATAGGCAGTTACCTACGACAATGGTGAATTACCCATCAGCCACTGGGTAATGTGGAAAATAATTGGTAGTTACCCACAAAAATGTGTAATTACCCATCATGATTACCCATTCCCACAGGATAATGCAGAAAATAAATTGTAGTTGGCCACGACGTTGGGGAATTACCCATTTCCATTTTTGATCGAAAATACGGGACAATACATCGCTGTGAGGAATGGGTAAAGAATGTTTTACCTATTATTCACAGGGTGTGAGGAAAATAATGGGTATTTAAGCACGACAATGGGGAATGGCCCATCACGATTACCCATTACCCACAGGGTAATGTAGAAAATAAAGGGTAGTTGGCCACCACGTTGAAGAATTACCCATCCCCAGTTTTAATCGAAAATATGAAAAAACATATCGCCGTAGGGAATGAGTAATCAAGGTTTACCATTAACCCAGGGTATGAGGAAAATAATGTGTAGTTACCCACGAATAAAGGGTAGTTGGCCACGACGTTGGGGAATTACCCATCTCCATTTTTGATCGAAAATACGAGACAATACATCGCCGTGGGGAATGGGTAAAGAACGTTTTACCTATTATTCACAGGGTGTGAGGAGAATAGTGGGTAGTTACGCACGAAAATGAGGAATTACCCATCATGACTACCCACTACCCACAGGGTAATGTAAAAAAAATCGGTAAAACTAAAATTTGTTGGAAAAATCGTCTCCGAAATTAGATAAAATTTTAAAATTTTAGATTTAGCAATTTTTTAAAAAAAAAGTAATGCCGTATTAAAGACATCCATTTCCTAATGCCTCTCATGGAGATAGTTTGTTAGCTCATTACTTTGAAAAGAGGGACGCGATGTGGAGTGTTCAAAGAGAAAGCACTGTAATCCTTCCCATGTCAGTGGACATTCACTTAAGCCACTGATTCGGCCTGTTGTGCGCTCTCAATTTACCCTACTAAGTCACTATACCTCTCATAGGAATTCGGTGCTATTCACGAAATTCTTGAAGTTATTCCAGTCCATTCTCACAAGTTTGGTCATGTACGGTATTACTTATACTTCTATACTCTCCTAGAGATATCTGGATCTGGATTGTGTGAAGGCCGGGCAGTGGCTTACGAAATGCTCCATCATCTCATCGTACTCCATGCGTACCCTGCACTCACTTTTCGTCACTAGTCCAGTATGATTTAGGTGGGCCTCTAATCCTGTATACCCCTTTAACACTCCCATCATCTTGTTCGTTTCGGGTTTTTCCAGTTTAAGCAAACTCTTTGTCCTCGATCCATCTGAGTCTCCCCATAGAATCTTTGTCATCCAGCCTACTGTTTCCTGGTTCCACTGGGCTATGTATGCTGACTGCGCCGCCTATTTACCCAACTCAGAGTTCATCATACCAAAAGGTTTCGCGCCCTCTAGACTCACCGTTTGGACATTCCTAGCTTTCGTTGCCAGGAGGTTCGCACGTTCGTTGACGACTATTCCACTGTGTCTCGGCACCCAGATGATGTTGAGTCTGCCGTGGATAGAATAATCGTTAATCACCTTCTTACAGTCAAGGACCGTTCTAGATTTGATAATTTCGTATGATATTGCCCTGATTGAGATATGGCTAGCCGTGAAGATATTGGCTTCGGCTAGGTTTGTATTGTCGCCGAGCCAATTGATACACTCCGTGATCGCCCCAACCTCCGCTTGAAAGTTCGTATTATGGTCGGGAAGGCGTAGATGAGTTTCGGTTGCCGAATTGTGAAAAATCCTAGACCCGCTCTTTCCCCTAACTTTGAGCCATCCGTGTAGCAGCGAGACCCATTTGGTGTTTGTGCCAGGAAGCAATCCTGTCAGTCGCCCCTAGATGGTGTTAAAGTTACACAATTCGCCTTAATGTTTAGCTCGGGTGTTCGGTCAGGTTCACTCGTATCTTGCGTGGAACCGACCAAAGCCTCCATTACCCATTGGTGTTTCGACTTAAGATCACTGTTGATCTATTCATCCATAAAATACTGTCCATGGCCCTTGTCGAGGTTGTCCTCATTAAACCGCTAATACCAATGCATCACATTCGTTGGACCCCCTCTGCAGTATTGCGATGTTACATTTCCTTTCCACTGCCGGCCACCATACTACTGAAACATATGTTCGTACGGGCCTAATTACGCTTCTGTAGAGCCAGTGTGTTATTTCCGGGATAAGACTCCATTTGGATCCTATAGCCTTTCTGCATGGTGACCAACATCTTTGGGCATTATTGGCCCTGTCCTCTACGTGGTGCTACCTATTCAATTTCCGATCTACAGTCGGTGGTTGGACACTATCGAGTATTTAGCCATGAAAAAGCCTCTCATAATACCGTTCTGAACCGGTGTAAAACTGTAGGTCCCAATCAGTGAGTATAAAACTAATAAGCGCACAGCTCACTGGTTGTGACGAGCTCTCCAAATTCCTTCATGGGATGTAATGGGAAACCACTTACTTAAGTATTGAACCTTATCGGATATTTCATCGGCTTTTCCAGGGATCGTGGCTCTTAAAACTTTGAGATTTTCGTCTTCCTTGTGAGAAGACATATTTCCGTTTTGTACGGGTTCACATTTAAGCCTGTTGGCTGTGCCCAGTTGTAGACTATATTCAGTAACCTCTCGACCTCTCTTCATAATTGATTTGGATCCTTTACCCTACGAAGTATTATTACGTCATCTGCATTCTGCATAGGAGACTGCTTTAAGTCCTTCATCGATAAGCTTCCTTAGGAGACTGTGTATTGTGGGGGCCCATAAGAGTGTTGATATAATCCCTCCCTGTGGAGTTCCACGTTGTACCCTGTACCTAATATTAATAGCATGGTTACCGCAGTTTATCCATATATTCCTTAGCATATGATTGATCCAGTCTTTTAATGCCCGGTTCACTATAAACTGGTTTAAGGATTGGATGAGTGTTTCGGTCCGGACATCATTGAACGCTCCCTCAATATCTTTAAATACAGAGAGTGTATACAGTTTGTCATTGAGAGATTACTCTATGTAGTGTGGGGGGTACCTTACGAAGTGCGGTTTCCACTGATCATCCGTTGACATATGCGTGTTGCTTGAACTTCAGCATATCGTCCGGTATTACATTTTTCACCATGTCATCCACTATTCACTACAGGGTTATGAGTAGGAACGACGTAAGGCTTATTGGACTATAAGCCTTTGCCGTTGCATAGCATGCTTTTCCAGGTTTGGGTATAAATACTTCCCTAGCATCCTGCCAGTTTTTTTTTTATGTGTATGTCAATTTTAAGCATACGATAAAAATTCCCTCCAAATGGTTTGTTATTTGGGTAAACACTTGTTGTAGGATAGCCGAAAATTTTCCTTCCGGTCCCTCCGCTTTATATGGGGAGACGCTCTTTACAAATTTTTGCACCATTTGGTCCCAAATAATTGTGGCCTTCGGTGGTGCAAAGGTTAGTATGCGCGTCTCTTTTACCTGTGATCCTGGGTATGATCCCTCTCTGACCACCTTTAAATTTCTTTCGGCGGCCATCACCTCCCATAGCGACGGCGACACTATCAATCATTTAGCCATGAGAAACTTCTCAAAATACCGTTCCGAATCGGTATAAAACTGTAGGTCCCAATCAGTGCATATAAAACTAGAAAGCTCACAGCTCAGTGGTTGTGAGAAGCTCTCCCTTATACCTTCATGGGATGTAATGGGAAATGAGGTATGTATGTATGTATGTATTGGTGCTAAATTGTCACCTTGTCGCCGTTGCCCTATGGGTTCTGTGTTTCCATTTGGAAAGTGTGTATTCATCAGGTACCTTAACGTTTGCTCCATTGTCTCCATTCTCTTCCCCGTGTCGTCTACTAGCGTTTCCACCTGCACGTGGGTCTTAGAAAGGAATTTTTGTTTACCTCTCATAGAAGTAAGAAATGTAATATTTTGGCGATTGGACGCACCGTTTCCGAGTTATAGCTATTTTTTTATTTTAGCGGATTTCTTATTATGGCGATTTTTTTTACAAAAATTGGTCCATGCGAATAGGAGCACTTTATGAAAAACCCAAAAAAAACTCTAAAAATTTGTTACGGTTTCCGTTTCCGAGATGTAGAAATTTTTTTCTATTTTTTTTCATATTTTCGATCAATAATGGAGATGGGTTACCTTGGGTAACACATTACCCATCCCCGTGGGTAATGGGTAAAGGCCGTTTACCCACTCCCCATGTGTAATGGGTAATCGTGGTGGGTAATTAACCATCGTTGTGGGTAACTATTACCGTTTCCGAGATGTAGAAATTTTTTTCTATTTATTTTCATATTTTCGATCAATAATGGAGATGGGTTACCTTGGGTAACACATTACCCATCCCCGTGGGTAATGGGTAAAGGCCATTTACCCACTCCCCATGTGTAATGGGTAATCGTGGTGGGTAATTAACCATCGTTGTGGGTAACTATTACCGTTTCCGAGATGTAGAAATTTTTTTCTATTTATTTTCATATTTTCGATCAATAATGGAGATGGGTTACCTTGGGTAACACATTACCCATCCCCGTGGGTAATGGGTAAAGGCCGTTTACCCACTCCCTGTGTGTGGATAATCGTGGTGGGTAATTAATTAACTATCGTTGTGGGTAAATATTACGTATTACCCATATTACCCTAATCGTGATAAGTAAACCCCCATTGTCGTGGGTAGCTACCAATTATTTTCCCCATACCCTGTGGGTAATGGATAAACGACGATCGCTACAGTTTCTGGTAGAAAAATCATAATAAGCGCCCAAAGAAATTTGTGTTTTTTAAACAAATACTATTCCTGGAAGCAAATATGTTGTGTTGTTGTTTTCCAATAACAATATGGTAACATATAATTATAAGAATGTTCATTTTCATATTTTGTAATTAATAATATATTTGTAAAAATTCTTCAAGCAAACATATATGTGACCTGCTCCACGAAAAGGGACCTCTGCGCCGAAAAATTTTTTTTTACTTTTTGAGTGATTTGAGATGAAAACGCCCTTTCAAATGCCACAAACCGCAAGTTTCTATGTCTTTTAGTTTTTTTACAAATCACCGGTAAAGATGAACATAATTAATGAAAAAATTGAAAAATGTGATATACAATTCGTTCTTCCGGAATTACAGTAGTGCATCCATTCATACAGCAAGGTTTTTCTAAAAACTGCTATAAAGTTTGCTCTTCCTCAATATCTTGAAGAGATAATTGCAGCTCTTCTGAAACTTATGGCGATGAAAATGCATCCGACTCATCACTGACTATAGGTAAACATTCTTCCAAACAATCGCTGAAGTATTGTTCTTCAACACTCTTAAATTCGTCTTCCAGACACATTTTCTGACGTTAATTAACATTTATTTTAACCTGAAATTAATTAAATAATAGATAAATTAAATAATAATAAATAATAGATTAAATTCCATCGGCTTAAATTCAAAACATTGATAATTTGATAAGAAATAAAACAGCTCTAGTAATTTTGAAAACAAAATTAGCAAAAACAGGTTTTTAACTGTTAGAATTATTTTTCATAGAGGCAACACTGCATAGTGAACATCGTGCAAAGTACCAGAGAGTCGAAATACATCGCCAGATGATCAGGTTGAAGGAAGAGCTGCATAACCATGCGCAAAACACGGAAAAACGAGCGCTTTTTTTAAACGCGTTTTTCTCAATAACTTCTTTTCGGCGCAGAGGTCCCTTTTCGTGGAGCAAGTCACATATCATTCATTCCATGAGAAAACGCCACAAATCTGACCGAAGGTCTTCCGATTTTCTTCAAATTTTTCATTTTTCAAAAAGTTAAAAAAATGGAAAAAGTAGTGAACTTTGAAGAGCCACATTTCCATAAGTGGACCGAATTTTTCAAAGATTTAAAAAGTTTCTGAAAGCTGCTTTTGTCTATTTTATGATTTGCAGTTTTAAAGTTACCACTATAAAAAAAAAAATGTATGCAAATGCAGTTTTAAAGTGCATTTTGCAGTGCGTTTTCCCCCTTCGATTTTCAAAAAAAAAACATTTTTGTAAAATTTAGAATAGTATTTATTAAATAAATGTTCTCTTTTTTTGGGACAAAGAATTTTTCTATTTTTAATGATTTTTCATCTCGCTCCAACTAATAGTTTGATTCGATCTTTGCTACTTTTGCTTGTCACAGAATTGTACACACATATGTACTAATGTGTACATAGGTGTGTATACACGCTGAACACAATACATGATGAAATAGGGAAGAAGTATTTCATCATCCAATTCTAGTAGCATGTAGTTTCCTAGGAATAAGTATTTGGCACCAAAAGGTAAGCCTACTTACAAAAAAATCAAAAGAAAAACAATTTTTTTTTCTGTTCATTAGAATTTTTTGCAAAGTGCATCCAAAAATAGCATTTATATTACAAGTAATTGCATTCGCATTATTCTCAATCAGCATTATTTTAGAAAACAAACGTTAAATGGCAACAATACCTTACAGTAACTTTTTAAATAATAGTAATGCGACAAAAACTGTTTAAAATATAGCAATTCAAAGTTACATACCAAATAAATTTCTTTCATATTTTGTACAAACATTTTCAAAATCCTAAAAAAAATTAAATTTTATTTCTTTTTATATGAAAAATCAAGTAAGTCTTTTTTTAAAAAATCATTACAAATAGTAAGGTACCTTGTCCCAAAAAAAAATTACTTGTCTTGTTTATAAAAACTTCTGAATTTTGCAATGATGTTAAATTTTTTAAAATCAAAGGGGGAAAAAGAAGTGGAAAATGCATTCAAAAAGTGCAGTTGTTATAAAAATGCATTTCTGAAATCTCAGCCCTCATTTTTAGAGTACGGATTCTACAAATAGATAACCGTATCATTCAGAAACTTTTTAAATTTTTGAAATAGTCCATCTACTTAAAAAAATATAGCTCTCCAAACTTCACAACTTTTTTAATTTTTTTAGGTTTTTAAAAATGAAAAACGCGAATAAAATCGCGAGTTTTTTAAATTTCAAATATCTGATAATGGGATTCTCTTAATGGCTCCATAGAGTCTCTCTGTTGTCAATATAAACAAAATCGGAGGATGTTAATTCAGAAAATCACTTATTTTCAACTATCTTTCCTGGAACGAATGATATATATTTGGGATATGTTCACCTTTTCAGCATATTCAATAGGATTTTATAGAAAACTATTTTGAAGACTTGCTAGACTTCACGTAAAAAGCAACGCGAAATTCAAGTCATTTGGAACACTTAGGTCACTTGCCGCATACGTTAAAGTATGTGAGCAAATATGGTGGCACAATTTTGCCCTACCCCTAATTCCTAACTCACCTGCTGTTATCTTTATGCCAACACGCATATAAAAATTTTAAATAAATTTTTTTTTTTTTTTTATATTAAAGAATAATGAATGGTGGAAAACACGTGAACGTGTCGCGCCTCGCAGAAGGTTCTGTTGAATGGCATCCAACCAACTGAGCGTTCGACTGACCAAGCGTCAGACCATTACACATTATCATTGAGGTTTCCAGCACCAGAAGCGCTTATGACTGTAACAAATGGACAGAATGTTAATTGTTTGTTATTTCACACATTAGGTGGTCTCGCCTGGACATTCAACGGATTTCTCTTGCAGGATCAGCAGCAACAAATGATGATGGGTGAAAGGGATTAAATATAAAAAAAATACATTTTAAATGTAATAACGTATAAATTTAAAACGGTTTCAAAATTTAAATATAATTATATACAATCAAACAAACAAACCTATTAACTAAATGTGTTGGATAATTGCGAAACAAATTGAGATGTGGTTAATTTCTTAGGAGGAAATGGCTGTGGAAGTGCAACAGAATAGTTTCAGTAGCAGGAAGCAAATTGTCTATATAAAATGTTGAATTTTTGCAGCTTCATCTTTATGCCAGCTATTGGAGTAAAACTTTTCTATAGAAAACGTCCACTGTGAAAGACAACAGGGTAGCACCTTAGGTTGCACACAGTTTCCTAACAGAAAATGTAGACTAGGTAAGGCAAGGTAAGTTCAATTAGGACAGGTATTGTACGCAAAATATTTGGGTTGGCCTTCATGTTATTGTCAGTTAATGAACGTCTCACTAAGACACGGGTTAACGAGGTCAAGTGCCTGACAACCACAGCACCATTTAGTTTGCTGTAAGAAACGCAATACTCTGTCTAGGCCTATCGTATACAATTCTACCCTATGGTAGACATCCTCCTACCGGCTAAAATATTGCAGAAAATATTGTTACGAATTTCCTTATTCGTCCTTTTTGCGTTGTTTTATTCCCAATAATAATACAAGGTTCGTTTTCAACTACGATAATTACAACGGTATAACTTCCTTTTATTTTACTTATATAGTACAACAGTTTACTTTATTTTCACCAGTTTAATAAGTCTTAAGTTTTACTATCAAATCGCGTTGCTTACTTTACGGGGTTTAATCACAAACTGTACTCTCCGTTCCAAAGACCTCCGCTATTTATGCCAACTCACCATATTCAAATGTAGTTATCTCTAGCGAATTCAAGAACCTTCTAGTCGTTGTTGTTAGTTATCTTTGTAGAATCATCTCGAATGGTGGAGAATTATTATCTTAACTAAGGGGAATCCATGCTACTGGGTTAGCGAGCTGGTACGTTGTTACAATGCATACTTTCAGGCGCAGCACCAACCGCCCTGTTATTTGCATAATATTAGCATGGTCATTAAGAGCAAGCAAAAGCTGTTACTTATTCGTAACAATATGTTCAGTGGAATATTCCTATCTCTTATCATTACAGTTTCTATAGAACTCAATTGCCCTGACCTCTATTCTCACCGCAATGCCTGCAATTCACACAATGTCCCGACAATTATGAAACAAGCATTGATAACTTGAGCCTGGCTTGAACCACAAGATTCGTGAATCTCCTCCTATCAACTATCGGTCATATTTGTATTATGCATACATAAACTATGCCCCCATCCACAAACACTGAAAAAAATGGCCCCCGTAACATTATGTAGGAACCATGTATATGTTTGACACATCCATATGCAGGGTGTCCAATGGCGGCAAAACAAAGTAGTATACCTTCCCGGCGGGCACCCTGTACTTACGGGCAAGCTTTGTTTTCAGGAATTGAAGATCTGCTGTTTTTTTTTTTGCTTCTTTTTTGTCTGTCACGTTTTTGCTGTCAGTAGTTTTCAACAAAAAAAACCATATTTGGATCACAAATTAATACATTATAACATATTAATCACTGTGCGTCCAACATATAATATTGCAGAGCAAACACAGTGTGTTTGCACACAACTATTGTAGTTTTACGACAAACTCAATTACATGTTTAGAACGTGTTATACTGGGAACTTTTATATTCTAACGTGCGAAGACTGCTGTCATGAATTAACGAACTGCTGCTTTTGTACCTCCTTATTGTCTGTCACTGTCTGTGGGGTCAGCAGTTTACGACAACAAAAACCATACTTGGGTCACAACAATATATGTAATAACATACTAAAATATCGTGTGTGTCTAACATGTGATATGGAACGCAAACACAATGTGTTTGGACACAAGTATATTAGATTTGCGACAAGCTACAAACATGTTATATTTGCAACAACAGAAAAGTATTGTTTTCACGAATTGAAGATCTGATGCTTTTTGTTTCTTTGTTGCTTGCACATTTTTGTTTTCTGCATATTTCAATAAACAAAGCCATATTCAGCCAGAAAAGTATATATTATAACATATTTCTCACTGTGGCTCCAACATGTAATATTGAACGCAAACACAATATGTTTGGACACAAGTATATTAGATTTGCGACAAGCTACAAACATGTTATATTTGCAACAACAGAAAAGACAGATTTTCCATCGTATATCTCTCATCACATAGGAGCGCTCTTGCAGGATACGATTCCAAGACGGTAGTAACCTATAAAGTAGTTCCTAGTCGCGGCAGTTCATCCACTCTGTAGTTCCCCAGCATTTTAATATGAGGTAAATATCGTTCACGCTGAAAAAAATGGCCCTGTAACATTATGCAGGACCATGCATATGTTTGAAACATCCACATACTTACGTGCAAGCATTGTTTTCATAAATTGAAGATCTACGGATTTTTTGTTTCTTTGTTGTCTGTCACGTTTTTGTTGTCAGCTGTTTTCAACAAACAACGCTACAGTTGGATCTCAAAAATATATATTATAATTTTTCAACCACAATGTGTTTGAACACAAGTATATTATATTTGCGACGAGCTATAAACTTATCATAGTTGCATGCAAACAACAAAAAATATAGATTTTTCAGCGTGTGTGTCCAGCATCATTACATAGAAGCGTTTTTGAAGGATACGCTTACAAGACGCTTCTGTCTATCCGCTGTGTAGTTATCCAGTATATTAGAAAGCGCTAGATATTATACACGCTGATAAACACGGCCCCGTAACATTATGCAGGAACCATATATATGTTTGGAACATCCACATACTTACGTGCAAGCATTGTTTTCATAAATTGAAGATCTACTGATTTTTTGTTTCTTTGTTGTCTGTCACGTTTTTGTTGTCAGCTGTTTTCAACAAACAAAGCCATATTTGGGTCACTAAACAAAATATATATTATAAATTATTAATCATTGTGTCTCCAATATGTAATAGTGAATAGCAAACACAATGTGTTTGGACACAAGTATAGTATATTTGCGATAAGCTATATTTCAGCGTGCGATAGCAGATCTGGATGTGATGCATACCTGGGACTACAAGATAGAATGAGTTGAAACTAATATCTAAAGCGAATGTCCTAAACCTAGCATAAAGGTTATCATATTACTGCAGCGCCTTTCAGGCAGAAGTAATGGCATTCGGAAAAGTGACACTCTGGCTGGGAAGCTACTCAAAGACGCCTCGGGCATCAACAGTTTAAATGTTAATCATTCTTTAAGATATGGTATTTTTTTTAAGAAAAGGTACTTTGTTTAACAGTATGAATGTATATTTTCTGTTTTTGAGAAAAATTACTTTTTTAAGAAAAGGCTGTTATTTAAGAAAATTTTCTTTTTTTAACTTCTTTCACTGTGGCTTTGCTAAATTTACTTTTTATTGGATTCGAAACTACAATATATACTAAATATTGGTTACAGGCTCCACCTAGAAAACTTCCCATTAAACAAGAAATTTCCCAAGATATGTTAGTCTAGACACAAGCCAAAGCAAAAGTACCCACTACAGTTGATAATACTGGGTTGTAGCATAATAGTGTTAAAAAGAAGTTATTTAATTTCTTTTATCATTTAGCCCCCTTCCCGCAACTTCGTTCCAAAAACAAACAAAAATCAAATAAAATAATTTTCAAGAACTTTTGGCAAACAATTACTAACATAACCACCCAACAAAAAAACTCAGTCACCACATGATGGCAACACTACCAGAATTAACTCTAATTAAGACGGCATTAAAATTAAAGCAGCAGGAGTCAGTTTAGTCGTTTCCAAAGAGTTGTTTGCCATTCTTTTGCAATTGTTAGGGAACCATAAAAACCGACTGTTTACAGCCCTTTTTAATACGCAAACGACGACGACCACAATGCGACCACTTCAGGTTGAAGTTGGGGCGTAGCACATGCACATCGTTGTTGCAGTCTACATAAATTTTTATGACTTAATATGGGGTTTTTTATTTAATTGTTTTTAATTTTCATAAATTTTGTTATGCACAGAATTCCAAATTAATGAAGAACAACAAATAGGCAAACTATCATAAAATGGTAATGGGTTGGGAGTTATTAATATTTTGTCGAGCCACTACAATAAAAGAAGTGGAATTTAGTGTCCAACGAGGAACAAGGATCAGAGTGTCTTACAACTTCTGACAAGTTTCTCTACTATCGGGGTTTTCAATAAGAGCGCTACAAAAGTTTTTTTAAATAAAACAAAACCGGTTTTAGATACCAATGAAATTCTGTATTCCTGTGAAAGTACGTTCGATGCCATTATGTATGGAACTCGATTTCTTTCGCATGGCCACCACGGGCACGCTTGCAGAATTCCAGACGCTGAACCCAATTTTCGACGGTTTTCAAGCATAAATCGGCCGATACTGCTGCAATTTCACTTTCGATATTCGTACGAAGTTCATCAATCGTCGTTGGCTTGTTGGCATAGACCATAGACTTGACGTAGCCCCACAGGAAATAATCTAACGGCATCAAATCGCACGACCGAGGCGGCCTGTCGACTGGGCCATTTCGTGAGATAACACGTTCACAAAACTTGGTTTCCAATAAATTGATTGTGGCATTCGATGTGTGGCTTGTGGCGCCGTCCTGTTGGAACCACATGTCCTCCAAGTCCATATTATCTAATTGGGGCCAAAAATATTCGGTTATCATTGAACGGTAGCGATTCGCATTCACTGGAATGTGCCGGTCTTGAACATCACGGAAGAAGTACGGCCCAATGACGCCGCCGGCCCATAAACCGCACCACACCGTAATTTTTTCGGGATGCAATGATGACTCATGGATTACGTGTGGATTGCTGTCTGACCAATAACACATATTTTGCTTATTGACGAAGCCATTCAGCCAGAAATGAATTTCAGAATTCAGAAATTGGACGTAGCGCTCTTAAAGTTAAGGCCACTGACTCCAAATTTCGGTAGTAAATTTTAATAATTTCGACTCGTTGTTGGCTCGTATATCTTTCCATGTTGAAATGGCAAACCTTACTGAAGAGAAATGTCAAAAGAGCGGGAAAAAATATGGCGTCGTTTGCTGTCCCTATCGATTTACTTTTGTAGCGTCTCTGTTGAAAAACCCTTTACTTAGCATCTGCAATTTATTGATCTGCGCGTGACTTAAGGTGCATCAATTCTTAAAATAAACTGTGAATTCTTAAATAAACGAAAAAATCTTAGCCGCAGGTTGCAATATATTATCTATTACTGAGTATCAAAATCTAATTGATCTGTACGTGACTTAAGGGGCAGAAAATTCTTAAGTTAAAGTTAAAACTGGAATCTAAATTTTGAAAGATACGATTCGATAAAATTTGAACGATACCATGGTATCATGGTACGTTGAAGTGTGTCGCATAGCAAATGATGAAAAGAACGCTGCACATATGGCAATGCTTCAGTCAATAGTAGCGCGAGCTGCGACTGATAAGTATAGCGGGAAAAGAAAGGAGGTAAACCCTATCTTTAGGCGTAAGAAACGGCAGTGAAGAAAGCGCGAGAAAATTGAGATATACAGAAGGAAGAACATAAGCCCGAAAATTCTACGAATAACTCAAAAACGAAAATAATCGACAAGGTTCAGGGCCTCCTTTCTGTACAGACAAGGACGGAAATCTGATCGTAGATGTGCAGGGCATTGTGGGAATATGGAGAGATCATTTCTCTGCGCTACTGGTTGTAATACCTGAGATATCCAATGACGAGAAGACAATCGATCACAATTTGGACGACGACATCGATTGCCCCCATCCAAACCAAGACGAAATGAGAACAACTATTGCCTGGCTTATAAACAGTAAAGCGGCAGGAGCATTTTTCTCCCGAAGACTCCCAGTGATGTTTCCTCGGCCTGCGATATGACCCAGGATTCTACGCCATAAAGCGGGATAGGTTTTTGAAAGTCTGATATATTTGGATCTCCGTTTCTCGACAGAAGTTCTTATCTCTGAAACGCTTGCTTAGCCCGAAATAACAATTCAGCACAATTCTCCTTTTCATTTCTACGCTGACGTTATTGCTTCTGTTCAGGCCAGATCCGAGGTAAATTAATTTTTCCACGACTTCGAATTTATAATACTTTTCAATGTCCATCCTTTTCCTAAATCGGGTGGATGTTCCGTTTGTCGAACCTATTAATTTTGTCTTGTCCTAGTTTACTGCCAAACGCACTTTGACGCTACGCCAAATCCTGGAGAAGCCCAATGAAAAACAAATCGACACCTATCAACTATTGGTCGATTATAAGGCAGCCTTCGATAGCCCGATACGGCAGAAACTCTACGAAGCAATGTCTGAGCTTGGTATTATTGCAAAACTCATATGCCTTTGCAGGATGACCTTGACGAACATTAAATCCGCTGTGAAAGTTGGTATGGATCTTACCGAATCTTTCAAAACTAAACGAGGCCTCAGGCAATGCAACACCCTATTGTGCGATCTCTTTAACATCTTAATAGAGATTATTATGAGAAAAGCTGAAGTCAACATGAATAAAACCAACGGCAGCAAAAGTCTGCCGTATGCTGATCATATCGATATGATTGGGCGCACAATTAGAGAAGTTACTGCGGTGTTTTCGAGAATTGAGAAGGAGTCAGCATACGTGGGTCTAACAGTAAATGAGGACAGGAAAAAATTAATGGTTTCAACGAACAGGGATTAGACCAAAGCGTGATCATTGATAACCGTTATAATTTCGAGGTGGTGGATGAATGTATATACCACGGATCTGCCGTAAATAAAAACAGCAACGTCAGCCTTGAGATCAAGCGGAGAATTGTGCTTGCGAACAGATATTATTTTGTGCTAAGCAAGCACTCTAGAGATAAAGCCCTCTCTCGAGCAACAAAAGTCCAGCTATACCAGACTCTCATACAACCTGTCTTGCTTTACGGCGCAGAATCCTGGGTCTTATCGCAACTAGTTTAAACATCTGTAGGAGGAGAGAGAAAAAAGACGCCGAAAAATGTATAGCCCTATAGTGCACAACGGCGAGTAGCGGCGACCCATGAACCATGAGCTGTAGGAGCCATGTACCGGCATTGACATATTGAACACCGTGCAAAACGAAAATATATAACCATATACGGACACCACTTAGTGATAAAAGACCAAAAAAAAATCACCGTATCTCCCAGTTTTGCCCAAAGTCATGCACCTTTTTTTATGGGCCCCCAAAGATTTGGGGCCTCGGTGTCATTTTTGCAAAAAAAGTGATTATTTTGTAAGGATCATATCTTGCAAACCGTTCGGAATTTTGATTTACTCTCTGAGAAAAAGTTGTAGCTCTTATCATAAATTGTGAACATATAAAATCAAAAAAACTTCATCTTCAAGGTCAAAATCGCAAAAAACTTTTAAAAATTCGATTTCTTGTACCTTTTTTTCCTGTTCAGCTCCGTTCAAAATTCAAGGAAATTCAAGGGTAAAAAGAAAAGGTAAAGAAAAAGGAAATCCAATTTCTTGTGTGTTTTGCTTGCGATATTTTACGAACACTTGCATAGTGGAAAATTTTCAATTCAGATGAGTTTTCGTTTGCATTTGGTTTGATGAATATTTCACAAGCAGCATTCCAAAAAAAAACCGCTGATGAAGATCTGTGGCGAGATCTGAAATAGCTATACGGTTTGCCAGGAATCATTTGCAAAACATCTTCTCTTTTAAAAACCTATATCTCTATTTATTGAGATATAGATGGTTTTGAGCTTAACTAATATAATATAAAAAAATTTAATTTTTTAAAGTCTTTTTGCGATTTTGACCTTGAAGATGAAGTTTGTTTGATCTTATATGTTCTCAATTTATGTTCTTTATGACAAGAGCTACAACCTTCCCTCAGAGAGTAAATCAAAATTCTGAACGATTTGCAAGATATGAGCCTGGCAAAAGTATCACTTTTTTGCAAGAATGACACCGAGGTCCCAAATCTTTGGGGGCCCATACAAAAAAAAAAGTCCATGACTTTGGGCAAAACTGGGAGACGTAGTGGTGTCCGTATATGGTTATATTTCCATGGTTTAAAAAATTACACACAGTGTAAGCGGATCAAAATAACGCGATTGCACTGTCAGCAGAATGAATGAAGACGAACCAGCACGAAGGGTTTTCGAAACTCAACTCGAAGGAAAACAAAAATTAGGAAGGCCAAGAGTCCGCTGGAGGGATCACGTTGACGAATACCTGCGTACACTTGGATTTGCCAACTGGAAAGATAAGACAAAAGACCGCACTGTTAGGCGAAATATGTTATCATCATATTGTTAGGTGCCTGACCCCCTGCGGTTGTTCGACACCGTATAAGTAAGTAAGTAATCTCGGCAGCTCCCGCTTTCTCACATTTCCCATGAACATAAATATTCGTTTACTGTAAATAAAGTTAAAGTTAAAAGTTGAAGTTTATATATGATGAAGGGATTGATATACTCAATGCGGATATAACACCTTGTAAAATTAATAAAAAATTTGATTCATTGGAGATTCATTGGAGACCAGTCAGCTGTTCCTGTTTTCTGAATAGCTGGGCTGTCGCCATGATGACAGAATATTTCTCGTAAACATAAATATTTGTTTGTCGCAAATCAATTCTTAAAACGAAATTTAGTTGTCCACAATTTCGCATTCCAATCAGCTCTCTGTTTACTTGCATATCATAAAAGGATTGAGGAACCAATGCGGACATCACACGCCTTATACCCACAGAAAAATTCCAAAAAAAACAAATTTGCCGTAACAGAATTAAGAGGTTGTCACAACCACATTTGATGTCATCACATCCGAATTGCAAGCCCATTAGTTGTCCTGATATCCAAATTACAGGCTACCACAACCACTGTAGGGATTGTCACAACATATTAGAGGTTGGTTCAAACGAATTTCAGTTGTGGGGACTAACTACAGTCGTGCCAAACTCAATTCGGTTGTGGCAATAGTAATTCGGTTGCAACAGCTAAATTTTACGTTGCTACAAACTCTTCGCAAACAATTAGGTATGTGGGTGTAGCGTTACATTTAATTGGTCTTAACGTTAATTTGTATAACTGCCCCACTGTGTGCTTGACTGCCAAACTTCTCACCCCATTTATTGTGAAGTATCATTGCGGACATCTTCGCAATATTAATTTCCTTGCACATGGGTTATTTTACGCCTCGAAAAGCCAATTATAGTTTTATGCTTAAAAGGCGTGTTAAAAGCTTATTAAATACTTTGCTACGAACAAAAAACTAAAACTCTTCACTTGAATTTAACTCCTCAACCACAATTCATTTCTCTGCATAATTTGCAGTCTATTAAACAGCAAACAGGCGGAAGGATGAAGTGGCAAGACGATGGACAGACAGACAGCCACATGGAAACGGTCATGGACTTCCCTGCCTAGTGTTGCATACCCACCGCCAGTGTAACTTGTAATGCGTAAATTTGAAACACGAAACAAAAAACCAAAAGAATTACTATTATCTACTCCCATAGTATTTGCATAAAAACCCCCGTTGATGCCTCTCCACAACGCATCTTCCAAATTAAAGTGGAAATACAAAAACGGGCTGCTGTTGCTTCACTCCCTCCTCCCATAGAGCTAACAAACTTCATAAACAAATACGAGTAGCAACATATCGAGGTGGGTCAAAGACTTTCATGGAAATTGTTTTATAAATTATGAATAGTTTCCGTGAAATGTTGTAAATTTCGGTATTTTTACAAAGGAATGGACATAAAGGAATATTCATACCTCAGCTTCACTTTTGTAGATAGGAAATGTTTTCAAATTTGGTTTTTGCGAAATGCAGGCGGGCCGATGATAGGCCAAATTGATTGGCAACGTTATGAGCATTTTGGTGAAAACAATTTCCTACAGACTTTCATTCAATTTTCGTTCAAGAAGAATACTAAGCTTATGCGATAAACGTTGTTGAATTCATGTTCATGCACCCACAGATTAATTCGGCTAGTACAACCGAACTACAAGTAATCGGATTTAGAGATTGTCACAACCAAATTTAGACGTTGCAACATCCACAGTAGAGGCCATCACAATCGAATGATAGGTTGTCACAACCGAATAATAGGTTGCCACAATCGGTTTGTAGATTGTCACAACCGAATTGTAGGTTGTCACAACCGAATTATAGGTTGTTATAACCTAATTATAGGCTGACACAACCGAATTATATGTTAGCACAATCGAATTATAGGTTGTAACAACCAAATGGTGGGGTGTCAAAGCCGAATTATAGACTGCCACAACCGAATTATTGGTTGTCACAACCGAATTTAAGGTTATCACAACCGGATTATACGTTGTCACAACCAAATGATAGGTTTTCACAACCCAACTGTAGGTTGTCACAACCGAGTTATAGGTTCTCACAACCGAATTATTAATTGTCACAATCGAATTATAGGTTGTAACAACCGAAATAAAAGTTGTTACAACTGAATTATTGGCTGGCACAACCGAATTTTAGGTTGTCTCAACCGAATTATAGGCTGTCACAACCGAATTATAGGTTGTCACAACCAAATTATACGTTGTCACAACCAAATGATAGGTTTTCACAACCCAACTGTAGGTTGTCACAACCGAATTATAGGTTCTCACAACCGAATTATTAATTGTCACAATCGAATTATAGGTTGTAACAACCGAAATAAAAGTTGTTACAACTGAATTATTGGCTGGCACAACCGAATTTTAGGTTGTCTCAACCGAATTATAGGCTGTCACAACCGAATTATAGGTTGTCACAACCAAATTATAGGTCATCACAACCGAATTATTGGTTGTCACACCCGATTTATAGGTTGTCACAACCGAATAATACGTTGTCACAACTGAATGATAGGTTGTCACAACTGAATTATAGGTTTTCACAACCGAATTATAGGTTCTCACAACCGAATTATTAATTGTCACAATCGAATTATAGGTTTAACAACCGAAATAAAAGTTGTTACAACTGAATTATTGGCTGGCACAGCCGAATATATAGATTGTCACAACCGAATTATAGGCTGTCACAACCGAATTATAGGTTGTCACAACCGAATTATATGATAGGTTGTTACAACCCAATTATAGGTTGTCACAACCGAATTATAGGCTGTCACAACTGAATTATAGGTCGTCACAACCGAATTATTGGTTCTCACACCCGATTTATAGGTTGTCACAACAGAATTATACGTTGTCACAACCGAATGATAGGTTGTCACAACTGAATTATAGGTTGTCACAACCGAATTATTGTTTGACACAACCGAAATATAGGTTATCACATACGAATTACTGGCTGTCACAACCGAAGTATACGCTGTCACAACCGAATTATAGGTTACCACAACCGGTTCATGAGGCGATGCACCAAAGTTTCCACTCCTCGTTATCAAACTTAACTAAACCAATCAAACCGACAGTGCAAATAGGAGCAAAGTCTCCACACTCTCATACTGGATGGGGATTTTGGAAACAAAGGAGTTCATGGTATGGAGGACTATGAGAATTTCTACAGCAATGGGCCAAAAATTAATGATCAGGTATTAATTAAATGAATTGTATGTTGTGTGCACCTACAGGAGCCACTATACCTATCTTGTAGTTGTTTGGAGGCAATCTTCAGGGGTTGCCTTATGCTGGGAGTCATTCCTAGCATTTGGAAGAAAACCAAAGTGGAAAACCAATCAGTCTATCATCAATTTGAAAGGTTACTGGACATTCATGTTCGAAGTAATCTACCACAGTATCTACAATCGAGTTCTCAGCATGCTTATGTCAAGAGCAGGTCAACTGAGACGGCTCTCCAGTCTAAAGTCAGCATAATAGAAAACTCTCTTGAGAATAAGGTCTTCGCTCTAGGGATCTTCCTGGACATCGAGGGAGCCTTCAACAACATTCAACCTTCGGCGATTCTCAGCTCATTACAGAATCTAGGAGTCGACAGCTTAGTGACACGCCTAATTGGGAACTTCTGATGGATAGATCCGTCAAAGCTGAATGGGGTGGAGTTACAATTGCTAGGACCGTTAACAGGGGGACACCGCAGGGGGGAGTTCTGTCTCCACTATTATGGTTAACTTCTGTCAATGAACTGCGTTTTGAATTGGACAGAGCCGAATGCCAGGTCTTTGTCTATGCCGATGATATTGCTACCATCTGTACGGGTAGAAACCTCAATTTACTTAAAATTCGTACAACCAGCCTACTTAGTCTGATTTCGAACTGGACCGCTAACAACGGACTATCACTTAACCCACTTAAAACCGAGCTTATCCTGTTCTCTCGGAAATATAAAATACCCGCATTTGAACTGACGTCAATTAATGTGGTGCAATTACAGCTGACGGAAAAGGTCAAGTACCTGGGAATATTTCTCAACAGTAAAATGTTTTGGAAACCGAATGTGGAGGAGAGAGTGAAAAATGCAACTGTTGCTCTTTACTGCTGTAAAGGGGCGATAGGAAAGCATTGGAGACTGTCTCCTAAGCTCACCATGTGGATTTATACGGCAATAGTCAGACCAATACTTCTCTACGGCATCGTAGTTTGGTGGAGGTCCCTCCAAAAGAAATATCTTCTGAATTCCTTGATGAAAATTCAAAGATCAGCACTGATTAGCGTTAGTGGGGCAATGGATACGTCGTCAGACACTGCACTTAGTGCTATCCTGAACATCTGTACTCCTGATATCAGTGCCGAATCGGCAGCTGCTACATCCCTGGTGAGAATCAGAGGTTGTGGCGTTTTGATATCGGGGCTTTCCGGAAATGCTGAATTACTACACCGGATCAACTCTATTTCCGTAAGAACGGACTACTGTATCCCCTACCTTCTACCAGCGACAAATCTAAGGACTTCTATTACGAACAGGAATATCTGGGAAAACTCACTGGAAGGGGATACCAGTAGTA
The DNA here is from genome assembly GCA_963931995.1 of Phaonia tiefii. Taxonomy (NCBI): domain Eukaryota; kingdom Metazoa; phylum Arthropoda; class Insecta; order Diptera; family Muscidae; genus Phaonia; species Phaonia tiefii. The sequence goes on along the minus strand of OZ008369.1, from coordinate 267,327,875 downwards.
TCAGATTTTTCACGGATGGATCAAAGTTGGACAAGCAAGCGGGATATGGGGTCCATTCGCCGGACCTAAACGTAAATATCTCCGTCAAGCTGCCTGATCACTGTAGTGTATTTCAGGCGGAAGTTACCGCCAAACTGGAGGTTGCTGAACTACTGAAAAGTTGCCGGTCAACAGATAACAACCGATGTACTGTCTGCACTTTGTAAGGGAACATCTTCAACACTTTCACCAAAATTCTCTGTAAATTGCGTGGCACTTCGTCTAGTCCATAATCCGGCATCCTATGCAACTTCTTGAGCCACAGTCGCGATATTCTCAGCAGAACCGCTGCTTCGGGGCCGGCCAGATCTGACAGCATCACGGGTTGTCCCATGCTCTTTAAGCCAAGTGGAACACCGACGAAATGATTGTCCAGTTGCCGTTGAACGACCTGCAAATATGCGCCGGAATTCAAGATGGCCCAACACAACACCGACGTATTGAAACAATCCACAAATGTCAAACAGGAATTGACAAATGCCGCCATTTTACGCCACCTTGTAGTCCAGCAGGCTTTGGGGTCAAAAATTCCTCTCAGAGTCTGGCAGTAATCAAGTGCATGAAATCAGTATACCTGAACTCAAAATCTGGCCAGGACTGCCGCTTGACATAAGCTGGCCAGACTAAAGCAATACCGTGAAAAATCTTCTACAAATGCACTTCGGAATCGATGAAAAAATTGTTGGTACCAATCAGTGAGTACAAAACTAGAAAGCGCGCAGCTCGCTGGTTGTGAAAAGCTCTCCCCAAATTCTTCGTGGAATGTAATGGGAATGATTTATGTTACAGATGCGGGTTTTTAACCGTGTAGCAAAGCCGCGACAGTCATTTGAGCGACGTCATATTCCACAATACTGTCATCGATTGGTTTTTTAAATAAATTGAAAGAATCGTTGATTTCCTACACGCAATTTAGTTTATTACATTGCAACAGCTACCTGTCCCTTATACACTGAAAAAAACCTATACGTGTACATGTTTGGAACATCCACGTACTGCATGTAGCAAGCATTGTTTTCAAGAATTGAAAAGCTGCTGCTATTTTGTTTCTTTATTGTCTGTCGAGTTTTTTTTTTTTTTTTGCTTTCAGCAGTTTCCTGCAGACAAAGCTATTTTGGGTCACAAACATATGTATTATAACATATTAATCATTGTGTTTCCAATATGTAATATCGAATAGCAAACACAATGTGTTTGGACACAAGTATACTATATTTGCGACAAGCAACAAACACGTTACACTTCCAGCCACACATCAAAAAAAAGACGGATTTGTAAGCGCTATGAATCCATTGACAATCAGGCCATACCGTTGTGATCGAGATTATACATTAACGTTTAGAGGCAAACACTGCAGCAATTGTGGGCAAGCATATCGAGAGGATTTGGTTTATCAATGGTATTTTCCAAGTCCAGTTCTTCGAAAACTTGGGTTTACTTTACTGATTTGCTGCGGCCTCGCGGAAGTTCTAGTGATTTGTGAATCCATTGACAATCAGGCCATACCGTTGTGATCGAGATTATACATTAGCGTTTAGAGGCAAACACAGCAGCATTTGTGGGCAATAACATAGAGAGAACTTGGCGTATCAACTGTATTTTCCAAGTCCAGTTCTTCGAAAACTTGGGTTTACTATCCTTGGGAGCTGAGTTCCTTTTGATCACAAAGGCCTCGCGGAAGTTCTAGTGATTTGTTTAAAGGCCTCAAAGTGTCAGGGCAAATACAAACTGTCCTGTTGCACATCAATCAATCAATTGAGGGACAATGAGTTCGGGGGTTTCCTTTTTATACTAAAATTTTGATACATCTTTAAGATTTGTTCCGTTAATAAAATTCCTTTTATCCTAACCTTTCCTAATCCACTGCCATTACCTAATTCATGTAGTTCCCTAAAGAAACTGATTGGGTTAATCGTCTCCAAAATGCGTTAACTCCGACTGACGGCTGGATACACTGATAGGCCTTTTGTTCAAATCCACTGAAGGGGAGATAAACGCTTTTCTTTTGAAATATCTTTTAGCTCGTTTTGTTACATGGATATGGCCAAAAGTGTGTGGTTGTTGTTAAAACGTGTGCAAACATATAGACCGATAAACATCTTAAGATTTTGCAAAGCAATTCTCGCGGTACCTACAGTCCACCTACAACTACCCGTACACCTCCCTTAGAATCCATCTCAACCAGTGGTACGAAGAATACAATGGCCTTTAATGCTGTCGCTTCCCATGATGTTGAGAATGATGATGAGGATGAGGATGAGGATGATGACGACACGATACTGGTGGATAGGCGGGAAGGGTTTTCGCACATGGTCTCCGGGCAGAATGCAGTCATGACTTTGTAGAAGCTGCATATGCCACCAATGCGCACCTTTACCCATACCCCCCCCCCCCCCCATGTTTCCAAGGAGATTGCAATTTCCATTTTTGGTCTTAAGGTTTTCTTTTGTGGATTAGAGTGAATACTGTGTTCTGTGTTCTGTTGAATTCGTTTAAAATATGTAAATGCGAAAAGTAAGCTTGTAATTCTGAAATTTTACCCCGTTTCTGTTTCAGCCCGCAAAGTAGGCCTTTAATTCTAGCATTTCCCTGCTTGAAAGGGAAGTTTCTAGAATTGTAGGTTCTATGGCGAATTGAGAATAAGTGATGTTGTTGTTGTTGATAGCTGTTGGGCTTTTTACATAAAACTAAGAAGAATAGAAAGAAATGGAAAACTGTTTCTATTCAACAATGTTTCAATACAATAAAATATGGGATGGAACGTTTCCAACGAGACACAGGGTGCAGGGATGTCGCACCACAAACAGCAGCAGCAGCAACAACAGAAGTCTCAGCAACATTTGTACCACCAGCAATAACAATGTTCGCATCAGTTCACCTTTAGTCCAAGTGGTGATGGCGTTGTCGTTACTTGGTGTTTTACTACAAGAGATGGTGGTTAATGCGGCTCCTACTAACTCTTTACTCGTTGTTCTTAGTAGCAGCCTCTAGCTTCCAAGAATGCATACGAGTATTGCCAAGAAGCACTCCCTACCACCGAGAATCTAACCATATTTTGTGCCACAATGTGCCACCAATATAGCAACTTTAACCGAACATTATTTAAAACATTCATACCTACATACATACTACATGCTATAGCCTAACATCAAAATCGTGCCTTGTTGAATTCAGCAAACTGCTCTGGCAATGGCTGGTTGCTTACAATACGCTGAGACAGACAACTGTAACTAATTTCCAGGTATTTTTAAACAAGCAAAATACAAAAGCAACTACTCAAGATGTCAGTATAATTTCAACAGTTTGAAGAAATGAAACAAGTAGTGCCAGAATTGTAAGTCTAACTATAATTGGTCAAGGATTAAAGCCCACTCCATAGTCGTATTCTCGTTTATAGGTATGTAAAAAGCCCAAGGATTTCAAGGCCTAATTGTACTAAACGGGAGGAATTTACGAAACCATGACTCTGGCAAAGCTGACGTAAGACACAATATATTTGGCAATAAAAGATAAATCATGGGAAATATCTGTTCACAAAAAAAAAGAATTAGAAATGTTTCAAATTAGAACTAAAAACGACGCATTATTCATGGCTGCGCTGCTGTCAGTTGCAACGCGAATCGCAAACGAATGGTGCTCAAACCAGAGCGAAAGAAGAGACAACGAACTAATGCTCTTAACAAAACAAACTAGACAATAAATAAGTTAGGTTAGGTAGAAAGAACTGTCACTATTTGCTAGTGATGTACAGAAGCGAAAAACCGCTTCGGAAGAACTGGTTCTTTACGACAACCGCCGGACCGTGGCTTACAAGAACCTAATGAAGGATCCAAAAACACAGTAAAAAAAACATGGCTGCGCTGCTGTCAGTTGCAACGCGAATAGCAAACGAACGGCGCCCAAACCAGAGAGAAAGAAGAACAAAGAACTAATCCTCTTAACGAAACAATATAGACAATAAATAAGTTAGGTAGAAAGAGCTGTCACCGTATGCTAGTGATGTACAAAATCGAAAAACCGCTTCGGGAGAACTGGTTCTGTACAACAACCGACCGGACCGTGGCTTACAAGAACTTAAAGGAGGGTCCAAATCCTAAAGAAAGTTCCAAAAACACAATAAAAAAATTATAAATGTTTCAAATTAGAACTAAAAACGACGCAATATTCATGGCTGCACTGCTGTCAGTTGCAGTCAGTGCTCAAACCAGAGCGAAAGAAGGGACAAAGAAGTAATGCCCTTAACAAAACAAACTAGACAATAAGTAAGTAAGGTTAGGTAGAAAGAACTGTCACTGTTTGCTAGTGATGCACAGAATCGACGAACCGCTTCGGAAGAACCGGTTATGTACAACAACCCACCGGACCGTGGCTTACAAGAACCTAAAGAAGGGTCCAAAGCCTAAAGAACGGTCCAAAAACACGATAAAAAAAATATAAATGTTTCAAATTAGAACTAAAAACGACGCATTATTCATGGCTGCGCTGCTGTCAGTTACAACGCGAATAGCAAACGAACGGCGCCCAAACCAGAGAGAAAGAAGAGACAAAGTACTAATCCTCTTAACAAAATAAACTAGACAATTAATAAGTTAAGTTAAGTAGAAAGAGCTGTCACTGTATGCTAGTGATGTATAGGATCGAAAACCCGCTTCGGGAGAACTGGTTTTTTAACACAACCGACCGGACCGTGGCTTACAAGAACTTAAAGGAGGGTCCAAATCCTAAAGAAAGGTCCAAAAACACAATAAAAAGAGTATAAATATTACAAATTAGAACTAAAAACGACGCATTATTCATGGCTGCACTGCTGTCAGTTGTAACGCGAATCGCAAATGAATGGTGGTTAACAAAAAAAACTAGACAATAAGTAAGTTAGGTTAGGTAGAAAGAACTGTCACTGTTTGCTAGTGATGCACAGAATCGAAGAACCGCTTCTGAAGAGCCGGTTATTTACAACAACCGACCGGACCGTGGCTTACAAGAACCTAAAGAAGGGTCCAAATTCTAAAGAACGGTCCAAAAGTATAAATGTTTCAAAGTAGAACTAAAAACGACGCATTATTCATGGCCCGCTGCTGTCAGTTGCAACGCGAATAGCAAACGGCGCTCAAACCAGAGAGACAAAAAACTAATTATCTTAACAAAAGCAACTAAACAATAAATGAGTTAGGTTATGCAGAAAAGGCTGTCACTATGAGCATTTGCTAGTGATGTACATAATCGAAAACCCGCTTCGGAACAACTGGATCTTTACAACAACCGACCGGACCGTGGCTTACAAGATCCTAAAGAAGGGCCCAAATGAACCAGAAACGGTTCTTTAAGGACGATTCTACAAGAGCTGAATAACGGGTTGAAAAAACCCGTAAAACGGTTCCAGCATAAGAAGACTCGTTTCCAAAGGAACCAAAAGTGCTAAACTTTGGGTGAAGAATTTGTGTATTTTTTATCAAATTTTATATTCTTATGCTAAGATATTTCACTTAAGCATCTTTGAGACAGCAATTTGCGGAGAACCGATACCGGTTCAAATACCCGGTTCTTCTCGGAACCGAACTCGACTTAATAAAAAAAGTATTTTTATCAAATTGTATATTCTTATAAGATATTTCACTTAAGCCTCTTTGGGTCAACAATTTGCTGAGAACCGGTACGGGTTCAAATAATCGGTTCTTCTCGGAATCGGAGTCAACTTTGTCAATATCCTGTTATTTTTTCAATTAGCGATAAAGTGCCGATTAGCAGAATTTAATTCTCTCAATGTATACACGCTAAAAAATCTCTACTTTTTGTTGTTTCGATGCAAAAATAACGTGCGTTTGGAGCTTGTAGCAAATGTAGTATACTTTGGTCTAAATATATTGTGTTTGCTATTCAATGTTACATGTTGGAGACACAATGATCAAAATGTTATAATATATGACTTTGTGATCCAAATATATTTGTGTTTATGATACAAATATAGCTGTGTTTGATGCACTATTTATGCACTCTCGACAGCAAGATAATGAAAGAGGGATAAAGAGAAATTATTCTCACTTTATACTTGTAAGTGTTTCCATTTTTTTAGGCAGGAGGTGGAAATCTTGCATAGATTCCCATCCCTGGGGTATATCGGACTCTTACTGACTAAAAACCAACTCTTTTCGTTGTCACCACTCCCCCCGTGGGACTACCGTTAGGTATTACTTTGCGGGGGCCATCTAGCTATCATGCTATCATCCCAATTCTTCAACTCGGCGGCGCTCTATTCTTCGAAACTCCAGTTTTGCTCCAGTTGTCAGCACTATGGAACATAAAATCTATTATGTTTCCTTCAACTGGGATTTCCGATCCGGCTTCCCTAAATCTGGGGCAGTGAAACATGATATGCTTAACATCCTCCTCCACTTCCACACAGTTTGGCCATGAGGGCGAACTTTTATGTCCGAATCAGGCTATCATGTCCAAATCAGGTAATCAGGCAGGTATTTCCGGAAACAACCATGCCCTGTTAGAAATTACGTCACGTAGTAATTCAGTTCTCCGTGGGTCCCCGTGATCAAAATATCCGGTCAAAATATCCGGTTCTTCTCGGAAACGGACTCGACAGAAAATGTTTATTTTTATCAAATTGTATATTCCTATACTAAGATATTTCACTTAAGCATCTTTGAGACAGCAATTTACGGAGAACCGGAACCGGTTCAAATGCTCGGTTCTTCTCGGAACCGAACTCGACAGAAAATGTTTATATTTATCAAATTGTATATTCCTATACTAAGATATTTCACCATAGCCTTTTTGAGATATCAATTTACGGAGAACCGGAACCGGTCCAAATACCCGGTTCTACTCGAAACCGGACTCGACAGAAAATGGGTATTTCTATAAAATTCTATATTCTATATTTAAAAAGATATTTCACTTAAGCCTTCTTCTCGGAGCCGGACTCGACAGAAAATGTGTATTTTTATCAAATTTCGCCAATTTGCTGAGAACAGGAAACGGTTCAAATACCTGGTTCTTCTCGGAACCGAACTCGACAGAACCGGATAATAAAACACGCGGAACCGCACATCGCTACTATTTCCACACTTAACAGGACTTTGTCAATATCCGGTTATTTTTTATGTTAGCACAATTTATACACGCTAAAAAATCTGCACTCGTTTGTTATTTGGATGCAAAAATAACGTGCGTTTGGAGCTTGTAGCAACTATAGTACACTATTGTTCAAAAACATCGGGTTTGCTATTCAATATTACATATCAATTTCAATATTACAATAATTACATAGCTGTACTATATATGTTTGTGATCCAAATATATCCGTGTTTATGATACAAATAAAGCTGTGTTTGATGGACTATTTATGCTCTCTCGAGGGCAAGAAAATAAAAGAGGGTCAAAAAGAGTTTATTCACAGTCTTACTTGCAAGTGTGTAACTGTATTATTGCATTATTCTTTCAGTCAGTCAAAAAATAATTTTTTTGTAAATTTTATTACTTTTTGGAGGAAATTCGCACATGTTTTCATGTAAATATTTGGTGGTTTAGAAGGAAACACACGAATGCTTGCAAGTAAATATATGAATGTGTGGGATGAAGCAGGCGTATGTCTCCGCTTTAAAATATACCTGTTAGCCAGCAAATATTATAATGTTTGGATTTAAATACAAGTTAGTTTTGGGATTTGCAAATATATGAAACTTTGGAGAGGGTTCCAAACATATACCTGGTTCCTACGAATAAGTTTAGTAGAATATGTTACAGAGACCGTTACTTTTCAGCGTGTTCTGAGAATTTATCCGACCGAAAACGTTTACATGTCTAACGCCGGCTACTGGTTTATCGGAACGATAAATGCCAACAACTGGCAACGACAGCTGATTTGTTTTCATGTTGTTATAATTTAAACATTTGGTTTTCTAAAATTGATCTGCATTCCTCCACCAGGTCAACACGTAAATGTTCCCCGGTGTCTTTTTTGAGTGTTTTCCGCCATAATTTGAATAAATTACACTTTGCACAAAAACAATAATAAAGTAAACAGCTGATAGCTTACAGTGCTGCCAACTAAATTCATACATTTCATCAGAGTTGCCAGCGTAAAACATCTCACATCCTGCTAAATAAACCGCAGTATGAGAAAATGAAAAAACCTTAACAGGCAGTATATCGTTCCCATAAATTATAGTACCAATTATTAAGCAGACACTTTAACCGGACATTAGTAAAATGCTGCCGGCGCACAGTGGTTCAGCATGGAATTTCATCGGCAGCAACTATTAATATGATGTTTTTATACCTGAATACCAATCAAATTCACCATAAAATTGCTCCTAGATGTTGACTCCTACTCACATAAAAGGACGAAAAGTAGCACAACAAATATTTGACGATATCGCCCCACTCTGTATTCTCACGCCTTCTGCAGTAATCATAAGCTGAGGTTTCAAATCAAGATGCGTGTCCTGCTTAGGACTGGACATCAAATTTAGCATACGATTCAGGCCATAACTTGGTCATACCTGTAAAGTGATTCTGCATTTTGAGCCTCCGTACCAACTTCATTTCCTAGTCTGAGAGCTTCGGCTTTGAGCATGCATGCAGAAATTGTCTCATACCCGCATGTTCCATATCAATGGACCTATGGTTGTCTAGAATAGTTCTTTGCCCCGGTACCCATTAAAGGCGGGTATTAATCGACATGGTCATCTCATTTAGAGATGTGGAGAAGATATGGGCAATTCTTAAATTCAGGAATACAGATTACAAAGATTTTATATTAATCTGACTGTTAGAGTTTATGTTGATATCCCAGACTGTGATGACGTTTCGTCCCAGCCAGAGGCTCACTTCTTCAAATGCCATGACTTCTGCCCGAAAACCGTTACAATGGTCGACTAGCATTTGTGCATGGTCACCTCTTTAGAATAGTTAGACTTCAAAACCTATTTTCCATGTAGTTATGAGACATAAGAATAGGATCATAAATACATTATATTACCTAGGTAAGCGGTCCGCCTAGTCCTGCCTGTTCGCGATATGATTGGAGAAGTTTCTCTCAAAATCAGAAGTGATTGTCATAAGCCATTTCTATTGTAAATTGACGCAGATCCCACAAAAGGGTCCCATGACTATAAAGGCTGATAACCCAGCGCGTAAAATATCTTAGGCGGATTACCGTCTATGCACCCATTTGTCAGCTCAACAAATCTAGTGGTACCATAAGAAGAATGACCATCAAACCCCTGGTAGGGTTTGTGCGAAGGCACCCCTGACACAGACCGTTGCCATTCTCTGAACTTTTGGCAACAAACTTAAAAAAAAACCGTTTCCCATTACATCCCAAGAAGGCATTGGTGAGAGCTTTCTAATTTTCCACTCACTGATTGGGACCTACAGTTTTACACCAGTTCCGATCGGTATTTTTAGATGCTTTTCATGGCTAAGTACTCGATAGTGTCGCCATCCCTAAGCGAGGTGGCCGTCGTCGCAGGAAATGTAAGGCGATCAGAGCAAGGATCGAACCCTCGTTCTCATGCACAAGAGCCGCGCACACTAGCCATTGGATCACCGAAGGCCACAGACTGAGTGGATTTGTCACAACCGGCCATCAAACGATAATACCGCAGAGCAACAGCTATGCAGCGTGGCCCAAAATGTATAAACCCAACGGAAGATACAATACCGTAGAGCAACAGCTATACAGGGTGACTTAAAAAGTACCATCCTATCGGAAGATGCTATAACTTTTGCCAATCGACAAGCCATGGAACGATATACTCCTCAAGAATGATGAATACTGGTGACTGGAGAACAGACTGTAGAATTTGAAGGGATATGTGACCGGCAATGGGCTCGCGTAGGACTCAATGGCTAATGCAACTGAATAAGGCCGACTTGTGGCTTCTCATTGAAGTGATTACAGGAGGCTTTACTCTCAAGTGGGTTACTGACGGGATTGAATACTGACGGTTCCGGCGGAGAAATGGACGAAGTTAAGACTACTGAAAACCCACTCATGTTTTGAAAAGAATGTGGGCATAACGTTAAGCGCCTACACGCTGAAATATATCCGCCCCAGAAACATATTGCAGGAACCATGTACATGTTTTCAAGCATTGTTTCCGTAAATAGAAGATTTGCTGCGTTTTGATTCTTTATTAACTGTCACGCTTCTGTTTTCAGCAGTTTCCAGCAGCAAAGCCACATTTGGGTCACAAATTAATGTATTATAACCTACCAATCATTGTGTCCCAAACATGTTATATTGCATAGCAAACACAATGTGTTTGGACACAAGTATACTATATTTGCGTCCAGCTAAAAACACATTATATTTGCACCCAAACAACAAAAAAAGACAAATTTTTCGGCGTGAATATTTGGATAAGGGAATTAATGTAGTCACGAATTCATTGGTGTCCTAAAGTTGAAACTGTCCTTAAAGTTTCTTATGACAGTAAGTATTTTTCTCAAATCATCCTAGAGGCTTTGACTAAAAGTTTATCAATGTACATGGAGAGGAATGAAGCTATGAACGTCGTAGTTCTGTTCTAAAGATAAGATTCCAGGATTTGTGCAGATTCTCCAAACTAAAGAAATGTGCACCACGGCAACAAAAAAAGGAATACAGTTTGACTGTTAACTGTCAAACGATCTACCCTACTGTGGCTCAGTCATCCTGTAAATGTGAGTGACGAACATTTCGTAAATTGAGACTGCCGTGTATTGAAACAAAAACATTCGATTCACTGACAGCGATTTGATCTGCAACATTTAAACATCCTTTGTTTTCCAAGAAAGAAATCACAACAATAGAAAACTAATTTTCTCTATCGAGTATCAAATTGCTGACATTTTTTGGAACATCCGAGTTAATTACAGAAACTATAACAATTTTTTGTTATCATCACAATCATTCCAATTTACTGACTCGTACTCCAACAGGCGTCCTCCGAGTTCATTGTTTCCTTTGTTCATTTGACATCTATTCCCCTTTGTAATTTTGTCCTTTGTCAACATCTCAGGAAAACACAAATATTTGACGAACATTTGACTTGAGATACAGTTGACATTTGTAGCGACACTTGGTGTCAATCCAGCCAAATGACCAGAGAGCATGAAGACTAAACAATGAGTCATAACACTATTGATGATTTGACAAAACATCCCTTCGCCTGCGCTCCGTCTCAGACTCAATTTCCAAATCACCCTTCTTTACGCAGATGGTAATGAAAATCCTTTCCGATTAACCAAATAAGATGAGACCTATCATTAACTTTGGCATCAATTGACATTTGAGGAATTTCCCAATAATTGTTCATTGTGTTTGGAGGAAACCCATTTTTTCCAGTCGCCCAGTTCGCAGTTTCCATCCATAATGATTGACAGTTTGTAAATGGGGGGTGGATTAGGAAACAAATGGACGGAAAATAATGGTCAAATAAATGGAAAGATAATAAAACTTCGATTGTTATTAGGAAATGGATGTTGATGAGTTTGATCTTGGTATGTTCTTTGAATGCTTGAATGCATATTTTCCTGGATGGTGGGTAAAGATGTGTTTGTTCTTGGTATGTTCTTTGAATGCTTGAATGCATTTCAACTTTATGGGGGGGTGGGAGAGTTCAGTCAATTGCTTAGGAAAATTACAAAAACATTTAACAGGATTAACTGCAAGAATTTGAGTATTAAGATAAGATTCCAGGATTTGTGCAGATTCTCCAAACTAAAGAAATGTGCACCACGGCAACAAAAAAAGGAATACAGTTTGACTGTTAACTGTCAAACGATCTACCCTACTGTGGCTCAGTCATCCTGTAAATGTGAGTGACGAACATTTCGAAAATTGAGACTGCCGTGTATTGAAACAAAAACATTCGATTCACTGACAGCGATTTGATCTGCAAAATTTAAACATCCTTTGTTTTCCAAGAAGGAAATCACAACAATAGAAAACTAATTTCCTCTATCGAGTATCAAATTGCTGACATTTTTTGGAACATCCGAGTTAATTACAGAAACTATAACAATTTTTTGTTATCATCACAATCGTTCCAATTTACTGACTCGTACTCCAACAGGCGTCCTCCGAGTTCATTGTTTCCTTTGTTCATTTGACATCTATTCCCCTTTGTAATTTTGTCCTTTGTCAACATCTCAGGAAAACACAAATATTTGACGAACATTTGACTTGAGATACATTTGACATTTGTAGCGACACTTGATGTCAATCCAGCCAAATGACCAGAGAGCATGAAGACTAAACAATGAGTCATAACACTATTGATGATTTGACAAAACATCCCTTCGCCTGCGCTCCGTCACAGACTCAATTTCCAAATCACCCTTCTTTACGCAGATGGTAATGAAAATCCTTTCCGATTAACCAAATAAGATGAGACCTATCATTAACTTTGGCATCAATTGACATTTGAGGAATTTCCCAATAATTGTTCATTGTGTTCGGAGGAAATCCATTTTTTCCAGTCGCCCAGTTCGCAGTTTCCATCCATAATGATTGACAGTTTGTAAATGGGGGGTGGATTAGGAAACAAATGGACGGAAAATAATGGTCAAATAAATGGAAAGATAATAAAACTTCGATTGTTATTAGGAAATGGATGTTGATGAGTTTGATCTTGGTATGTTCTTTGAATGCTTGAATGCATATTTTCCTGGATGGTGGGTAAAGATGTGTTTGTTCTTGGTATGTTCTTTGAATGCTTGAATGCATTTCAACTTTATGGGGGGGTGGGAGAGTTCAGTCAATTGCTTAGGAAAATTACAAAAACATTTAACAGGATTAACTGCAAGAATTTGAGTATTAGAATCGTTGCTGATTTAAAACCACATATGTAGTTTCAGTGGTCATTTACCCTCTGTCAGATAAACAAACAAAAAATATCCCATATCCAATATTTGTTCATGGGGTGCGGGGAACCCTTGATGAGATGAAGGGAATCTTATTACAATCAGTAAGAAAAGACGTGGACAATGGTGGATCTTTGAAAAACTCTTCATCACTAGGATGAACCCTGTTCGCTGGCGCATCCAAAGAAAAATTCGGCTGAATAAACGGAATTTAGCAGTTCTCACAACCGATTTTTGAGGTTATCACAACCGACTTTAGATGTTGTCACAATCGACTTAAGTGGATGTCACAACCGACTTTAGTGGATGTCACGACCAAGTTTATTAGATATCACAACCGATTTTAGTGGATGTGACAACCGACTTTGGAGGTTTCGCAAGCGACACTAGTGGTTGTCACAACCAACTTTTAGGGTTCCTTAGCCGACATAAGAGCTTGTCACAACTGACTTTACTTATAGAACTTGTAACAACTGACTTTAGAGATTGTCACAACCAACTTAAGTGGATGTCTCACCGACTTTAGTGGATGTCACAACCAAGTTTAGTGGATATCACAACCAACTTTAGTTAATATCACAACCGAGGAGGTTACCACCAGCGATATTAGTGGTTGTCACAACCAACTTTTAGGGTTCCTTAGCCGACATAAGAGCCTGTCACAACTCACTTTACTTATAGAGACTGTCACAACCAACTTATGTGGATGTCTCAACCGACTTTAGTGGATGTCACAACCGACTTCGGAGGTTTCGCAAGCGATAGTAGTGGTTGTCACAACCAACTTGTAGGGTTCCTTAGCCGACATAAGAGCTTGCCACAACTCACTTTACTTATAGAGGTTATCACAACCAACTTAAGTGGATGTCTCAACCGACTTTAGTGAATGTCACAACCAAGTTTAGTGGATATCACAACCGACTTTAGTGGATGTCACAACCGACTTTGGAGGTTCGCAATCTGCATTAGTGGTTGTCACAACCAACTTTTAGGGTTGTCTTAGCCGACATAAGAGATTGTCACAACCGACTTTACTTATAGAGACTGTCACAACCCACTTAAGTGGATGTCTCAACCGACTTTTGTGGATGTCACAACCGACTTTGGAGGTTATCGCAAGCGACATTAGTGGTTGTCATAACCAACTTTTAGGGTTGTCTTAGCTGACATAAGAACTTGTCACAACTGACTTTACTTATAGAGGTTGTCACAACCGACTTAAATGGACGTCTCAACCGACTTTAGTGGATGTCACACCTAAATTTAGTTGATGTCGCAACCAACGTTGGAGGTTTCGCTAGCGGCATTAGTGGTTATCACAACCAACTTTTAGGGTTCCTTAGCCGACATAAAAGCTTTTGACAACTGGCTTTACTTATAGAGGTTGTCACAACCGAATTAAGTGGATGTCTCAATCGACTTTAGTGGATGTCACAACCAAGTTTAGTGGATTTCACAACCAACTTTAGTGGATGTTACAACCGACTTTGGAGGTTATTTCAGGTGACATTAGTGGTTGCCACAACCAACTTTTAGGGTTCCTTAGCCGACATAAGAGCTTGTCACAACTGACTTTACTTATAGAGGATGTCACAACCGACTTTAGAGTTTGTCGCAACAGACTTAAGTGGATGTCATAACCGACTTTAGTGGATGTAACAACCGACTTTAGTGGATATCACAACCGAATTTGAAGTTTACCGCAAGCGATATTAGTGGTTGTCAAAACAAACTTTTAGGGTTGCCTTAGCCGACATAAGAGCTTGTCACAACTGACTTTAGACATTGTCACAACCGACTTAAATGGATGCCTTAACCGACTTTAGTGGATGTCACTACCAACTTTAGTGGATATCACAACCGAATTTGGAGGTTATTTCAAGCGACATTAGTGGTTGTCACAACCAACTTTTAGGGTTGTCTTAGCCTACATAAGAGTTTGTCCCAACTGACTTTAGAGATTGCCTCAACCGACTTTAGCGGATGTCAGTGGAAATCACAACCGACTTTAGTGGATGTCACAACCAACTTTTGGGGTTGTCTTAGCCGACATAGGAGCTTGTCACAACTGATTTTAGAGATTGTCACAACCAACTTAAGTGGATGTCTCAAACGACTTTAGTGGATGTCACAACCAACTTTAGTGGATATCACAACTGACTTTAGAGATTGTTACAACCGATCTTTGAGGTTATCCCAACCGATTTTAGAGATTGTCACAACCGACGCTAGGGGTGATTAAGGTAGGTGTGGAATCGGCTGTGATTATTGATACAATTAGTCCAATAAGGGTCGTTGTGATACCACGGGACGTCATATCGTTTCCACATCTTAGAACCTGTAAATTGACCTACTATAATTATGGCGCGTTCAACCTATATGATACCTCATTCCAATATTCCAGAATGTGGAAGACGAAGAGACATACATTAGTCCCTGGTAATTATAACTCTGCAGAAGGTTCTAAGACCATTCATCTTAACTCCCTGAACGTATGTCACATCCAACATGAGGTAAGATCCTAGATACTTTCTTCCACTTTTACAAAAGACCCGGCAGCAGCATGGGCCATTCTGCGCTGTCATCCTCCTCTTCATCACCCTTTCAAGCACCAGCAAGTGTGCTTTTGCAAGAAATACCAATGTGAAAAATGTGGACAAGCTGTCCTTATGGAAACAACTGAAGAGTCGATACCAGCGCACGTGTTATAGTCTCAAAAAGATAGAGGTAAACAAGCAGGCTAGAAAAACAGACACCCGTTACGAGGTGCAATATAAGAAAGGAGTGAAGGTTGACGAGCAGCCCCCAAACACAAAAAAATATCACAAAGAAGGTCAAGCCAGCCAAGGATTACCACTTTATATCCTCCAAATAGAACCCGTCTCTAGATGGGACCAGATGAGATACCCTAGCGGCGAAAGTCATGACCTGGAAGGCCTGAAATCATGACCAAACAGGCCTTCTTTAAAATACGTAAGGCCTTCGAAGGCATTTACTTTAATTTATTTTGTTAATTAAAATAATTTATTTTATCACAAAATCATTATCCACTTCTACATATGTGTGTATCGATCTATCTTGGAAAGTTTTACCACGCCCAACTTCAAATTGAAAATTTTAAAAATACCCTGAAAAATATTAAATCAAAAATATAATTTTAAAATCGGTATGAAATTTTCCAAAAAAATTACGGTTAGAAATAATCTTAACAGAAATTTCTCAAAATTGTAAAAATCTTCCTCTTGGTAATATCTGATGCAAAAATTCATGCATTCCCCAGGCCTTATTTTAGGAAGGCATTACAAAAGAACCATTCCACATGTCTTATTTCTGGAAGGCCTTGCGACTTCTGCCGCTGGGACTGTTCCTCGGCTAAGAGGCCGAAGCATAAGCAGGAGCCCAGGAGAGTTTATGCTGATGTGGCCAACGATGACCTCTCTCTAGGTTTGGTTAATGAGAAAAGGCAGAATAATTTGCAGGTCGGAGGGCTAATAAAATATTCAAGAAAGTTCTACGCAACTTTATTATTTAACGCTTTCTCCAAAACGCACAATTAATCTATTCGTGGAATCAATGAAACTTGAAAACTGGAAAGCATATTGAGATTTTTGTTTTGCCGAAGCAACGATAAAATCGTCGGATATACGAAACCTTTCATAGCAGCAATGTCAATACACTAACGAACAGGCTGTCTTTCATGCGACGAAGTTGCTTTCTTACAGTGTGGTTAGTACGGGAATTGGTTTCGCGTTCTTGACCAGAAAAAAATGGAAGCGTGTTCTGAGGAAGCGCCTTTTTGCCATTACAAAGATGGATTCCAAAGCCGACATCGCATATCAGTTTCACCAGTGATTAGGCACTATTTCACTGCTTCTAACTGTGTTAATTTGGTGAGATTTTTCTTCCTTGGATGAAACTTTTTTGCTGGGTATCTACAAGGGTGACTTACGATTGCTATTGCATCAGCGATGTCAAGTCGTTTAGAAATATTGAAATAATATGAACTACCCTCGCGTTTCCGGGAAAATCATGTGTATATTGAAATCACCTTGTACCAATCAAAGCCACTGTCTGCACAAGAGACCCATCCAAAATGCCTTCGTTATTCTGTATTGTGTCCCAATTGAATCGATTCAATGTCTCCGGAGATTTGTGTGAATTATTTGTATCTCTATCTGAGAATATTATCACAATTTTCCACCAAGTTGCCGTTATGGATATTTTTCACATCTGGGAAGAAACCAAAATAACAAAAAAAAACTATCAGCATATCATTATCGCCCCAACATTATTATGGCCAACTCAATAACACCAACAAGTTAAACAAAATTTCCAATACAAATGCCAGCGTTATCACTGGCCAACTCCACCTTTAGCCAAGCGAGAAGGAGAGATTTTTTTTTTGCTTTTTTTGTTGGACACTATCATCTTTGAGGTCTTTGTATGCTGGCCAGGAAGAATATGCTTCCACGAATCCAAAATATACATAATATATTTTTGTATTTTTTAAGGTTCCATGAAGCTATGAAAGATTAACAACGCATACAAAACAAACTGAGAACGCCTTCTCTTTTCTTTTCCTCGATTGTTGAGACTGAAGGAGGAAAAATGTTCTTAGAAATGGCAACAAAATTATTAATATTTACATAAGATTGGACTTGGTGGACGTTAAAAGATGGCCTTAAATCTATAACCTGTAATGGAGAGGAGGGAACATAGTTGGGGCTTGAATAGAAGACTGGGTTGGAAAACAACTCTCACACACAGACACACAGTGTAATTGTTGTCTATTGTCTGGCAGAACAATGGCCATCTCTCTCCTAGTCATCCTCTACCACCAAGTAGGAAACTTAGATGTTGAAAAACTCCAAGTACTATAAATTTGGTTGAAGGCTTTCCTTGCATTTCCCCCTCCCCCTTGGCCAACTTAACTGCACAGAATGTATGATTATCTTGGTGAAAAGAGAAGCACTACTTCTAAGGAGTCTTTATTTCTTTCCAGAACATTTGGTACATCGTCTTTGGGGGAATATGATTGGTGTAATAGAATATTTTTGTTTTGGTATCTTTTGTTTTGTTGGAGCTAACAAAGATGACTTAAATTGCCCCAGCAGTTGGCCATATAAGATGAACTCTAAATATCTAAACTACCGAATGATGAATAAGGGGGTATGGGGAAATAAGACTCGAACTAGGACGATGCAATTTTTAGGGTTTTGCCACAAACTGCAACTATGAAGCACTAGAGATCGGATTGTAATACTTGGAAAACAAACGAAAGAGTTAATGGGGAAAAAGGTTACATTGGAGGGTATCAATAGCAAATCTGAAGAATACACTGAAAGAAAAATTTAAGCAATAGTGAAATAGCCACTATTGAAATACAGACCTCATCACTTACCACGCCCAACTTCAAATCGAAAATTTTAAAAATACCCTGCAAAATATTAAATAAGCAATATAATTTTTAAATTTGTGTGAAATTTTTCAATTAAGTTACAGTTAAAGAGAATCGCAAAAGAAATTTCTCAGAGTTGTAAAAATCTTCATCTTGGTTATACCTGATGAAAAAATTAATGCATTCTGCAGGCCTTATTTTAGGAAGGCATTACAAAGAAGCCATTCAGCATGCCTTATTTGTGGAAAGCCTTGCGACTTCCGCCGCTGGGAATCATGACCCAACTGGTGTTCCCTAAAAGACGGAAGGCCTTACCTACTCATTACCTCCTCCTTCCTTTATAACATTGCGTAAGTTTGGGAGGCAAGGCCTTCATTCCCCCTTGCCTAAAGAAGGCCTTCGAAGGCATACAAAGCGGAATGCCTTAGAAGGCATTTACTTTCATTTATTTTTGTTAGACAAAAATAAAATTAAAATAATTTATTTTATCACAAAATCATTTTCCACTTCCATATATTTATTTATAAGTATGTGCGTGTCTATCTTAGAAAGTTTTACCACGCCCAACTTCAAATTGAAAATTTTAAAAATACCCCGAAAAATATTAAATAAACAATATAATTTTAAAATTTATATGAAATTTTCCAAATAAAATACGGTTAAAAAGAATCGGAAAATAATTTTCTCAGAGTTGGACAAATATTCTTCTTGGTTATATCTGATGAAAAAATGCATGCATTCCGCCGGCCTTATTTTAGGAAGGCATTACAAAGGAACCATTCCGCATGCTTTATTGGTGGAAGGCCTTGCGACTTTCGCCGCTGGGAATCATGACCAAACAGGCCTTCTTTATAATACGGAAGGCCTTCCCTACACATTAACTCCTCCTGTCTTCTTAACATTGCGTGAGATTGGGAGGCAAGGCCTTCCTTCCCCCTTGCCTAAAGAAGGCCTTCGAAGGCATACAAAGCGGAAGGCCTTGGAAGGCATTTACTTTCAGTTATTTTGGTTAAACAAAAATAAAATTAAAATAATTTATTTTATCACAAAATCATTTTCCACTTCTATATATTTACTTATAAGTATGATCTTAGAAAGTTTTACCACGCCCAACTTCATCTTGAAAATTTTAAAAATACCCCGAAAAATATTAAATAAACAATATAATTTTAAATTTTGTATGAAATTTTCCAATTAAATTATGGTTAAAAAGAATCGCAAAAGAAATTTCTCAGAATTGTAAAAATCTTCTTCTTGGTTATATCTGATGAAATAATTCATGCATTCAGCAGGCCTCATTTTAGGAACGCATTACAAAGGAACCATTCCGCATGCCTTATTTGTGGAAGGCCTTGCGACTTTCGCCGTTGGGCCGTCACTCAATTGTAAACACCTGGAATTGTCCGATCCGATAGGGACATTTGGGAGAACATGTACGTAAACCCGAGGATTGTACTACGAATGTACATGGCGGTGGTTAGGCTCTTTGTGATCTATGGAGTATCCGTATGGTGGCCGGCTTTGGATAATGATAGAAAACTCTTAACAGTACATAGAACAGCATGCACTCAAAATAAAAGGTACATAGTATGACTGAAAAAGTACATCTTCGCAATTAACAAATCAAGTAATAAATTATTTAACATTATGAATCACGTTACATAAAACCTCACTCTCTCTCTGCAAGTTATTCATTAGACAACAAACGAAACTGCATGAGGTGTCAGGGGACACCCGGTTGGAACGAAGTTCCTTTAGCTATATATACAGTGCAACACCAAAAATATAACCATATACTGACACCACTACGTGATAAAATACCAAAAAAAAGACCCGTGTCTCCAAGTTTTGCCTAAAGTCAGGCATATTTTTTATGGGCCCCCAAAAAATTTGGGACCTCGGTGTCATTTTTGCAAAATAGTGAATATTTGGTCAGGCTCATATCTTGCAAACTGTTCGGAATTTTGATTTACTCTCCGAGGGAAAGTTTTAGCTGTTATCATAAAGAACAAAAGTTGTGAAAATATAAAATCAAATAAACGTCATCTTCAAGATCAAAATCGATTCAAAACTTTAAAAAAAAATTAACCTTTTTTCCCCTGTTCAGGTCCATGGCTTTTTCTTACAGAAAGTACTTCTTCTTAAAAATAGTACATTTTCTTAAAAAAAACATTAACTTTTAATAAAAGAAGTACTATTCTTTAAAAAAGGACCTTTCGGGAAAATATAATACATATTCTTACGAAAAGGACCTAAAAATATAATTTGCTTTTAAAAAAATAAATTCAATAAAAAAAATTTTTTTCTTTAAAAAAGTTTATCATTTTACAAAATATATCTTTTCTTAAACATCCATTTACATTATAGTATTTTTCAACGGGCGCCTTACCCGTGTTGGAACTAACTAGTACATAATTTCACCGTCTGTAATTTTTGAAGTCATGGAAATATAACCGAATACGGACACCACTACGTGATAAAAGACCCAGTTTTGCCCAAAGTCATGCAATTTTTTTTATGGGCTCCCAAAGATTTGGGGCATCGGTGTCATTCTTGCAAAATAGTGATCATTTTCTCATGCTCATATCTTGCAAATAGTTCGGAATTTTGATTTACTCTCTGAGGGAAAGTTGTAGATCTTGTCATAAAGAACAAAAATTTTGAACATATGTGATCAGATTTTTTTACCTTTTTCCCCCTGTTCAAGTCCATCGGTAGCAAACCGTTGAATATTCTAGGAAACAACCAACTACAAAAATTTACCTAAGATCTCAATAAACAACTTTCTAGAACATATGAACTTCCTAGGAATGAGAGAGTAAATCAAAATTCCAGACGGTTTGCTAGATATAAGCCTGACAAAATCACTTCACTTCACCACTGAGCAATACTAAAGAGCCTCCATTACTCTCTACTATGCGTCTTCATGACGACGAGGTAGTAGGCCATTTCATCGAGTTCAAGTTGCTGAATATAATATTAGAGTATTACTGCGTTATTCATAAAAGGTTGGCAGAGATTTGAGAGACGTTTTTTTGTATGATAAATCGTCTCTCAAACCTCTACTAACTTTTTATGAATACAGGCTGACAAAACCGGCCTCTGTAATATATTCTCCCAAACATAATCAGCAAGAACCGTGTATATGTTTAGAACACACTACAAAAAAATCATACATTTGCAAGTTCCAAACACACTTATATTTAAATGCAAACATTAGCATGTTTACTTGCAAAGATGCATATGTTTAGGTAACGCCATGTGCGAGATGCATCCCAAGCATCCATATACTTACGTCGAAGTATTTGTGTGTTTCCTCCCAAACGTCCCAGACGAACTATTGACCACTGACTGCATGAAACTAAGACGCAACAGATCAGTCAAAATAAGAAACACTGAATTGATTTACACAAGCGTTCACGAATATTTACTTCATTAGTAATTGACTGAAAAATAATGCAAACATACGGTTATACACTTGCAATAACATTGACTTAAGCCGAGAACAATCTGTCTTTGTTCCCCCTTTATTATAGTGCTCTCGGTAGAGTATAGCGCCAAAAAACAGTGTAACCAGTGCACCAAAAACAGCTATATTTGTATCACAAACAAAGCTGTATTTGGATCACAAACACATATACAGAGTGTTTCAAAAGTGACCACTCTATTGGCAGATGCTCTTATTTTTGCAAATGGATGCCAATGTCAAATCTGTTTTGACATTTGTGGACTAGACAGATGTAGAATACAAGTAAACAAGCCATGGAGCGATACACTCCCCAACAACGCGGAATAATCGTGTCTATTTTAACAATTCGTCTGTGGTGTTGGCGCAGCGCGAATACCGTCGCCGATTCCCTGGCCTTCCGATACCGACTGCGCAAACACTGCGCCGTTTGGCTACTAACCTTGAAGAGTATGGGACCACACGAGACGTTGCCAGGAGTGGCCGGCCCCGGAGCGCCCGTTCTGCCGAGAATATCGCCGCTGTTGCCGAGAATGTCGAGCTGTCGCCGGAAACATCGACCAGACGTAGTGCCTCGCAATTAGCCATCAGCCGGTCGTCTCTATGGCGAATTTTGGTCAAACACCTACGCATGTTCCCATACAAAGTCCAGTCCGTGCATCAGCTGCTGCCTGTCGACCGGAAAACGCGTGTAACCTACGACCAATCCATTCTTAATCTCGTGGACGAAGTGGACGATTTTTCCACCAAACTTATAATGAGCGATGAGGCTAATTTCCACCTCAGCGGGTACGTGAACAAGCAAAACCATCGCTTCTGGGGCACCGAAAATCCACGAGTGAACCACGAGGAGCCATTACACCCGCTCCAAGTGACTGCATGGTGCGCTGTTCACGCTGGAGGACGCTGCGAGCTATAGGGCCATGTTAACCGAGTTTTTTCTGCCGCAATTCGACGAATTAGGACTTGAGGACATGTGGTTCCAACAGGACGGAGCAACGGCACAGACTGCGCGAGCCACAACCGATATTCTGAAGGCGGCGTTCCCGGGTCGCCTCATCTCTCGTTTTTGCGATTTGCACTGGCCCGCAAGATCGCCCGATTTAACCGTGCCAGACTTTTTTTGTGGGGTTTTTCAAGTTCCGTGTTTACGTGAACAACCCCGAGACCCTGGAAGCCCTCAAGGTCAACATTCGACACGAGTGCGAGAATCTGTCGCCCGAAGTTCTCGCCGAAGTGATGAAAAATGCCATAAAACGAGCGCGTATGGTAGTCAATTGTGACGGCGCCCATTTAACCGATATCATCTTCTCAACTTAACCAAAAAAATTCTAAAGGTTCAAATAAACATAATCAAAAAACAGAATCGAAATTTTTCATTTAGAAAAAAAATGAGAGCCAAACAACATCGGATGACTTCTTTTGAAACACCTTGTATTATAACATACTAATCGTTGTGTCTCAAACATGTGATATTGAATTGCAAACATAATGTGGTTGGCCTCATTTATACTATATTTGCAACAAGCTGCAAACACTCATTACATTTGCATCCAAACAAGGAAAAAATACACATTTTTCAGGGTGTAAAGCCGTTAGTGCTTAAGTTACAATCATTGCCATATTCTTTAACTCATTCCAGATATCTTAAAACCCCGGTTTCCTGTTTGTTGACATTTGCATCTTGTTTTCTTTCAGTGCCTATGAATTTGTTCCTTCAACTTCAAAAATCATCTAAAATTGTCTTTCATTGTTCTGTTGTTGTTTTTGGTGTCGATTTTTTGTTTCTTCATTTGGCCAACTTAAATGAATGAAACGAGAGGAAACCAAACCCAAAAGCCAACACACCGCAAACTAACAAAACATTAGACAAACTCCACAGACCAACCAACGTTATACCAGCAAAAAAAGAAGATATGGTGAGGGCGATAAAAAGGCATAATGCACGTTTTCTGTTAACAGAGAAACAAAAGGCAGAACGTCTACCTCAAGACACTTCAAAGATTTCTGTTAACACAAAAACCAAAGTAAATCTTTCAAGACGCTAAAGGGGCAAAGCTAACAAATAGACAGACAGACGGACAAAACCTAGAAAATCTTGTACTGTCGAACAACCTTTATGTCGTTACTTTCCATACCTTTTAGCAGTAACGATACCAGCAAATCTGTGACCACCAAAACCTTAAGACTTCCAAAAATGAAAAAGGTTTCATTGTTACAGCTGCTGTTGCTGTTGCTGCTGCTTATCGCAGGGAACAAAGAACTCCTTTGAAAATTCTTTAGCGCGTCCAGGCTCGTTGATGATGCCACCAGAAAGAAAACCAACGATCCTCACAGTCAAACAGAGGAGATCTTTCAGGTATTGATGTGAACCGTTTTAAGTCGCGCCAAAGGTCAACAATGCAAAAACAAAACAGCCCAATCGATCCAGTGTTGCAGGAGAAGAAAAAATATAACCTTAATTTATTTTCTATTTAAACAATAAAGTTTAAACACTGTAAGATTTTTTTCTCTGTTTTGCTTATTTTTTTTTTTTTTTTTGAAAAGAGTAAAGAGCAGTAAAACACCAAGACTTAGTGGAAACGTGAGAATTTAATTTGGATTTCTAGTCTTAAAGACTCAAGAAAATTAAGAAACAAAGAAAATTGTTTGTAGTTGCAGCGAAAATTAACCCATGAAATCAGGACTGTACACACACGCTGAAATCTCTAACAATTTTTGTTGTTTGGACGCAAATATAACGTGTTTGTAGCTGGTCGCCAAAAAATAGTATACTTGTGTCTAAACACGTTGTGTTTGCTTTTCAATATCAAAGTGCAACACGAAAAAATATAACCATATACGGACACCACTACGTGATAAAAGACCAAAAAAGACCCAGTTTTGCCCAAAGTCCTCCAGGTTTTTTTTTATGGGCCCCCAAAGAAGTGGGACCTCGGTGTCATTTTTGCAAAAAAGTGTTCATTTTCTCAAGCTCATATCTTGCAAACCGTTCGGAATTTTGATTTACTCTCTGAGGCAAAGTTGTAGCTCAAAAATTGTAAACATATAAAATCAAAAAAAACTTCGCCTTCAAGGTCAAAATCGCGAAACACTTTAAAAAATTAGCGAAAAATCGCCCAAGAAGCGTCTTTTTTATTTTCCGCTTTTACGAACAAATTTACTTTATGAAAAATGCGCCAATTTTCTTTGGTATGGTAGGGCTTACAGCGCTGATTACAACCCGAAAGTTTTTTTAAGGAGTCCGATCCAACTTCTTGAGATATAGGCCTTTCTAGCTTGAGTATAAAATCGCTTATATCTCACCCATTTCTTATCCGATCTGGTTGAGATGGGTATCATTGAGAAGACCTTTGAAAACGCTATAAATATGTGTATAAATATGTTAAGTTTTATTAACTCTTTGGGGCAAATTTAAAAAAAAAACATTTTTTAACCTCACTTTTTTAATAAAAATCTGGTTTTCTCAAAAAACAGCCCTAGTACACTTATTTCTTCCTAGACTCAGTACAAGACAACACTTCAAGCTTTTTTTAAGGTATAATACTCCGCATTAACCCTTCTAAGACCGGAGATACTGAGGTTTTTCTAACAAAAGTACTTTCTGGGAACCAAAATTTCGCTTAAAAACAATTGAAGTGTAAGAAAATACGCGATTTCGTAAAATTCTTATATTACATGTTGGGGACACAATGATTAATAGGTTATAATATATGTTTTTGTGACCAAAATATAACGTAGCAGACAGCAAAGTATCTAAAAAATACATCAGATATTGAATTCATTAAAACAATGATTGCACGTAAATATATGGATTTTCCAAACATAAACATGGTTCCTGCATAATGTTACAGGTGCCGTTTTTTTAACGTGTAGATTCCTATTTAATTTTTATAAATTAAAATAATATAAAATTAAATAAAGTTTATTTGCAAAAGTTTCGGTGACAAAACTTACTTATTTACTTACAATATTAAGATAAAATATTCCTCCAACCGCTTCAATGTTTAGTTTTCCACTGTTTGTAATTTTTTAAGTCATGGAAATATGACCATATACGGACACCACTACGTGATAAAAGACTGAAAAAAAGAACCGTGCCCCCAAGTCATGCCCTCATGGGCCCCCAAGGATTTGGGGCCTCCGTGTCCCTTTTGCAAAAAAGTGATCATTTTGGCAGGCTCATATCTTGCAAACCGTTTTGAATTTTGATTTACTCTCCGAGGGAAAGTTATAGCTCTTGTCATTGAGAATAAAAATTGTGAATATATAAAATCAAACAAACTTCATCTTCAAGGTCAAAAAATTCCTTCGATTTTCGACTCTTTTTTCCTTTTTCCCATGTTCAGGTCCATAGGTAGCAAACCGTTAAAAATTCAAGTAAACAATCAACTACAGAAATCTACCCAAGATTTCAAGAAAAACTTTATGGAACATATGAATTTCCTAGGAATGATTCTTAACACCGTTTAGATAGCGCTTATGTAGCGTTTATGTAGCCGCAAAAGTGAAAAATTTCCCGAAAATTTTTTAATTTCAGTGTGTGTAATTTTTTAAGTCATGGAAATATAACCATATACGGACACCACTACGTGATAAAAGACCAACCAAAAAAAGACCCGTGTCTCCCGGTTTTGCCCAAAGTCATGCCCTCATGTGCCCCCTAAGATTTGGGGCCCCGGTGTAATTTTTGCAAAAAAGTGGTCATTTTGTCAGGCGCATATCTTGCAATTTGTTCAGAGAGTAACTGAGGGAAAGTTGTAGCCCTTGTCATAGAGAATAAAAATTGTGCACATATAAAATCAAAAAAAATTCATCTTCAAGGTCAAAAAATTCCTTCAATTTTAGATTTTTTTTTACTTTTTTCCCATGTTCAGGTCCATAGGTAGCAAACCGTTCAAAAATCAAATAAACAATCAACTACACAAATCTACTTAAGATTTCAATAAAAACTTTATGGAACATATGAATTTCCTAGGAATGATTCTTAACACCGTTTAGATAGCGCTTATGTAGCGTTTATGTAGCCGCAAAAGTGAAAAATTTCCCGAAAATTTTTTAATTTCAGTGTGTGTAATTTTTTAAGTCATGGAAATATAACCATATACGGACACCACTACGTGATAAAAGACCAACCAAAAAAAGACCCGTGTCTACCGGTTTTGCCCAAAGCGCACAGCTCAGTGATTGTGAGAATCTCTCCCCTGTCCCTTTATGGGATGTAATGGGAACCATATATGTATGTATAGTGTTTGTTGGAAACATTTTTTGGTTTTCGTAAAAGATTTTAGTTATTTATCACGAACGAAATGATATATTTGACAAAACAAATGTTCGTTTGCCGCAATAATATTTCCGCAAAGGTTACACAGTGCAGCACGAAGAAATATAACCATATACGGACACCACTACGTGATAAAAGACCAACCAAAAGAAGACCCGTGTCTCTCAGTTTTGCCAAAAGTAATGCACTTTTTTTATGGGCCCGCAAAGATTTGGGCCCTCGGTGTCATTCTTGCAAAAAGTGATCATTTTGTCAGGCTCATAGCTTGCAAGCAGTTCGGAATTTTGATTTACTGTCTGAGGGAAAGTTGTAGCACTTGTCATAGAGAACAAATATTGTGAACATATAAAATCAAAAAATTTTCATCTTCAAGGTCAAAAAATTCCGAACGGTTTGCAAGATATGAGCCTGACAAAATGATCACTTTTTTGCAAAAAGGACACCGAAGCCCCAAATGTTTGGGGTCCGTAAAACAAAGTGCATGACTTTGGGCAAAACTGGGAGGCACGGGTCTTTTTTTTTTGGTCTTTTATCACGTTGTGGTGCCCGTATATGGTTATATTTTTTCGTGTTGCACTGTGTTCCGCTTCCAGTAGGTAACACCAAAATCTCGCAGGAATTCTTCTACCTGGTCTTTCCAGCAAAGTCTTGGTCGTCTTATTTTTCGATGTCCTTCGAGTACGTCGAATACCTTCCGATGTGGCGCATTCTTATCCATTCTGCTGGCATGGTCTAACCAGCGTATGCCGCACAGTGGTTCAGAATACATTTTCATCGCTAAAATGTCTATAACTTTTGATCTACTAAACATTTTTAAAATTTGTAAAAAAAACCGATTGTAGCCAAAGAGTCAAGCATTAGTTGGATATAAAAAGACCCCCGTTTCCAATAGCATCCCATGAAGGGATTGGGGAGAGGTTCTCACTAGCAGTGAGCTGTGCTCATTCTAATTTGTCTTAAACTTTAAGCTCAACATTTTCCTTGTGAAATTTCTTTTGGCTGTAACGAATACTGTATCTGCGTGTATGTATGTATTTTTCCTCCGCTAAACAAATTTGTCGCCCTTTGTACTTGGAGAGCTGAGCGAGTTTATATGGCTTTCCATACAAAATGTTCGGAAAATTAGTTAAGCGGTAGCAAAAAACTTAATCAATCTTTAATGTGAAATTTATGCTATTTTCTTAATATGAACTGAGTTTTATAAATGTATATAATAGTTTTGGGTCATATCTGTCATTCCTACACTTCCCCTCTCAAGATGGGTTAATAATACAGAAAAACTCACGCCCCAACAAACATATTTCAAAATTATTTCCAAACAATGCAAACGAAAGAAAAATTACCAATTTCTTGCAAGCCGCAAGTAGAAAATTCTACGGATCTCTTTTCCTTTGAATACCAGAAAGATTTTAAACACAATTTATGACCATTAAGGCCAATGGCAATTTAGATTTGTGTGTACGGATTAATACGAGTACCGGGTACATGGCCACATTATTGGACAGACAAGCGCAGAGCGCACTCCAAAAGAGCCTTGTAGATCATGTTAAACATAGTGAGACGTTGTCGATGTCTTAGCCGTCGTTGTTAGTCGTTGTATTTCCATTAGAAGTGTAATGGGTAAACAAGGCGGTGGTAGTATCATATAGTCCCAGCCGTGGTCAACCGAAACTCCACTCCATTTAGCATGCATTCAATTAACATCAATAGCCCAATGTTGCGAATATATTAGGCTGCAAATATTCAAACATAAATTAGAGTTACAATTAAACTTTTGTTCCACCAATTGAAAAGTCATTGGAAACAGAGTGGAAAACATGCGAGGCCATTGAGTATTTTTCAACTCACCCACACCTTACAGATTTTCACCCCGTCTCTTTGTCATTTCGGAAAAGTTATCGAAAACTTCAATCAAATTTTATAACTCATTTCACCCGACATCTTTATTGCCATCCGTTTGAGAGGAAAACTTAAACACACACACACACACACATAACCCTTGTCATGTCATAAATCCCAGTACTGTGTTCAATTTTTATGTGAAAACTTGTCAATCACAACAGTGAATTCGATAAAAAAAAAAAAGAAATGAAAAGACAAACTCGTTGATTGAGTAGTTTACAAAACATAAATACATGATTCCGTAACGATTGAAGGGCTTGTAAAATAGCAGGGTTGGGAAAAAAATTCGGTACTAGACGAAACTCAAAAGTCGCTACAAAAGTGTTCTCCTCAATTGAAGTAAAGAAAGTTGTAATTCAAAAAAATGTATGATAGAGAAATCCAGTTTTTGATGACCCCTACACGCAAAGGAAGAAATTCTTTAAAGTTTGCTTAGCGCAATAATATTTATATCACCTGGAGATTTCCACTACAGATATCTCGCAACTGGAACTGATTGAGGACATAGTTGACGAATCAAGGTTTGCTTTGGGCTATTCATAGCTTCAAGCCCTTTAAATCTCCTCTACGGTCTTGACGGGCTCCCGCCAATTATGCTGCAGAACTGTGACGCTTTTGTCACCACTCATCTTCTGAATAGCTCTCAGACTTTCCCTGACACCAGACATATGGAAGGAGATACTAGTCGTTTTTATTCCCAAGACGGGAAAGACTAGTCATATCTCTCCTAAACTACAGACCAATCAGCCTCTCATCCTTTCTATGGAAAGTTTTGGAGAGAATGGTTGACTTGTACATCAGGAATCGAATTAATCCGTGCTACTTGAGTAGTAGACAACTACAGACCAATCAGCCTCTCATCCTTAATATGGAAAGTTTTGGAGAGAATGGATGACTTGTACATCAGGAATCGAATTAGCCCGTGCTACTTGAGTAGTAGACAACATGCCTACCTCAAGGATAAATCTATGGAATCTGCTCTGCACGATGTTGTGGGTTATCTTCAGCGCAACTTAAAGTTTGGGGATTCAACTTTGGCTGCCTTCTTGTTTATAGAAGGTTACCGTAACAATGTGTCATCTAGCGCTATCAGGGAATTTCTGGAATACGGTGGGGTGCCTCCCTTTCTTGTCGAATGGATTGCGAACATGCTTGGAGATCGCATTGTGTGTACCAGGGCCCCACCTCAGGGTGTGGAGTGTTAACCCCTCTGCTGTGACTTTTATAGGTTGACCGCATTCTTAGGGACTTTAAGCTGAGCTGAGAATTGTTGCCTATACGGACGACGTTGTTATTCTTGTCAGTGGAAAATCTTTGCCTTGGATCAGTGATCTCATGCAGGGTGCCCTGGATGAGTGGTCAGTTTGGGCCAGGCCCTGTGGCCTGGGTGTTAACCCGGCCAAGATGGAGCTGGTTCTTTTTACGAGCAGGCGAAAGATTCGATTTTTTAGGAAACCAAGATTTAGGAAACCACAAGATTGAGCAGGGCGAAAAACAGACAAAGCCGGACACGGGAAAGCTAGATATCGACAATCTGCAAATACCGGAGATATCAAAGTCCTATCAACGAAAGCTGCTAGAGCAGAATACTACTCCCCCTCCTGAGGAGCCAGAAGCGCCGTGGAAGCACAAGCACATTCTTTGGAAACCGCTGCAAGAACTGACCTTGGCTATCAAAAACCGCCAAAGGATAAGCCATGGTACGACGAAGAATGTCGCATTGCAACTGATGAAAAAGTCGCTGCACGTATGGCATCGATACAGACAGTTACAACGTGAGCGTTACAATAGGCTGAGAATGAAGGAAACCCAACTATTCAGGAGGGAAAAAAGTGGCAGCACAGAGAGAGTGAAAATACCAAAATGTGCAGGATGAACAACGAACCCCGAAAACAAGGCGCCGTGAACAAGGACTACAACCCCTGCCTGGAGATAAATAGGAGAATTGTGCTTCGAAGTAGATGCTATTTTGGGCTCAGCAAGCAGTTTAGGAATAAAGCCCTCTCTCGACGGACAAAAGTCCAGCTATAACAAACACTCATTTTACCTGTCCTCTTATATGGCTCCGAAACCTGGGAGTATTCGAGAGAAAAATTCCTGAAGTCGTTCTAACCAAGAGTTATATCCTCTGTATTCTGACGTGCACATAGCAAGGCGAATTTCGTTGCCTAGGCCATGTTATCAGAGCCGATGAATATGAGCGAAAGGTTTTCGATAATGTACCCGACGGAAGCAGGAATAGAGGACGACCAAGATTGGTGTTACCAACTGGCAAGAATAGGCGAAGGATAGAACCAGTTGGAGAATATGTTAAAATTTGTTTTGAGGATTCATACGTGCTGGTCAAGGTTTACCATTCCAGATTCCCAGTGGGGTAGAAAGAACCAATAGACAAATCATCAGATGATGGTATCGCCTGCCTGGATCCATGGCAGACCCCGCGATAATTCCATCAAATCTTCAATGGCCACATCGTGCAAAGAGGCCGCGCCCTCAGCGTGAAACCAACCAAAACAACGGCGACGCCTACGCTGCTAGGCTGGGCACTGACATTGAAGGTGCTCAATGGTTTCAACCTCTTCTTCATCACCACAAGCACGGCAATAATCAGCTCCGTTCACAATCCAGTTACGAGTGAAGCCTCCGGCATCACAGTGACCCATGATTACCCCAATGAGGAGTCGCAAGTCAGCCTTGTCCTGTCGCAGAAGGGACTTAGTTCTCACTGAGTCCACTGCTGGCCATATATCCCTCGTAATTCTGTAATCTACTTTGGCCCGCCAGGCAGCGTTGATCTCGTCCAGCGACCAGCGATCGATAAAGCCATACAAGTAACAGATCGATGGATTTGCAGAGGCAGTCAATCTCAAATCAGCAGAAGTGCATCCTGCTCTAGCAAGACAGTCTCCTTCAACATTTCCTGTGACATCACTATGTCCCGGAACCCAGCAGAGTCTTAGCTTGCCGGGCACTATACTATTCAACATCCGCTTGCAAGCCCTAACCAATTTGGATTTACACATGTGTGACCTAAACGCACTGAGGGCTGGCTTACTATCAACGCAGATACCGAATTCACCGCTGGGTATAAGCATGAATCCATTATCTCAGTTGCAGCTCTCATAATCGCCACGATTTCCGCTTGGAAGACACTACAATTTGCAGCCAAACTCATCGAGAGCCCGAGTTGAATGACCTCACTGAAGATCCCCGCTCCTGTGCCCAATTCCATTTTTTTGAGCCATCTGTAAAGATCAGATGACCAGAGAGTGATAAGATGACCCACCCCATCACTCCTATCATGATCTCCGGGCATTACCCAAAGTCTACAGTCGGCAGCATGTAGTCAGTGGCCTGACTCAAACACTCGTCCGGGTGATTCTCAATCAACTCCTGGAGAATTTTGGCATGTCTCCCAGAGGCATGCCTCCAAAAGCCTAATTCTCTCATGCGAAGGGCGCTTCTGAGAGCACACTGTCTCTTACTTTTACTTTTATTGAGTATATTACAACCTCATGACGTCAGACGTCTTACACATATTAATTCGACAAACAAATTAAACAAATTTCAACATATTCTTCCAACTGGCTCTATCATTCGCCTTTTCTCGCCAGTTGGTAACACCAAGGATACGGAGGGATTCTTTTGCCTGGTCTTTCCAGCGGAGTCTTGGTCGTACTCTTTTTCTGCTTCCATCGGCTACGTTATCAAAATTCTTTCGCGCTGGCTCATCTTCATCCATTCTGATAACATGGCCTAGCCAACGCAATTGGCACACTTTGATTCGTCTAGCTATGTCCACGTCAGAATAGAGATTATATATCGCCGTTTTCCCTAACAGGACCATATATTTTACGGAGAATTTTTCTCTCGAAAACTCCCAGGTGTTTTTCTTCCGCTTGCGATATGACCCAAGTTTCGGAGCCATATGTCAAGACAGGTAAAATGAGAGTCTGATATAGCTGGACTTTTGTCCGCGACAGAGGGCTTTGTTCCTAAACTGAGCCCAAAACAGAATCTACTTCCAAGCACAATTGTCCTATTTATCTCCAGGCTGGGGTTGTTGTCCTTGTTCACGGCGGATCCAAAGTAGACAAATTCATCTACCACTTCAAAATTAAAATGGTTGTCGATGTTTAAGTGCGTACCAAGTCGAGACGATTGTCTCACCACCAATTTTGTCTCGCCCTCATTAACACCAAGACCCACCTTCGCTGATTCCATTTCGATTCTTGCAAATACTGCAGTAACTTCTCGCAAATTTCGCCCTATGATGTCTATGTCGTCAGCATTTGACAGCAACATATGGCTCTTCGTGTTAATGGTCTTGTTCGTATTTACTGCAGCCTTTCTCATTATTATCTCCATAAAGATGTTGAAGAGATTGCACGAAAGTGTGTCGCCTTGTCTAAGTCCTCGCTTGGTACAGAATGTTTCAGTGAGGTCTTTCCCCACTTTCACTGCTAATTTGGTGTTGGTCAGCGTCATTCTACATAGGCGGATCAGTTTTACCGGAATACCAAGTTCAGACATAGCTTCGTACAGTTTTTCCCGTATGGGGCTATCGAAAGCAGCTATGTTTGTAATCGACAAATAGGTGGTATGTATCGATTTTCTTTCCGTGGGTCTTTTCCAGGATTTGGCGTAGCGTGAATATTTGGTCAGTTGTGGACTTGCCTGGTCTAAAACCACACTGATAAGTTCCAATCAGGTAGTCAATAATTGGCTTTAGTCTTTCACATAATACGCTCGACAAGACCTTATACGCGATGGATAAAAGACTGATACCTCGATAGTTGGAACAGACACACGGATCACCCTTTTTGAATACAGGACATAATACACTGAGACTCCAGTCGTCGGGCATAGATTCCCCCAGCCATATACTGCATATCAGTTGATGCATGTGGGCTATCAGTCCTTCGCCACCTGCCTTAAAAAGTTCAGCGGGTAGGCCATCCGCACCAGCGGCTTTATTATCCTTCAGGCGGGAGATCGCCGTTCTAATCTCGTCTTGTTTGGGGGGGGGGGTACAATCTATACTATCTTCCACTATCATTACCTCCTGATCTTCAGTGGAAGAATCTGAGTGGAGTAGTGCTGAAAAATGGTCTCTCCACATTTTGAGCACACACTGCTTCTCAGTCACCAGATTCCCATTCTCGTCCTTGCAGGAGGGCAGCCCATTATTAGGCCCGTTGGTCGATCTTCTTATCCTCTGGAAAAACTTACGGGATTCACCATTCATCCTGCACATTTCGGTTCTTTCCCTCTCTCTCTCTGATCCCACTGCCATTTTTTTCGCCTAAATAGTTGGTTTTTCTCCCTTCTCAGCCTAGTGTACCGCTCACTCGCAGCACGCGTTGTAACTGACTGTTTCGTTGCCATACGTGCAGCGTCTTTTTCATCAGTTGCAATGCGACATTCTTCGTCGTACCATGGCTTATCCTTCTGCGGTTTTTGATAGCCTAGTTCAGTCATTGCAGCGATTTCCAAAGAATGGGAGATGTGCTTCCACTGCGCATCTGGGTTTTCGGGAGGGGGGTATTCTGCTCCAGCAGGAGAGAGAGTTTCTGTCGATAGGACATTGATATCTCCGGTATTTGTAGCTTGTCAATATCCAGCTTTTCCTGTGTTCGGCTCCGTACGTTTTTCGCCCTACTCAATCTCGTGCGAACTTTCGCAGCCACCAGGTAATGATCCGAGTCGATATTGGCACCTCGAATCACACGTACATCCATTACACTAGAAGAGTGCCTGCCATCTATTACCAAGTGATCAATACGGTTCTTCGTCCGTTGATCAGGGGATATCCACGTCACCTTATGAATGTCCTTATGCTGGAATCGTGTGCTAGTAACTACCATGTTCTTTGCAGCGGCGAAGTCTATCAGTCTTATTCCATTATCAGAGGTGGTATCATGTAGACTGTGATTGCCGATGGTTGGTGAAAAGACACTTTCCTTTCCTAATTTGGCATTAAAATCGCCTAGAATAATCTTAATGTCGTGGTCAGAGCAGCGTTCATATACTTCCTCCAGGCGCTCATAAAATGTTTCTTTGACCTCATCATCTTTATCCTCTGTCGGTGCGTCCACACAAATTAACGAGATGTTGAAATATTTCGCTTTGATGCGAATTGTGGCTCACTTTAGCTAGCTAACGGAGGTTTCCGATAAGCCATTGCCCAGGACATACTGCGTGGAAGTAGTGAGCTGCTTGGACTGAAATCAGAAACTTTCCACCTCCAAGGACAGTCCCATGTCCCCGCATAGACATCAAGAGTAGTCAAATTCAGGATTACATCCAGCGCCGCCTGCGAAGTGCTTCTCCTCGCCCCACTAATACACATCGACGCAGTGCGCTGAACCTTACTGAGCATTTTCATCTGGTAGCTTACTCGGCCGTCGACCGTCGGTGGTGCAATGGGTAGTGTGCGCGCCTTTTGTACAGGAGATCCTGGGTTCGATCCCTGCTCCAACCACCTTAAAATTTCTTTCGACGACGGTCACCTCGCTTAGTGACGGCGACACTATCGAGTATATAGCCATAAAAAAGCTTCTCAAAATACCGTTCGGAATCGGTGTAAAACTGTAGGTCCCAATCAGTGAGTGAAAACTAGAAAGCGCACAGCTCAGTGATTGTGAGAAGTTCTCCCCGGTCCCTTCATGGGATGTAATGGGAAACCATTTATTTTTATTTTTTAGCTTACTCGGCACGGTATTTAAACCAAAAAAAAATCTAGGTAAATTCTTCGTGTTTTTTACAATAGAACGATTTTTTAGATAAAGATTTAGATAAAATCTTCAACACGTTGTTGGTGCGTTAGTTGCTCCGTAATCTGTCAAATACGAACAGACAAATGTCAACCAAACAGAAATGGTGATCAAAAACCATCGGCCTGGAACATAAAAAACACCTGTACTTGATTATTTTACAATGGCTGTGACTTAAGTCTCTTTAGCATAAATAAATTAACGGCCTAATTCATAAAAAGCTATGAGAGGTTTGAGAGACGATTTTTGTATGATAAATAGTCTCTCTTACCGCACATAACTTTTTATGCAAAAAGGACGTAAATATTTATATAAATTGTAAAATACAGTATCAGATCTGTTTGAGGGATATGAAGTAGTATCTGACGCCATTTATCTATAAACAAAAATTATCTGACAATATGTGCATACACTGACAAGTCACCCTGAGACTCCGGCATAACTGTCAGATCTGTTAGATAATTTGAACTGCACTTAATCTGTCAGTTGTAGGGTAATACACCCTCTATTCATTCAACTACAAAAATTGAATGTCAACATGACAAAATGACATCACACCACACATTCTTTTTCTTTTCTCTTCTACTTTTTATTACTGTCAATAATTCAAAAACTAAACAATAAAAAATATTTCTCCATCTCTCCAAACAGCCATGAATAGAAGAAACACATTCTCGAGTATGATGGACGCAATTTCCACAAAAGCGATTACATGGATTTGCTGGTGTAAAACTTTAAAGCTTAACTGTAAAGTGTCCAACATACTCCTATTTGGTCATAAGAAGGGGAAGATGATGATAATGAAAAGAAATCATTTTCCTCCTCCAAGTCACAAGTTGGATTCTTTTATATTTCACAGCTCGTATCGTTGAAGAACGAGTGTTTGTTGACGAGTGTTTGTTGCTTCATTCAGTAACTCATAGAATAACACATACTATAGAAGAACTTATTCTCTCATCTGACGTTTCATTTCACACTCTCTCGGTAGTTCTGTGGAAATGTTTACATACACCAGGTGGAGTTACAAAATATGTTCACTTAACTTTTACCGTCGTTTTGGTGTAGAACTGAAAAATTTAAATGTATTTTGCACTTTTTTGTTGACTTTTAACGTTGGTATTCATTTGTATTGTATTTAACACAACTAGTTTGCCACAAAAACACGAAATTCGGGTGTAGTTCCTTTGTGGATCCCTGTATACTATTGCCACCATCTGGTATTATTGAACCCATATTTTCCACCCTCCACTGTGTAATTTCCATCGTACCTATGACGTTTAATTTATTGAGCGAATAAAACCTTCTACGTATGTGTTATTCTATGCAGTAACTAAATAACTGTCAATTTTTTATAAGAGAAAATTTTTCTTTTTTTTTCAAATGTCATTCGTGTAATTGAATTTGACATTAATGATTTGGTTTGTCTGTTAAAAGCTTTTGAAATGGTGATGACGGTAATTGAAAACGATGATGATGAAGATGACGATGATGATTACGATGAAGATGACGGTGATGATTACGATGAAGATTGTCCTCACCATTATTATCAATATTATAGTACCTTCAAAGATATTGAGTGGTGGGTTGGCCGTGTTGTCTTAGGTACCCGTTGGAGTAGATTATACGGAGGAATCGGCTTCGTGTGACATTATGTCGGTAAGGAAGCAAAAGTGTTATTTAACACTTGTTATAGTATTAGAACGTTAACAATTTACGAAGTTGCTATCTCGAAATTGTCACAAATGTCACTTCGTAGCGGATTTTAAAGTGACAAGTGGCTGTTAGCCGAAGACACATAATAAAACTCCAATAGCGATGAGAGCGCAATGTCTGATGATATGAGGAATAATTTTAAAGAAATTCCTTAAGAAACTAAATGTTTGTCGGTGAAAATTATTTGTTTAGAAAAATTATATAGGCTGTTAGAAGTAACAATAAACCTGAGTAGAAAAAAATCACACCCGGTTGGAACGAAGTTCCTTTCGCTATATATTATGTACTAATTAGTTCCAACACGGCTAAGGGGCCCGTTGAAAAATACGATAATTTAAATGGATCTTTAAAAAAACATACTTTTTGTAAAATGATAAACTTTTTTTAAAAAAAAACTTTTTATAGAATGAATTTTTTTTAAAAAAAGAAGATATTTTTAGGTCCTTTTTATAAGAATATGTATTATATTTCCCCGAAAAGGTCCTTTTTTAAAAAGAGGTACTTCTTTCATCAAAAGCTAATGGTTTTTTTAAAAAAAGGTACTATTTTTAAGAAGAAGTACTTTCTGTAAAAAAAGCAAAAGTACTTTCTGTAAAAAAAGCCAAAAAAAGTATGATTTTGTTTTACAAAGAAGAACTTTTTTTAAGAACGGGTACTTTTTAAAGAAGTGGTACTCTTTTTAGGAAAAGGTTATTTTTCTAAGAAAATGTACTTATTTTCAGAAAGGCTACTTTTCTCAACGAAAGAAAATAAACGATATTATTTTATTTTTAAGAAAATATACTTTTAAGAAAATTAATTTTTGTAAGAAAAGGTATATTTTGAGAGACGATGTTTTTTTCAAAAAAATGTTTTGTTAAGAAATGATATTTTTTTTAATTGGGCCTTTTTTCAAAAATAGGTACATACTTACTTCAAGAAATGTTATTTTGTTTCACAAAAAAGTTACTCATTAAAGGAAATTTAGTTTTTTGTTAAAAGGCAATTTGTTGTAAGAAAATTTACTTTTTTAAGAAACGGTACTTTTTTAAGAAAAAGTACTTATTTAAAAATAATAATTTATAATACATAACAATAAAAATTTTTTTTTACAAAAATTAAAATTTTTTAAGAAAAGTTTTTTTTTAAGAAAAGGTACTTTCTGTAAGAAAAGGTACTTTTTGTAAGAAAAGGTACTTTTTGTAAGAAAAGGTACTTTTTGTAAGAAAATGTACTTTTTGTAAGAAAAGGTACTTTTTGCAAGAAAAGGTACTTTTTGTAAGAAAAGGTGTTTTTTGTAAGAAAAGGTAATTTTTGTAGGAAAAGGTACTTTTTGTAAGAAAAGGTATTTTTTGTAAGAAAAGTTACTTTTTGTAAGAAAATTTACTTTTTGTAAGAAAAGGTACTTTTTGTAAGACAAGGTACTTTTTGTAAGAAAAGGTACTTTTGTAAGAAAATTTACTTTTTTTAAGCAAGGTACTTCTTTAAGATAAGATATTTTTTTTAAGAAATGGTAATTGTTTAAGAATGTGAATAGGTATTTTTTTGAGAAAATTTACCTCTTTTTAAGAAAAGGCACGTAGTTAAGAAAATTTTCTTTTTTTTAAATTTCTTTCACTATGGCTTTTCTAAATTAACTTTTTATTGGGTTCAAAACTACAATATATACTAAATATTGTTTACAGGCTCCACCCAGAAAACTTCACATTAAACAATAAATTTCCCAACGTATGTGAGACATCTATTAAGTCTAGACACAAACCGAAGCAAAAGTAAGCAATATTGTTGATAATAGTGGTTTGTAGCATAATAGTGTTAAAACAAAAGTTGTTTCAAATTTAGTTGTCCTTTAAGGCTATAAGTGATCATGTTTTCTCCGGTTAGTGAAAAAAATGTAAATGCCGCGTGTGGGATTCGAACTCACATTCGTTGGACGATCTAGCCCGTTAAGCCACTGCGTCTAGCCCATTAAGCCACTGCGGTGTGTATTTACACAAGTCACTAACCGAAGTTGTTTAATTTTTTCATTTAGCCCCCATCCCGCAACGTGCGATAAGGAACTTCATTCCAAACCAGTACAGAAATTTCAGTCGGGTGAAACGACTTAAACATACCCCATAACATGACTACCGGAGTCATCAATTGAGACCGAGTTCAATTGAATCTTGACACAGCTAATATACTACCGGCCAAGTGTCCGCCCAATATTTGTATGGGAGGTACAAAAATGGGCACGTCGAAGTAGTTCATCTGTTTTTACACAGTATTGCACAAAATATTGATCAGTTCCAAATTTTGTTAAGATCGGTTGTGGTATACGGGAGATATCCAGTCGACCAGCCGGAAAGCCACCCAACTTTTGTAAGGGGGGTACCAAAAGGGGCGTGGACAGTAGTTAATCTTTAGTTTTTAGTAAAACAATGCCGACTACCGATTTACATTAAGATCGCTTGTAGTCTACGAGAGTTAAAGTGTCGATCAACCGGTCACCGGCCCAACTTTTTTGTGCATTTGACTATATTTTGTCTAGTACCAAACCTCATAAAGATTGGTTTAGTTTTGCGGGAGTTATCTTGCCGAACAACTTATCTTGGTAGGGCGTGGCAAAATCACCCTTGTCTTAATCGGTGACTGGCGTTTGATGACACGAAGCCTATAACCTAATTTCATTAAGGTCGGTGTTTCACGCGACTTATCTCAATGACAACCCGGACGACCACCAAACTTTTGTATGGGATGTACCAGAACGGGCGTAGCAAAATGACTCATTTCCCATAGAGAGTGGCATTTGACTAAATTTTGTCTAGTACCAAATATCATAAAGATTGGTTCCGTTTTGCGGGAGTTATCTTGCCGAACAACCAGCCGGCCGATCAAATTATGTATGGGAGGCACCAACATGGACGTGGCAAACTCAGCCTTGCCTTACTTGGTGACTCGCGTTTGATGGGATGAAGCCTATAACCTAATTTCTTGATGATCTGAAGAGTTTCACGCGACTTATAGCATTGACAACCCAGAGGACCACCAAGCTTTGGTATGGAAGGTACCAGAATAGCCGTGGCAACCTCGCCTATTTTCTCCAGTTAAGTAGTTAGACATTTACAGATTATTAACCAGTGTTTGAGTTGAAGTTAATCACATCTACCAGAAAAAAGTTTTAGGAGAAATATGGTTTTGTACTAAATGTGTCGATTTGTATGGGAGGTACCACAAGGGGTGAGATTGCACAAATAATGGTCACTAACAAAATATCATTGTGATCGGCAAAGATTTACGGGAGTTATCGTGTTGATCAGACAGATAGACAGACAGGCATGGTCCATCGCCTTAAAAAGTCCCAAAATGAATTTCGCCTAAAGATACTGAGGGGTAATATGGCTCTTTCTATGATATATACCCCCATCCTAGGTGAGGGTATACAAAATAGCAACAAGTGCACCTGAAAATTTGGTTCTGGAATTGTACAACCAAACTGCATATTTATTTCTCCAGGCCGTGTTAGACTATTAGGTTTTAGACTATGAAGATACTCTAAGACGCAGTGATGGCGTTTCGAATAGTCACGTTACCCTGAAAAGAAACTAAACAAAAGAAAATAATGTGGCAGTAAAAGATTGAGGTTACTCACTTATACCGACTTAGTAAATAAAATAAATTGTTTCCCATTACATCCCATGAAGGGATTAGGGAGAGCGTCTCACAAACAAGTGAGCTGTGTGCGTTCTAGTTCTACACTCACTGATTGGTACCTACAGTTTTACACCGGTTCCGAACGGTATTTCGAGAAGCTTTTTTCATGGCTAAATACTCGTTTGTGTCGCCGTTACTTTGCGAGGTGACCGGCGTCGAAACAAATTTAAAGTGGTCAGAGCAGGGATCGTACCCACGTTCTCATGCACAATAGCCGCGCACACTACCATTGCCCCACCGACGGCCACATACCGAATTGGTACTGCTGGTGTATTTTAGACACAGACTGAGTTCGATACCCGACGGTTCCGGTATTCCCAAAGTTATCTTCTTTATATTTGCCCAGGCTGGTCACTGTGGAAGATACTGGTCGGGGGTTTCCGCCTTAATCTCGTCGTCGCAACTAGTCTTATATTCCAATGTTAGCAATCATCCAGTGGCCGGTTATGACAGTTGTCATTCTGGCTATTGGCTTTCTGTTCAAAGTTATCAGGAACTCGGTTCTCTTGCCGAAGTTGATAACGTATGATTAATAGTTATAAACGTATGATTAATATTAATTAATGTTTACGCAACCAAGGAGGTGTATGATTGCTACTATTTTCCTGTAACATTATGGAAAAGTCTGTAGGTACAATTTATGTCACATTTCGTAAAATTTACGTTTAATTTTTAAAGCAACTTGTGTACTAAACTAGAAAACGCTTTAACTTCTTAAATGTACTTTAATATATTTCATTAATTTTTATCTTTAAACACTTACGAAAGCATTTCCTGTTTCATACTTGTGGTTTTCATATCTCCCTTATTCTTTCTCTCTCTCTCTCTCTCTCTCTCCAGCTGTGTCCTCACCCATATCCTTAACAAAAGATCATCTTAAAATGTTTTCCATTGTTTTATGTTTTTTCTATAGTTTAACTTTAACTTCCTTAACCATGGCAAACTGCAGGAAAAATGCATCCTTAAGTGGGGGTTACAATGGTATATAATGCAGGATGTGAAATGCGAAGGATATAAAAGCATGTGAGTATGTGAAAATGCGTATGATAAAGAGAGCGAGTGTGTGTGTAAATTTGTATATGTTGCATGAAGAAGAAGATGAAGAAAAAAATGCATTTGTTGCAGCTTTAATGCCACAACACTTAACAAGAGTTTTTCTACTGCTACAAGTTCTTATGCGAAAAAAACTGAATGGCAACCAGACAAAGACAAGAAAATGTGAAAAATGTGTGCATTACTATTTGGAGAGTTTGTAACAATTTTCCACTTAAACATGCGACTATTCTATTATACTTGGAATATTTCTTGTATTTTTTTTTTCTTTCTTTTTAGTTGAGTTTGTAAAGAATTCCTAACGATTTTCATTGAATTGCTAAGGAAATGGAACGGGGAAAAGGTTGTAAAATAACAATTACACGATTTTTTGCTTAATATACATCGAAATTTGTAGCAGTTTAAGAGTTATAAGATAACTACCAGTCCAACAGTAGTAAGATAACTACCGAAATAAAAGAACGTAGATACTTCCAAAACGATAGTGTTTTTTGTTTTATATCAGCTTGTCAGGAAGTTGAGTTAGTTAGTTTGGGATTGACAGCTTTTTAAAAGAGGGAAACAATTTTTGTTTTTGTAACAAAAATAAGAAGAAGAAAATAAGAACGAACATTATTCAAATAATGAAATAGCAAATGATAAAATAAATGCGGTTTTTAGCTAGCATATCAATATACTAGTCGACATCTTATTGAAATTTGGAATTAATATCACTCATTCCTCAATTTCCTATCACTCATACGCTAGCACCAACACATGAATTAATATTGCTTATACGTATATTTAATGTCCCATATGAATTTAAAGGCCAGTAGTTGACCTTCATATGAGTTGAAATTGTTTTGACGTTATGTTGAATTGAAAATTAGCTTCCTAATGTCATATTCTTGTTCTTCTTAATTGGTCTCAAACCGAAGATAAGACATAGTATCTGCAACCGCTTCGATCTTTCGCTTTATCTCTCCGTTTGGTAACACATAGACTTCGCAGGGACTAATTTATCTGGTGGATCCAACGGAGTAGTAGTCGTTCTCAGTTTCGGCTTTCTCCGCGTGCGACGGCCACAATCAGATACGAAGGTAATAAATTCCCCGATGTTATAATTGATATCAACGTTCACACTCGGTTTCAAATGAATGGATGCCCTGCTGCTTGAAATCATTGCCTCTGCCTTGTCCTTATTTACTTTTATCTTTTCCACTTTTGCTGATTCTTTCTCGATTCTCGAAAGTAGTTCAGTATCATAGTCCGCCCAATGATATCTGTTTCATTATAAAAAGCTAGCATCATGTCGCACTTGCTGCTGATGGTTTTATTTGTGTTAAACAGATGCTGCTTTTCTCAATGTGACCCCCATTAAGCTTTTGAAGAGATTGCACCATTCGTTGCACGTTCCTTGTCGGAGGCCACGTCAGGCATCAAAATATTTGGTATAATGCCAACCTTCATTAACAATTTAGTGTCCGCCAGTGGCATTCTGGTTTAGCAACTTTGCAGGGATACTATGCTCAGACACAGATCATGCTCAGAAGAAGGCTGCCTTGTAATCAAGAAGGAGATGGTAGGTGTCAATTTGTTTTTATTTTATTTTCTCTGGGGGATAACATATTACAAACACAAATTTCAGAAGTAAATTCAGTTAATGATATAATATCACTCATTTGTGCCACATCTGGTATTAAAAGATTTGGTCGGGTGCCCACCTTCACTGATGATTTAGTGCCCGTCAGTATTATTCTGTCGTACCAGTTTACCAGGTTACTATGCTCACCCATAGATTCGCAAAGTTTTCTCCGAATCTGGTTATCGACGGCAGCCTTATAATCAAGAAGAAAGACATGCTAGTTGTCGATTTGTTTTCCGTTGCTTTTCTCCAGGACTTGATGTAATGTGAACGTCTGGTCTGTTGGAGATGATCTATTACAAACATAAGTTTCAGAAGTAAATTCAGTTAATGATTTAATATCACTCATACCTCAATTAAAATTATGTTACTCATACGCTCGTAACAAACTGTAATTGCAACAACTCATACGCTAAGTAGGTAAACTCAGTAAAGTAAATATTAGGGTCACAAACTAGGATTACAAATTTATAAAATATTGTGGTCGTAAATATTTGAATTAATTATAAATTAAAAATATTTACGTAATTAATTTGCCAAAAGTTGCTTCTTCGTCAAAAGTATTCTTTCAATGGTCAAAAGTTAGAAAGTAGACATTTTTTTTTAGAAAATTGATGAGGGTTTTTTATTCTGCCATACAGTTTTGAGATATATTTAGTGGTACATAATATTATATATGATACTACACTTAAATAATTATTTTATTTATTTTTGAATTCCCTTGTTTCTGCAGTAAAGTACAAAAATTTCCTATTAATACTTAATCGATTTTCTCCATAAACTAATCTATTTATTCATATAACTTTTAATATACAGCACTCATACGCCAGACACAATTTAAAATTATTATGACCGAGTAAGAATTATTTTCATGATGCTATTAATTTCACTGAAACTTACATTTGATTCCCCAGCGTTATCTACCAAAGTTTCATTCTGTTCTGTGTGCCGCTTAATTTGCAGAATGGGAATTTTCACTTTTTACACGGATGCCAAAGGCTTTATCTTTAAGGTGATTTTCATGGCTAATTACACGAGAGTGTAGCCTTCACCAAAAGAGGTGTCCATTGCCAGAAGAAATAGAAAATGATCTGCGTTC
Source organism: Phaonia tiefii (assembly GCA_963931995.1). Taxonomy (NCBI): domain Eukaryota; kingdom Metazoa; phylum Arthropoda; class Insecta; order Diptera; family Muscidae; genus Phaonia; species Phaonia tiefii. Next base: position 267,282,985 of record OZ008369.1, on the reverse strand, counting down.
TTTTGTCGAAGAGTTGAGCAAGCTTTTGTACAAGAGTGGCACAGTCTAACCATTGTCCCACCTATGGATTCAATATCTAAAATTTAATTTTATAAAAATTCGAATTTTCAATATTATCTCGTACAAGCTAAATATAACCTTAAAACCTGTGTCCAATGCCTACCAATTTATGGTTCAATAATTTCAGTATGAATTAATATCACTTATACGTTCACCTTATATTTGCTGTTACTCATACGCATGAAGAAAGTTTAAATTGTAATCGCAACATAGTTTTGTACAAATAACTTGTACTTCTTTGTTTTGATTTAAATACTCAAACCACGCATTTGATCACGAATTCGAAATATTTAGATTCTTACTAATTACGTCATTTAAATTCCGTGTTTTTAAATAAATAAATCACAATTTGCGTTCGTTACTGGAATAAATATTCGTCATACGCCGCGCTTTAAAATAAACTTACTAACGGGTAAAAAAAACAAAATGAGTATAACATGTTTCTCCAATCGGCTCGATCGTCAGTTTTTCTCCTCCCGTTGGTAGTACCAAGCTCTCGCTGGCAATAATCCACTTGGTCTTTCCAGCGAAGTCTTGGTCGTCCTACTTTTCGATGTGCTTCGAATACGTCTTCGAATACCTTTCGCACTGGCTCGTTCTGATCCATTCGACTGACATGGCCTAGACAGCCTAAACGCACTATTATGATAAGCGGAACTACGTCGATATCGAGATTCAAATTATACATGTCGTGGTTCATCCGTCATCGATACTCGCGGTTTCCATTATAGGACCATATATTTCTCAGACCATTTATCTCTCGAAAACTCGATATGACGCAGGATTTTGCGTCATAAAGTAAGGCAGGTTGTATGAGAGTCTGATATAGTTGGATCCCCGTTTCCCGAGAAAGTGTCTTCTATCTGAAGTACTTCCTAAGCCCGAAATAACATCTGTTTCGAAGCAGAGTTCTCCGTTTGATTTCCCGGCTGACGTCATTGCTTCTGTTCATGGCAGATCCGAGTTAAATAAATTCGTTCACTACCTCGAATTTATAATGGTTATCAACGTTCACCCTTTCGTCCAATCGGGTGGATGTTCTGCTTGGCGAAGCCGCTAATTCTATCTTACCCTCGTTTACTGCCAAACCCACTTTTGTTGTTTCCTTCTCAATTCTCGAAAATACTGCAGTAACTTCTCTCAGATTTCGCCCAATGATATCTAAATCATCAGCATACGCGAGCAGCATGTGACTTTCTTTGGCTGCCGAAAATTTTATTTATGTTGACTGCAGCATTTCTTACAATGATCTCAATTAATATGCTGATGAGATCGCATGATAGGGTGTCGCACTGCCTGAGGCCTCGCCTCGTAATAAATAGTTCGGAGAGATTTGATATATTACTGAGATCTTTATCAATCTTACAGCCGGTGGTCCATCAGCACCAGCGGCTTTGTTGTTCTTCAGCCGAGTAATTACAGTTCTAACTTCACTTTGGCTAGGAAGGGGCAGTCGACGCCATCGTTATAAATGTGATCTACACCCTCATCAATATTGAAATCTCCTAGGATAAGTAATGCAAAGAAGTGATCTCTCCATACTCGCAATATACTCTGCACATAACATGCATTTGGGGTATGAGTAATAGTAATTCAGCTTTTATATGGCGTATGATTGATATGCATCTTCTGTGTACCGGGTGTTTTAATTTGATACAAGTGTATGATTTGTGTTGAATTGTAAGTATGCAATAAAATTGATAGACTGTTCCAATATCTATATAATTAATATTCTTACATTCTGAGTTACTTCAAATCAATATGAAATTTTATTAAAAATCTAGCTTCAAATACGGATAATTAATATTCTTCTTTTTAGACCATAACGTATGATTAATATTATTTAAATTGACATTAGTTTATCCGGGAACATTTAACTCTCCAATATTATCAGAAGACTTTAAATTATAGCAATTTTCAACTTTGTTGACTTCATTAAATTTGCTTTAATTTTAAAGCTACGGAGTTTTCTATATTCTATATTAGCTTATGTAAATATGTGTTATAATTTTGAGATATAATTCTGATATCTGTGTCAGACATTGAGCAATATTAATATAAATAATGCTGATTTATCACTATTTGCATATAGAATACTGCAACATTTACTCATTTGTGGTAGAGATGATGGTAGGAATTGTGACAGTAGTCACGTCGTAGTCGCTTCCATGACAATCCAAGCATCAGCTCCAATTATATGGCATGCCAGCGGATTATGTGTGGATATAAAGGGTGCCTCAGTAAGAATGCAGTTTTTAAATTTAGTGTCATTAAGTTTTGTGCTAGTGGCAACTCTGCAATTTAGCAGTTGCCACATATGTTTATTCCGATTATTAAACATGGAGCGCTGTACGAAAAAACAACGTGTTATAATTGTAAAAACTTATTAGAAAAATTTGGAAAGCTATGCAGAGACCGCTCGCAAACTTCGAAGAATTTTCAGTTGAGAAAGTGCAGCTAATGTGTCAACCATTCGAAGCGTGGTCAACTACTTTGAAGAAACTGTGTCATTTATGGACAGTAAGACTCCTGTGCGTCAACGAACTGGTCGCTCTCTTGAAAACATTGCTGCTGTAAACGAGATTGTCGCTGAAATTCCGAAATCATAATTCAGCATCGTTCTCGACAACGTTGAATTTCACGAAGCTCTACGCATTGAAGTTTGACAAGAGACCTCCACTTTCATGAGTACAAAATTCAGCTTACTCAGGAGCTCAAACCAGCAGACCATGGAAAGCGCCGGCAATTCATTCAATGGGTAATGGAGCCAATGCCAATTTTTCAAACAAATGCATCTTCTCCGATGATGAGCATTTCCATCTGGATGGTTTCGTGAACATACAAAATTGTCGAATTCGAAGCCAAAATTGTAATGGATCCAATGCCAAATTTTCAAACAAAGTCATCTGAATGGCTTCCTGAAAACACAAAATTGTCAAATTTGGGGCTCGGAAAATCCTCATGCAATCCAAAAGAAATAAATGCATCCACAACGAGCAACTGTCTGGTGAGGATTTTGGTCAGGCGGCGTGATTGCGCCTTACTTTTTTGAAGATGAAGACGAAATTGCAGTGAATGTGAACGGCATTCGTTACAGGGACATGATAACGGAGTTCTTGTCGCCTCAACTGGATGGCATGGATCTCAACGACATGTGGTTTCAGTTAGACGGCGCCACCTGCCACACGGCGCATGAAACAATCGATTTATTGCAGCGACGATTTCCAGAATAAATTACCTCAAGAAATTCTGATGTCAACTGGCAATCAAGATCATAAGATGTAACGCCCTGCGATTTTTTTCTTTAAGGTTTTGTGAAATCTCGGGTTAATCCGAATACAGCAGAAACAATTCCAATTCCAATTCAAATCCGAGAGCCAACGCGTTATTGGTGAGATACAGCCACATCTCTGTGAAAAAGTCATGGAAAATTTCATGAAAAGAGTAATGGCGTGTCATCAGAGACATGAGGGCCATTTGCCAGATATTTTATTCGATACTTAATCGCAACATGTCTGCCTTAAAATCCAATAAAAAAATCACAACTATTTCAAAAAATACGTGTTTTTATTTTAAAATGGAAAAGTGCATTCTCACTGAGACACCCTTTATATGCCCACACATGTAGATAGGTGATGCGATATGTGTGTAGTTACGATATGTGTGTAGTGTAGTGTGTTACAGAATGTGGCATGCGGCTGATTTTGACACTATCGCATTCGAGATTATGAGTGTGTGCGAACTGTCCACCCCCTTTTTGTAAAATGCATCCCCAAAATCCTTGATGTCCTATAAAATTTCACATTTTCGCCAACACACATTCAGCTAACTTCCGTAGAATTGAGATTATTATGTCGCTAGCAGGTCGATTACGTATTAAACAAATAAACACTAGCAACAACATTTCGCTAATATAAACTTGTATAATGGGATGAACACATTAATTATCCTGTTAACTTTAAACTGTAATTAGTTTTACGCATGATAACTAAAATACTAGATACACATGGTGTAATATAAATCACTAACAACTGTTTATTAACTTTTGTCCCGATTATCTTGGTGGCATGAGGACACTAGTAATTCAATTTTGTGGCAGCCACGTGAGAGATATAAAATGAGATTCGAACGCATGAGTGATATTATCTTTGGCTTGGTTACCTGGGAAGCGTATACGTACAATTAATTTAAATTTAATGCTATCACATAAGTGATATTAAATTGGGGTCAAAGGAATGAGCGATTTGAATTTGTGGTTAAAGACAATGACGGGTCAAGCGTTGCAAGCTGTGTGTTAATAATAAAGACAATCGCAGTAGTAGTATTAGCGCTAATTTGCCTATGTTGCGTATAAGCAATACTAATTTAAATTGCGTTGCAAGCGTATGAGTGATATACATTTCGACTTAAACGTATAAGTGATTTTAATTTGCCTTTAGGGCAATAAAGTACTAAGCGTTAAATTGTTGCCTCTCAAAGGCAAAGACCTTAGTTTTAACAGGGACAACGTTTGAAATTTTCAAAACTGTGAAGTGAGCATTAGAACTATTAACTTTAAGAGTCATGCCATATATTTTGCTTTTATATTCAAGTTGTTTGCCTCATAATCCATTGACCAATTTGGAAAATTTAAACAAAATTTTTTGTTCAACTTTCAATTGCTTGTGTGAGGTTGCTATTTGTATTTTGGGTCCAGCAATAACGAAAAACAATCATTTATCATTGAAAATAGTTTTATTGGTTTTCAAAATATTCTCCGTGAAGATCAATACAGTTTTGCCTGCACGAAAAGCAATTTTTCCGATCACTTTCTACACTCCTATTGAGACACCACCACAACATGGTCTCTGGACGCTTCAACAGGGTGCAATTACAGTTAATGGGGTGCAATTACAGTTGACAGAAAAGGTCAAGTATCTGGGAATAATTATCGACAGAAAACTGTCTTGGAAACCGAGTGTGGAGGAGAGGGTGAAAAAGCCGTCTGTTGCTCTTTACTACTGTAAAGGGGCGAAAGGAAAGCGCTGGGGACTGTCTCCTAAGATCACCATGTGGATTTATACGACAATAGTCAGACCAATACTTCTCTATGGCACCGTAGTTTAGTGGAGGTCCCTCCAAAAGAAATAAATTCTGAATTCCTGATTAGCGTTAGTTGGGCAATGGGCACGACGTCAGATACTGCACTTAGTGCTATCCTGAACATCTGTACTCCTGATATCATGGCCGAATCGGCAGCCGCTACATCCCTGGTGAGTATCAGAGATTGTGGCGTTTTTGATATCGGGGAATTCCGGACACACTGAATTACTACACCGGATCAACTCTATTCCCGTATTCTACCAGCGACAAACCTAAGGACTTCTATTCCGAACAGAAATACCTGGGATAAGTCACTGGAAGAGGACACCAGTAGATCAGATTTTTCACGGTTGGATCAAAGTTGGACGAGCAAGTAGACTATAGGGTCCATTCACCGGACCTAAATGTACATATCTCCTTCAAGCTACCTGATCACTGTAGTGTATTTCAGGCGGAAATTACCGCCATATTGGAGGTTGCTGAACTACTGAAGAGTAGTGTCACAACCCTCCGGAGAATATGTATCCACATAGACAGCCAGGCTGTCAGAAAATCCCTGGAAGCCATGTTTGATACGTCCCTGACGGTGAAATAATGCCACTCATCACTTAGGGTGATGGCAGAGTATTTTAACATCAGGCTCATCGGGGTACCGGGACACAGTGACATTCCAGGCAATTGCGTTGCGGATGCGTTAGCTAGACAGGGCACTAGGCACAGGTTCTTCCGGCAAAAGAAGGTGTTAGTATGCCAATCTCTACCTGCCGTTTGCAGATCAGGCAGTGGGCCGATAATATGTTCAAGGACAAGTGGAGACTTACTTCAACTTGCAAACAAGCCAAGTCCTCTGGGTACAGGTGGACAGGAAGAGGACTAGGTAACTACTTAACTTGCTGAGAAGCAGGTTATCCACAATAATATGACCACTTACCGGACATTGTCTTGTAGGAAAACACGCCCTAAGATTGGGACATAGAAACTCCACTCTCTGTAGATGCTGCATGGAAGAGGACGAGGAAACGACGAAACACCTTCTCTTGGATTGCCCTGCTCTGGCAGGACTAAGAAGTAGGATATTCGGATCACATTTAGTTAGCACCCTAGCCCTACAGGATATTCCTGTAGGTCTTATAGTCAAATTCATGGAAAGGGCAAATTGGCTGGACGACTAGTCAATAGTTGCTATAGAGGAAACTGCAGGTATCCCAATGGGCTTCTTTAGCCTACGTGTGCTAGACAGCGTGCCAAGTTTTATTAAACTGTGACAAACGCATAACTGATAGCGTATGAGTACTATTGATTGCAAATTGTTATGAGCGTATGAGTTATATTATATTAAAATATGAGCAACATTTAATCCAGTATATTTATTTATTTGAAAACACAGAAGTTAAATGCCTAAATTATTTCTAATTATTGACCTCCTAAGTTCCAATAAAGCGAATGTGGCCACATGACCGATTACACTGAAAGAAACACCGACAATTTGCTTCGATGTGTTTCTTCCACGAACAACTTTTGTTGGATTTAGCTCCTTTTGAAATACCAATACGATCGATTGTTGTTTTGTTTCGGGCTTATATGTATACATCCATGATTCTACCGCGATTGAATTTTTTCAACATTTCTTTGCTCCCAACGACACGAGCCTATTTCTGAGCATTCGTCAAATTATGTGGGATCTACGAGAACAAATTCTTTTCACGGTCAAATGAACATGTAATATCTTATTGATGCTTACCATACCAAAGCGCAAGGATGTCTTAATCTCATGGTATGTCTCGTGCTGGTCTTGCTTTATCAGTTCACCCACACCATCGATGTTTTCCGGCAAAACGATCGCAGCTGGACGACCTTCACGAAATTCATCCTGGAGCGAACGGCGTCCGAGACTGAAGTCTTCGTACCAGCGATTTACAGTCGTTGTTGATGGTGCTTCATCACCAAACGTCGACACAAGTTGATTGGGATACTCTTGCCTTGATAACCCACGCCGAAATTCCTAACAAATCATGGCACGAACATTTTCACGGGTTACTTCCGTATTTTTTTCAAATTTATGTTCCATTATATCTCATGAAGGAATTGGAGAGAGCTTCTCACAGCCAGTGAGCTGTGCGCTTTCTAGTTTTATACTCACTGATTGGGACCTACAGTTTTTACACCGATTCCGAACGGTATTTTGAGAAGCCTTTTCATGGTTAAATACTCGATAGTGTCGCCGTCACTATGCGAGGTGACCGCCGTCGAAAAAAATTTTAGATGGTCGGGATCGAACCCAGGATCTCATGCACAAGAAGTTCGCACACTAACCATTGCACAACCGACTGCCATTCCATTTATTACCGAGATGAATTTTCAACAGACTATAAATAGAAAAAATAGTGCTTATAACTGGAAACGTTTGATATATTCCAGTTCCAGATTGCATCTGGCAACACTAGTATTGCCAGGATCCGAAATATAAATAGCAACCACGTATTACAAATTATAGAATTGTTCTTAGTCCTTAAAATGCCTCAGTAACTGAGGCCGAAAATGGAGGAACTAAAACAGAGACTTCTATAAGAAGTTCTTAATAAGTTCTGGCCATGGAAATTTTATTAAACTGTGACCAAACGCTTAACTGATAACGTATGAGTATTATTGATTACAAATTGTGACGAGCGTATGAGTTATATTAAAGCGCGACGTATAAGGGATATTTATTCCATTAAATTCATGTATTAGAGAACACAGTCGTTAAATGCCTAAATTATTTCTAATGCGCCATCTAATTATTTCTAATGCATGATCTAATGCGTGTTTTGAGCATTTGAAAATAAAGAAATAGTTACAAGTTCTGTGTATCTGTGTTGAAAAGGAACTTAAGAGCCTTTGGGAAAAACCCCATTAAAGACACTACGAAGACCACTGTGGTGGCGATTACCGCCAGATGCAGTTTTTATATATCTCGACTGATATTTCCGGAACGTATGTACCAGAGGTTTTTCACTTCACTGATTAAATATTAGAACTTCATATGGAAAATTCTTCTTAAAAATGAACACGTAAAAAAATTGCAAAATTCACATAAGTCGTTTTACCTTTTCAGCACAGGAGTGTTGTGTATGCAATGCAAATATCCTGTTAGCATATGAGTAACGTGTACAGGACATATTTAAGGGTTTCGACAAGAAGAACATCCACCCGATTGGATGAAAGGGTGAACGTTGATAACCATTTTAATTTCGAGGTAGTGGACGAATTAATTTACCTCGGATCTGCCGTGAACAGAAGCAATATTGTCAGCCTAGAAATCAAACAGAGAATTGTGCTTTCAAACAGGTGTTACTTCGGGCTAATCAAGTACATACTTCAGAGATAAGGCCGTCTCTCAAGCAACGAAGGTCCAACTACTTATACATCAGACTGTCATACAACCTGTCTTGCTTTATGGCACAGAATCCTGGGTCATAGCGCTGGGAGTCTTCGAGCGAGAAATGCTCCAAAAATATATGATCCTATAATAAACCACGAGCTGTATATTCTGTGTCCCAGCCTCGACATAGCTATGCGTGGTAAAATAGCGCGTTTACGCTGGCCAGGACATGTCAGTAGAATGAATCCGAATGAACCAGTGCGAAAGGTATTCGTGTCAGTAGAATGGACCAGACTGAACTAGTGCGAAAGGTATTCCAAGACGCACTCGAAGGACATCCAAAAATAGGACGACCAAGGCTTCGATGGAAAGACCAGATGAAAGATTGCCTGTGGGGGCCTCGAGTTACCGACTGAAGGAGAAATTCTGAAGATCGAGCAGGTTGGAGAAATATGTTATCCTCATTTTGTAAGACCCTTGGCGGCTCTGGGATGTTTGAGGCCACCTTAGTAAGTAAGTATGTACATCCCAAATTAATGTTAATCATACGTCCTTAGATTACAATATATATAACATATAGTAGATTAAATGCTTAGCAGCCTAAAAGCTGGTTCTAACTTGTAATAGTTTTCATTAAAACAATTATTGTATTGCGACCTCGCTTCTGCTATAACGAAAATTAGTATCAATCATTCGCTTTCACGTGCGATTAATATTAATCATACGTTTTCTCGTATGTACATTAATATTGATTATACGCCCTGAGATTCCATGCTCTTATGGAATTCTAAAACTTACCAATCATATGCTATAACATTTATTATATTGCTGGCTTGCTCCTGCTATAACTAAAATTAGTATCAATCATTCGCTTTCACGGGCGATTAATATCAATCATACGTTTTCTCATATATACACTAATATTGATCATACGCCGTGAGATTTTATGCCCTTATGAGATTTAAACTTTCCATTCATATGCTAACACATTTATTGTATTGCGACCTTGCTCCTGCTATAACGGAAATTAGTATCAATCATTCGATTTCACGTTCGATTAATATCAATCATACGTCTTCTCGTATACACATTAATATGGATCATACGCCATGGGTTTACATGCTCTTATGCCATTCTAAAACTTACCATTCATACGCTCAACATCCGCAATGTTGACAACCCTCATATTTTTGCTATAACAAATTTTAAACTTCCCTTAAGTTAGTTAAGAATAATATGTTCACTTCAAAACAGAAATTACCCTAATAAATTTCATTAAAACTTCCCAACAAATTTATGTTTATAACTCCAAAGCCCAACCTGCCTCATCATAAGGAAAATGAAAGTTTTCCACCGGAACATGATTATGTTGCCAACACTGCCCTGGAAACAGAAAAGTTTAAACGAAACAAATTTCCAACTTTACTCGCCCATGAAGTTTCCCAGCAAAGGAGAATGAAATAAAATAAAGTAAAATAAAATCAAGTTTTTTCTATAAACTTTTGTTGCTACAGCAAATGGAGAAACCCCAACGTAAAGAAAATAACCCAAATGGAAAATGATACATATTTCAAATTATTCATACTATGTGTTGTGCACTTCAAAGCATTTCCAATGATTCTCTTTCAATTTAATAAACTTTTCCAAGTGATGTGATTGTAAAAAATTAGTCTGCTCCTTTGTTCCCATTAATTAGATTTGTGGTAAAATATGTTATTGTGCACAACTCAACCTTTATCTTATTAGTTTCCAATGTTCTCTCAAAAGCTTTTATTACTTCCTCTTTCGAAAACATTTCCAAAGGAAAACTGTTTTTAAACTGCAGTTTTCCACTTCATTTAAGTAGCAGCTGCTACAAGGTCATTTGTCTGTTATTACTCCTTCCATGGAGAGACACTGAAGGCAGTCAATTGTAAAGTACATTCTCTAATTTTATTGCTTTTTCTCTTACTCATTTCTCTTTTTATGCAAAAAGACAATTCACTTGGATTGAACTCATCTTTATTGCTGTCAATAGGAAGTGTCCTGTTGCTGCTTATGTTCTTGTGGTTTCTTCCCTGGACGATAGATCCTATTAGCGGAAACTAAGTGGCAACAACTAAAGCGGAAACGGAAATTACGATTTCACTTAAACAGATATTTATGATTTACCAATAAAATGCAAAAGAGAATGGCAGCAAAGCAGCGCATAGAAACAGAAGGATGTTTGACGAAGTCCATAAATAAGGAAATTGTTATAAAGTACATAAATTTAGTCTCAACCAGATTATAATTTTGAAAGGACGATACTATTTTTGAAATCCTAACTGGATATAATACAAAATGTTTAAACTTTAAAGCTTTTAGAGAAATAATATTAATTATATAATAAAAGCTTTATTAAACTTTAAAGCTTTTAGATAAATAATATTACTTATACGAAGTATTGAAATTATTATTAATCATTCGTCCCCTGCACCATAGATTCAAATACTAAAGATCCACCAACTCGGTCTTGCTTTTTGACTGAAGGGAATCGAACGTCTGAAACTCGAAAGTTCTAACATCAAGAGAAAAATTCTGTTGCTGTGGTTTGGTAAACGCAGCCGAAATTGTTACTGTGAATGTGCAAAATATTTATATTAGAAAATGTTTAAACTTCAAAGCTTTTAGAGAAATAATATTAATTATACGATGTATAAAGACAAATTAATATTCACCATACGCTTTATTAAGTCGAAATTATTATTAATCATACGTCCCATGCACCATCGATTAAACTACTAGAGATCCACCAACTCGCTCTTGATTTCTTGATTGAAAGGGATAGAACGTCTAAAAGTTGCAAGTTATAACATCAAGAGAAAAATTCTGTTGCTGCGGTTTGATTTTTACTGTGAATGTGCAAAATGTTTAAACTTTAAAGCTTTTAGAGAAATAATATTACTTATACGAGTTAGCTCACTGTATAAAGACAAATTGATATTCATCATACGTTTTGTGAAGTCGAAAACATTAGTAATCATACGTGCCCTGTACCATAGATTCAAATACTAGAGATCCACCACCTCGCTCTTGATTTGTTGACTGAAGGGACTCGAACGTGTGAAATTGCAAGTTCTAACATCAAGAGAAGAATTCTGTTGCTGAGGTTCGATAAATTCTGCCGAAATTGTTACTGAGGATGTGCAAATTTATGTGGAACTATATGAACATAGGGAATGCACAAAATTAAGAATGGAGGATTTTGTTCGATGTTAGAGCAAAACAGCTGATAAACGTTCGATTCATCTCGGAAGAAGCATAAAGTGAAACGTCCAATCAGAGAGTTGGCGCAACTCGTATATGTTAATCTATGCCATGCACAGACCAAGAGGGCTAAGGTGGACAGTTGGAATTCTGGTCATAAGTCCTTTTGTGTAGTTGTAAAAGACAACCTGATAATGAAGATTTTCGACAAGGGGAGGAAGACGGAATCATTCCGAAGGATGAAGGGGAATATGTTGTGGACTTGTTGTCCTCAAGATACGATCAGAGCCGACAGAAGATATCTGGGCATCCTGCAGGATGCGCGACGCAGATTGCGTTTGGAAATAAGCGGTCGTCAGATTTCTATCGTAAATAAATAAATAAATAAATATTGACCCATTACATCCCATGAAGGGATAGGGGAGAGCTGCTCACAATCACTGAACTGTACGTTCTCCAGTTTTCACTAACGATTGGGACCTACAGTTTTACACCGGTTCCGAACGGTTTTATTGAGAAGCTAGTTCATGGCATATTACTCGATAGTGCCGCCGCCCATTAGCGAGGTGGCCGCCGTCGAAAGATGTGTAAGGTGGTCAGAGAAGAGATCGAACCCACGTTCTCTCGTACAACAGTCACTCGCACTAACCGGTGCACTACCGCCGACCACAGATTTAGATGGTAATGGCGAGAACAACTATTGTCAATCATACTCATTAGGTTGATACGTCTCATAGATCTCATACGTCCCTTAGATCAAAAAGGATACATAGTAATGATTCTACTTAGCGGAACATCCCTTTGAGTTTCTAAACTGTTATAGAAAATATCATTAATAATACGTTCTGGTGCCCCAAACAAAGTCAAATTTATATTGATCATACGCATTGGTTAAAACTATATAGAATCAATCGCCCTGTTACTATACAAAGTTGCAAACTTGATACGAACGCAAAATTATATTCATCATTCGCTTAAGGATGTCGAAAATATTATTATTCATACGCCGCATACTATAATCAAGTTATTGTACGGTCAGAATAACTATATATAGATATTGCATTAAAACGGTTGGCACCTCACTCTATTACGATTTTAAAACTTTTAAAATATTATTATTTATTATACAACCCGGTTTACTATATAGGAACAATATTATATTAATCATTCGCTTCATATAATGAAATACACTGTCAATAATTTGTATTGTATTGTCATAAATTTGTACAAGTCCTAGGGATATACAAAGTTTAATATTAACTTAATACAATTTATAATTAAGACCGCTGTCAATAGAAGCTCTTATTGCACCCTGAATTTGATTGTGCGCCTGACTGATTTGGATATCTATCATTAGTTGCTTCCTATCCATTACAATTCTATAGAAAATATACTGTAAATGACTGCATGATAAATAATATTATGTATGCGTCATGGGTGCGATAAAATGAAATTAATATATTTTTAAGCACTTCCCAGACTTAAGCGGATGCCGTCCTGCAATCGTGTCGCAGCCAAATCGCATTGTGTTTTATTATTGTATCCGCAGCAAATGCGTTGCAATGTGGGTGCAGCATGATTTCGCCGAGTGGACGTTGGTGGTGCGCGACTCCGATCCCTGCTCTGACCACCTTACATTTATTTCGGCGACAGTCACCCCGATTAGTGGCGGCGACACTATGGACTACTTAGCCATGGAAAAGCTTCTGAAAATACCGTTCGGAGCCGGTGTAAAACTGTAGGTCCCAATCAGTGAGAGTAAAACTATAACGCGCATAGCTCACTGATTGTGGGAAGCTCTCCCCTATCCATTCGTGGGATGTATCCAATAAAAGAAACAATTTCTTTATTTATTTTATGATTTCACCGATTGTTTTGGGACGATCTTAATGCTTGGTTTTGGGACGTTCTTAATTTTTTGTCACCGGCCCAGTACAGTATTTAAAGCTTTCATAATTGGCAAATCAATACTTAGAGCAAATCAATGTCATTGAAAATCTGATAACTTACCTCTTGATAAATAATATTAATTATACGCCAGCGGTTCCTATAATGAAAAAATATCATACACCGTATAACCCAACTGCTACCTGCCTCGTAGTCTAAACTTCCTCCATTGCAGTAGACTACAGAGCAAATTCGCCGATAATTGATTCTTGTCTGAAAGAACTTTATTTTAAATGTAATCGTGATCTCTAATTACAACAAATATTAATTATGCGCCACCGGTTACTATGAAACGATGTAAATTGTACGTCCCCATGCAGCGGTAGTGAATGCTAGTCTTACAACGTCTTCTGCTTAAGTTTATAAACCACAACTGAGTTTAGATATCTACAATTTAATAAACTATTGTATCTAAATTAAACCAACTTTCCTATTGATCAATACTATCGTTTACATGCCATTGATAAATATCCAATAATATAAATTATACGACCCGGAACTGCAATAAAATAATATAAATCATACGAACTACAATTTATATGTTATTCTCCTTTTGCGACTTCTTCACTTCATTCATTGCAATTGATGGGTATGAAAAGAGATATTACCAATAAGGGTGTCTTCTTCTTGTTCACATAAATTCTAATACAACTGAAGTGATTATAAATAGTATATAAGTATATTATGCACGAAGAAGTCATAACAAAATTATATAAATCATACGCCCTCAAATAATACACAAATAATATAAATCATACGTCTAGTATTACAGTTTAAAACATGCTTACAATAATCCTAGGATTCCATAATCTATGGGAATCTTACAGTCTTTCATTACTCAATAGCAATGTCCTATCTTGTTTTAGAAGAATTTTATTAAAAAATTCATACAATCCCAAAGAATGTTTGTTTCCTCCTTCCCTGCTAAACCAGAAATGTTTTACATACCATTTATAGAATTTTCTGTTTTTCCCCTCCACTTCTACAAACAATCCATGCAATGTCACTGTATAAACAAAGTCCTTTGGCGCAAAACATATTACAACTCTCTTTCTTTTCAAATACCTGCAGTTAAGTTCCAACAACTTTAACAATGTCTTGCCAGTAAACACATTGTATCTCTACATAAGTACAAAGTTTACTATTTACGTTCAAAACAATGTCATTTGAAAGTAAATTACAATGTTTGTCAAGTGTACATCTGACTGTCTGACTGTATATTTACTATATAGATGTCTTCGTGACTAGGTTTATTCAAAAACTTGTGATGTGTCGGGATATGTTGCACGTAACTGCAAGGAATGTGGTTTAACTTGCGTACGTGCCTTGAAGGGCAGACACAGAGGGAAAGCTGATGGCATGGAATTGTATGATATATACATGTAGTAAATATGAATTATTATCATGCAAATTGATAAAGGGATTTTGGAGCTAACTCCAATGGAACGTGTCCTTAAATCTTTTTATTTAATTCTCTTAGAGAATGTGTTTATTGCTAGTAATTGCTGGCTATTATTTTCAAAATATTAAAACTTTGTTTGCTTAATGAAGCGTATGATTAATATTGATTACATAAACGTACCACTAAACTATCAATTAGTGAAGCGTATAATTGATTTTAATTGATGAATTAGTTTGTATGTAATACTTAGCAAAGGATACTGGAACCGATGATGGTGTTTTGGTTTGAATAAAAAATATCAATATTATTTACAAATTTTTGCACTAAAACGTCTGTGAGTTTATATACACTTCTAATTGAGTTTCAATTCAATAAAATATGCTCACGAACATAAAATAAATATGTGGGAAGGTATATTGTACAACCTTTTCGTTACAATTTTAAATTAAATATTTAGTTTCAGAATTTTAATTGTATTCAAGCTCAAAGGACAACTTAGGTCTTGAGATTGAATCAATTTAAGAAAATTTTAAATTTAAACAATAGACCAATTAATAAAGCTTCCGCAAGGGAAATATTAAATCTGTGGTCACAAACCATAACAGACTAACTCGAGTTAGGACAAAATTGAAAAAAAAATTGAGAAGTCACCGTGCTTAAATAAGCAACTCTTTTTTTCGTTTCCTTGTTATCTGTAACAAATTTATCACAAAAACTCCGATTCCTGATTTCCAGTAAAGATAAACTGCGCTCCCTGTACAATTTTAGAATCGACTTAGGCTGTTATGACATGTGACCACAGAAATATGTAACTACAGAAATTAAGTTTGCTTTTTTGACATGTGGGGGTGCAATGGATAGTGTGCCCGCGGCATGTCCATGATATCGTTGGTCGGATCGTTTTTCTGATCACCTAAGATTTATTTAGACGAAGGCCACCTCGCGACAAAATCGAGTGAATAACCCTGAAAATGTATTCCCAAAAACGGTTCTGAATCAGTGTAAAACTGCACGTCGCTATCAGTGAAAGTATAAACTATAAAGCACATTCACTGATAGTGAGAAGCTCTCCTCTATCCCTACATGGGATGTGATTGGATATTATTTGAAATTAAGATGTTATGCGTATAATTGATATTAATTTTTGGGGCGTATAATTGATATAAATTATTGGTGTAATAGACTAAAGAACCACGAAAATTAATAGCCATTGGGAAATAGTGTTCAAATTTTGGTCCAGACAGCTGAGACTTTCAAAAGAACATCACACGGACTGAAGGAAACAATTGCAGAGCCACGTTTTGGTCCAGACAGCTGAGGCTTTCAAAAGAACATAACACGGACTGAAGGAAACAATTCCAGAGCCTTGAGCTTTATGTACTAAAAGATAGATTCCTAAAGGTTTAAGAAATAAGAAGAAATCTGAAGATGAACTTGCCTCACGGAGTTCGAAACTAGTCATGCCAGTGAGTGTGGTTTCCTGAATTATCTATTATTCCAAGCACATTTCACTTAGAAAAATGTATCAGACTTTGAAAGCTCGTAGTAGTACATTAAAATTCAAAACTAATGGAAATAAGGTCATTGCGAAAACCCCAAATTTAGTTTATGGCTTAATATTACTATTCAATTTCGAGCACATCAGTGCTTTTACTTTAAAATCAGTTGGGTATTTATAAAAGGAACAACATCGAATTCTATATTGTTTTATCGGTAGAGAAGTTTTATGTGCAACTGTGTTTTAAATGGTTGTAGGAGTCAACATTATCGAGCTAACAATACGTTTCGGAGAAAATCGTCGTTCATAATTGGCTCCAGGTTAGATGGAAACCGACAGAATTAATGTCAAAAGGATCTTGCAAAATATTCTCCATTGCGACCTCCTAGTGTTCTACATCGAAACGTAATAAATAGATTCCTCCGATCTGTTTCGAATTTCAAACGGCCTGCTTAAGCAACCTTTTAAATTGGAATCTACTTTATTTCATGGAGCGTATGATTAATATAAATGAATTACACATATGGGGTACATAAATTCCGAGGACGAATGATTGATTTAATTACAAAATGTGACGAAATCAATTGGACATCCTTGCTTTCAGAAAGATTGCGCAAAATTACGAAATTTTGAATAATGTAATAGAAAATGGAATCTTCTCTGATCTCTTTCCTATGCCAGTCCGCCAGATTCAAAAACATCTTAAACTTAAAACGGAGCGTATGATTCATATAAATTACGTAAATGTATGGGGTATATCAATACTGAACGCCAATGATTGATTTAATTACAAAATGTGCCGATCTCATTTGCACAGCCTTGCTCTGAGGAAAGTCGCTCAAAATTCCGAAATGATCTATAATGTAATAGAAAATATAATTTTGTCGGATATCATTCCCATTTCAGTCGGTCGAATTCAGGAACTTCTTAATTATAAATCCTCTGTACTTCACGGAGCGTATAATGTAATAGAAAATATAATTTTCTGTGATCTGTTTCTCATTTCCTCCAGCTTGATTCAAAACATATTAAATCTAAATCTTCTTTATCACACGGAGCGTATTAATAATATAAATTACAATGATTAATATAATTACGTAACGTAATAAATAATTTCCTGCGATCTGCTTCGCATTTCACCCAGCCTGCTTTACAATCATCTCAAATTTCAATCTGCATTATTTCATGGTGCGTATGTTTAATATAAATTACGTAAACGTATGTGGGATATAAATTCTGAGGGCGTATGACTGATTTAATTACAAAATTTTACGATTTCAGTTGGACAGCCTTGCTCTCAGGAAAGCCACTTAAAATTTAGAAATTTTCTATAATGTAATAGAACATCGAATTTTCCCAGATCTATTTTCCATTTCAGTCACCTTGCTTCAGAAACATCTTAAATATAAATATTATTTACTTCACGGTGCGTATGATTAATATAAATAACAATAGTTAATATAATTACGTAACGGAAACATCTTAAATTGCAATCTGTATTATTTCATGGAGCGTATGATTAACATAGATTACTTATAAGTACCTGGTATATAAATATAACCACATCATTTGTACTAGTGTCGTCGTACATAATTGTGCCTTCGAGTTGATTGCAACCGGCATCATTACTGTCAGGAAAGCTCCTTCAAAATATGTTTCCATTAAAATTCTGACATTTTCATTAATGTAATAGAAAATATAGTGCCCTCTGATCTGTTTCAACGTTCCTGATTCCGAAACATATTAAATCTAAATCTTCCCTGTTTCACGGAGTGCATGATTAATATAAATTGCTTAAGCGTCTTATTGATGTGAAATATGGAGGCGTATGATTTATATTAACTACACAACGAAACAACACCAATATTAATCATACGTCCAGTGATTTTTTAAAGATATTGAAGATTGGGTTCGCTTCTTGTTCTGACGTCCTTAAATTTATTTCCACAATGGTCAACTCGCTTAGTGACGGCGACTGTATATAGTTATTATTCATGGAAACGTATTTTCGAAAACACGCACTCGTACCGGTTTTAAACCCATGGGTCTCATGCAATGAGTGAAAACCTAGAAAACACACACCTGATTTTAAGAAAAGGTCCCCGCAATTCTTCATCGGATAGAATGGGTACATATTTATTTATTTATTATTAGTCCCCTGATTGTGGGTCAATAATATGAAACAAAATGGTATTACTAACTTTTATTTAGTTTCATAGAGCGTATGATTACTAATAATTTCCTAATCGTATGATTGATATAAATTATGGAGGCCTAATAATTTCTCTTAATTGCTATATGAGATCAAATTAATATAAATCATACGACTAGTGGTAGGTTGGTTCTTTCGCAAAGCGCTCAATATTTATTAATCGCAATATACATATGTGACAGCTGGCAAATTTCAGAGTTGCCAATTAAACAGTGCAATCTTACTGAGACTTGTGAATCGAACAAACCTACACAAATGAGGGACGGCATAAGGACATCGAAACAATAGGGGACTTGCAATGCCATTGTCTCGATTACTACAGATTAACATACCAATATGTCTTTGAATATACAATACAAAGTTGAAAGCAAGCAATACACAGCTGGAACGGATTCAAGAATACTGACGACATACAGTGCTAAAAGATTAGTTACTTCCATAGTTACTGCCTCAAGTGGATTTTTAGATACGGGTTATGGGGTTATGAAACCATCCTCTTTCTCATATCTGGTCTTATATAACTTAAGTTTTTTTGCAGTGGTTAGTGTCCGCCACAATTGATTTATGCAATATAGAAACAAGACTTGAAGTCAGAATTTGTTATTTATTCCTCTAATAATCATGTTGTTTCCTCTTACAAGCCAAGAAAGAGCCGTTCAAAAAAATATGAAAACTAATTTCAATATTAGCCTTAGTTTAGTTTCATAGAGCGTATAATTAATATTATTTTTTGTAACGTATGATTGATATAAATTAAATTAATTGTTTTATGAGATAAAAAGAATATAAAAAAAACTACCAGTAATTAAAAATTGCCACATTCCATGCAAAATCCGGACTGGAAAAAACGCAGACGCTACATAAACTTGGACAAACTCGAACTTAGTCTAATCGTGGTTGTTAAACGAAAAGGAAACTCTACTCTTTAGGCACATATCGTATATAATTGAACAAATCGATCCAAAGGACTGAAGGTGACGAGAGAAGTGTATCGAAATGTTGCAATACTAGGGTTCCATCCCTGCATTGACCACCTTGCATTTCTTTCGCCTACGGTCAGGTCACCTCGCTTAGTGATGGCGATTCTATGGAGTACATAGCCATTAAAAATCTTCTCGAACAACCGTTTGGAACCACTGTAAAACAGTAGGCCACAATCAGTGAGTGTAAAATTAGAAACTAGCGCACTGCTCGCCGGTTGATAGGAGCTCTTCGCAATCAGTTCATAGCATGTAATGGGAAAATATTTTTTTTTATTTCAGTGGATTGAAGTCTCTTGTCTTTAATATCCTTTTCAATGATTAACCTGATACAAGGCAATGTCAATCCTGTGATTTTTCTTTAATACTTTGGATTATGTTTGAGGGTAATGGCTGGTATGGTATATTTGTGTTTCCAGACCCATAAATCACAACACTTTCCTTCCCAATTAAACTCTCTTAATGAAAAGTATGTCCTTCAACTCCATGGAACACACTTTGCGAACTTTCTCCAAATTCGTTGTAATAAACTACTAAGTTTTTAGTATCACTGTCATTGCATCCCCATTAACTTTACATTTTCTTTAGCAGCTCCCTTTTCAATTTGAGACTTTTCGAAAAGTTTTTCCACTCTTCTCGGGAACATTTCCCTCTTATAGCAATTACACCGAATTCTACTCTATTTTGTTGGCTTTATTGAAATATTTTTCTAATTCTCTTTTATGCTTCCCTTCAATCCTACACAGCAAACTGTCAATTTATGACATTTGTACGCTTTATTGGCCATACAGATTTGGAAGTTCCAGCGAAACCTTCGTCCCTATCCAAATTGATATCCATTTCCAAAACTTTGTTGCACAAAAGAAATTCGGAAAAGATGAAATGGAAAACTGTACAACACTTTTCTCAGAAATGCGAAATAAAAACATATACAAGGAACCAAAAGACCAACTGGTGCTGAAATTCATTGGGACACGTTTATCATTTAACACAATGAAATATAATATGACTGGCTTTGAGCTCCCTGAATTCAACACGAGATATTCATCTCGCTGTGTGGCGTTGTAGGTTGGGAAGTCATAAATTTATATATGAATACAAAAGCGTTTGAACACAGAAACTGTAACAGAAAACAAGAGAAATCCGTGGATGCACTACAGTGGGCAGAAGTCGAAAGCCGTATATATTGTCACCGTGTACTATATTATTTAATTACTATAATTATTATAAGACGTAACTCGTTCATTATTAGAAACATTTTAAGTCATTAGTTACCCTGAAAT
Organism: Phaonia tiefii; assembly: GCA_963931995.1. Lineage (NCBI taxonomy): Eukaryota > Metazoa > Arthropoda > Insecta > Diptera > Muscidae > Phaonia > Phaonia tiefii. Next base: position 267,261,932 of record OZ008369.1, on the reverse strand, counting down.
ATTATTAATCATTCGTCCCGCACGAAATTCAATAAATCATACGCCCTAAATTCTAGTTACCAATCTACATTTACCGTTATATCATGGACCCAATTGTGCTTTAGAAAATAAAAACATTTGAAACATATCAAGCTATTAGTTACACCGAAATTATATTAATCATACGTCCCGGATAAAAAATTTAATAAATCATACGCCGTAATTCCTAATTATTATTATACATTTATTGTTCTATTACGATATCTATTGCGCTTTTAAAAATAAACAAAACATACATCCAACCGAAATAATATTAATTATCCGCTATCAGTAGTATTATGAAATAATATTAATCATCCGCCTTATATTGAAAGTAAAATATTATAAATCATACGCTTAGGAAGACTATTTTGAAACATTGATAAATAAGAATTAATGAATTATATAATTTTACAATCTTCTTTCCCACATATAGACTTACATATAAATGGTGACATGTTAAGTTATTGGTTTTTTAATTTAAAAAAAAAACACAGGAAAATTACAAAAGTTTAAGAAATATGTGCAGGTCCTACGCTATAAGTCCTAATTACTATTCGAAAATTACTGTTATATTACGATCTCTATTGGGCTTTCGAAAACATACATCCAACCCGAAATAATATGAATTATACGCTATCAGTACTATTATGAAATAATGTTAATCATCCGCCTTATATTGAAAGGGACTATTATAAATCATACGCCTAGGAAGAATATTTTTAAACACTGATAAATATACATTAATAAATTAATGAGTAATATAATTTTTCACTCTTCTTTCCCACAGATAGACTTACAAATAAAGGGTGACGTGTTAAGTTATTGGATTTTTAATTTTGAAAAAACACAAGAAAATTACAAAAGTTTAAGAAATATTTACAGGTGCTAAATTTAATAAATTCTACGCCATAATTCCTAATTACCATTCTACATTTACTGTTCTATCACGAACGCTAATCCGCTTTCGAAAATACTCAAAACATACATCCAACCCGAAATAATATGAATTATACGCTATCAGTACTATTATGAAATAATATTAATCATCCGCCATATATTGAAAGGAACATATTATAAATCATACGCCTAGGAAGACTATTTTCAAACCATGATAAATAAACACTTAACAATGAATAAGTAATATAATTTTACGATCTTCTTTCCCACAGATAGACTTACATATAAAGGGTGACGTGTAAAGGCTGACAAATTTGAAGAACCTGGGTCGTTTAGGGACAGCAAGACTCCTGTGCGTCAACGTACCGGTCGGTCTCTTGAAAACATTGCCGCTGTAAACGAGAGTGTCGCCGAAAATCCGAAAACATCAATTCGGCATCGTTCTCAACAACTTCAAGTTTCACGTAGCCCTACGCAGCGAATTTTGGCAAAAGACCTCCACCTTCAATCGTATAAAATTCAGCTTGCTCAGGAGCTCAAATCAGCAGACCAAGGAAGCCGCCGGCAAATCGTTCAATGGGTAATGGAGCAAAGTGAAGTCAATGTCAATTTAAAAAAAATCATCTTCTCCGATGAACCGCATTTCCATCTGAATGGCTTCGTGAATACACAAAATTGTCGAATTTGGGGCTCTGAAAATCCGCATGCAATTCAAGAGAAACAAATGTACCCACAACGAACAACTGTTTGGTGTGAATTTTGGTCAGGCAGCCAGATTGGTTCTTACTTTTTTGAAGATGTTGCCAAAATTGCAGTGACTTTGAATGGCATTCGTTATAAAAACGTGATAATGGAGTTCTTTTGGCCTCAACTGGTTGGCATGAATCTGGACGATATGTGGTTTGAGCAAGACGGCGCCACCGGCGCCACCGCGCTTGAAACAATCGATTTTTTGCAGCAATGATTTCCAGAACAAATTATCTCAAGAAATTCTTATGTCAACTGGCCACCAAGATCATAAGATTTCACGCCTTGCGATTTTTTTCTTTGGGGTTTTGTGCAATCTTGGGTTTATGCGACTAAACCAGAAACAATTCCTGACCTCAAATCCTCCGAGATCCAACGCGTCATCGGTGAGATACAGCCACATCTCTGTGAAAAAGTCATGGTAAAATTTCATGAAAAGAGTAATGGCCTGTCATCAAAGCCTTGGAGGCCATTTGATGGATATTTTATTCCATACTTAAGCGGAACATGTCTTCTTTATAATCAAAATAAAAAATCACAACTGTCTCAACAAATACGAGTTTTTATTTCAAAATTAAAAGGTTCATTCTTACTGAGACACCCTTTAGAAATGGTCTTTTGTAGAGTATACGCTGAAAAATTCGTCGTTTTTTGTTGTTTGGATGCAAATAGACCGTAAATTTGGAGCTCGTCGCAAATATAATATACTTGTGTGCAAACACATTGTGTTTGGTATTCAATATTACATGTTTTAGACACAATGATTAATATGTTATAATGTTTTGTTGTTGTTAGGATGCAAATATAAGGTGCGTTTGGAGCTCGTCGCAAATATAATATACTTGTGTGCAAACACATTGTGTTTGGTATTCAACATTTGCGTTTGGTATTCAATATTACATGTTTGGTATTCAATATTATTTGTGTTTGCGACTCAAACATGGCTGTGTTTGTGATACAAATACAGCTGTGTTTGTTGCACTATTAATGCTCTCTCCAGAGAAAGACAATAAAAGAGGGACAACGAGGGAGTCCATATTGTAAGTGTGTATCAGTATTTTTGCATTATTCTCTTAGTCAGTGATTCATACATATTCCTGAATGTGCGTGTAAAGTGCAGATGAAGTTTTATGTATTCAGTCGTCAATGGTTCATCGGACAGATGATATCATCAAAAGCGCTTGATCTGTGAAAAAATAATAAACAAACGCTCGGTTGGATAAATAGTTTGTGATGTTGCTTTGGTTTTTTTAGGATGTGTTTCGTATATATGTATGTGTGCTACATGGTTGCCAGTAAACATGCTACTGTTTGCATTTAAACACAAGTGTGTTTGGGACTCGCAAACATATGAATGTCTGAAGTGTACTCCAAACATGTACATAGTTCCTGCAGATCATGTTTGGGACAATATGTTACAGAGACCGTTTTTTTCGAGCGTGTAGCTGCCTCTTAAGTCGCCTTGGACTGTTTTTTTGCCTCATAAAAGAAAATCTGCCGCCGCTTTTGAGAAATCGTTAGCTTTAATCTTTTTGGCAACAGAATGGCCAAAACCAAAAACAACTGAAACTTTAACTTACGTTTTAAAGCTTCTTGTCTTTAACCTTGATGCCAGAAACAACACCAACATCAGCTCAATGTGGGACCACGACACAACAAGCTATATACATTGCACCGACAATGTTGCAACATTCTAGGACACCACCACATACGACGACGACGACGGGGACAAATCCAGCAAAGCCATATTCAAGTAGAAACATTTGTACAGAGACTCCACTCCACACTCGTTGTACTTAATACAGAATTAGTTGATTGTAAGCACACGCTAAATAGGTTTTGTTTAGAGAACAGCAGCAACACACAACAAACGTCTGCAATAGCAACAAAAGTCTAACTACAACACAAGATTAGGAAACTCCAGCAGTTGGATGGAAGGAAAGACACAAAGGAGCAGACAAGTTGCTTGGCAAATGTCTGTCCTTCCTTATGTTTTTGTCTAGCAATGATTGTTGCCTGTTGCTGCCGCTGCTGCTGCTGTTGCTGCTAATGCATTTGTGGCATGCAGCTTTGCGTAGCAAATCTTTTGAACAAGCTAACAACCCACGCTTTACATTCATGTTGCTGGTAATGTTAAGTTTTGTCGTAAGTTGTTGTTGCTCTTTTGTGGATTGTTGTTTTTTGGACAAATGTTAAAGGAGCAACAAATGAGTTGCTGCATTACAATTTCGCCACAGAAGACATACAACAACACCTTAGACCGACAACCAGTCTCGAAGCAGCGCACAACATCACTCGTCCGTCGTCCAAGTCCGGCTTACAATCAACCAAACATGCAACATTTATGTGTACATTTCCAATTCTATTTTTAGGTTATGTTCAACATGATTTCTTTAGTAGATACACATTTGTTTTGGTCCACCCTTTCCCGTTTCGGCTGTGGTTCTAATGCGTTTAAATCATTTCCTAACATCGCCACTAATGCATTCTCTATAGAGTTGCACAGTAAGAAAACGTCAATAAATTGCCATGATTTTGTGCTAATGAAGTAATTTACTGGTTGTGAACAAAAACAAAACGCCCATATTAAGCGTAAAGAGCCTAGAAGCGTTACAATTCAAATGAAATATAATGAGGTCTTTAGGTTACTTGTGATACTTGTTAAGAAAATTACAAAAATTTTAAAATATTAGTTCATTTTTATATATAGATGTTATATATCTTCACTTTTAGGTAAATTTAAAAAAATTTCGTCTTAGAGAAAATTTTATTTTTCATAGGGAACACCTTATTTTGTTAAGAAAACATGTAAAATTTATTAAATTATTGTACTACTAAAAACAAATTTTGTTTACAATAACATAGACTTTTGGATTATAGGCAGATATCGTAAATTTCTTCTTAGGGAAAATTTTGATTTTTCTAGAAAATACTTATTTCATAAAAAAATGTCGAACTGTGATAAGGAATTTTTTACATTTTACTGAAACTGAAACGTTTTAACTCAGTTTTAATTTCAGGGCAGATAAGAGAAAATTTCGATTTTTTCAATTGGTACCATATTTTTTCCAAGACTTCTCCCAAAACCTAATGAGAAATTTTATTCCTTTACATAATATTGGTTCAAATTTATTTAAAGTTTTTAATCTTGTGCCGATACCTGAAATTTCGTCTTATAGAAAACGTTGTTACTCATAATGATAATATAAACATTCAATTATTAAAGAGAAACTTTATTTATAGATGTGTTAATTATTGATTTTTGGGCTAAATTGAAAAAGGTCGGCTTGAGTTTGAGTTGATGTCTTTTAAATTGCAATTGATGTGTTTCTAATTTTAATTTATGTTTTTTAAATTTCAATTTATGTGTTTTAATTCATATTGATGTTTTTAAATTTAAATTGATGTCTTTTACATTTCAATTTATGTCTTTCAAATTTCAAATTTTGTGTTTCAAATTTTAATCGATTAATTTAATGATTTTAAATTCCAATGGATGTTTTTTGAATTTTAATTGATGTCTTTTAAATTGCAATTGTTGTCTTTTAAATTTCAATTAATGTATTTCAAATTTCAATTTATGTCTTTTAAATTGCAATTGATGTCTTTTATGTTTGAGTAAATGTGTTTCAAACTTCATTTGATGTCCTTTAAATTTCAATTGATGACTTTTAAATTTCAATTGATAGTTTTTAAATTTCAATTAATGTATTTCAAATTCAATTAATGTGTTTCAAATTTCAATTGGTGTATTTCAAATTTCAATTGATGTCCTTTAAATTTCAATTGATGTTTTTAAATTTCAATTGATGTCTTTTAAATTGTTGTGTTTCAAATTTCAATTGATTGATGTCTATAATATTTCAATTGATATCTTTTAAATTCCAATTGATGTGTTTCAAATTTCAATTGATGTTTTTTAAATTTCAATTGATGTCTTTTAAATTTCAATCGATGTTTTTTAAATTTCAATTGATGTCCTTTAAATTGCAATTGATATCTTTTACATTTCAATTGATGTCTTTTAAATTCCTATTGATGTTTATATTTTTCAATTGATGTCTTTTACATTTCAATTGACGTCTTTTACATTCCAATTGATGTCTTTTACACTTCAATTTATTTCTTTTAAATTTCAATTGATATCTTTTAAATTTTAATTGAAATCTTTTAAATTTCATTTGATGTCTTTTAAATTGTTGTGTTTCAAGTTTCAATTGATTGATGTTTATTAAATTTCAATTGATATCTTTTAAATTCCAATTGATGTGTTTCAAATTTCAATTGATGTTTTTTAAATTTCAATTGATGTCTTTTAAATTTCTATTGATGTTATTTAAATTTCAATTAATGTCATTTAAATTGCAATTGATATCTTTTACATTTCAATTGATGTCTTTTAAATTTCAATTGAAATCTTTTAAATTTCAATTGATGTCTTTTAAATTTCAATTGATGTCTTTTAAATTCCTATTGATGTGTTTTATATTTCAATTGATGTCTTTTACAGTTCAATTGATGTCTTTTACATTCCAATTGATGTCTTTTACATCTCAATTTATGTCTTTTAAATTTCAATTGATATCTTTTAAATTTTAATTGAAATCTTTTAAATTTCAATTGATGTATTTTAAATTCCTATTGATGCTTTTTATATTTCAATTGATGTATTTTACATTTCAATTGATGTCTTTTAAATTTCAATTGATGTCTTTGAAATTTCAATTTTTGTTTACAAATTTCAATTGATTGACGTTTTTAAATATCAAATGATATCTTTTAAATTTTAATTGATATCTTTTAAATTCCAATTGATGTTTTTTAAATTTCAATTGATGTCTATTAAATTTCAATTGATGTATTTCAAACTTCACTTGATATCTTTTCAATTGCAATTGATGTCTTTTAAATTGCAATTGATGTCCTTTAAATTCCAATTGATGTGTTTTAAATTTCAAGTGATGTCTTTTGCATTTCAATTTATGTCTTTTAAATTTCAATTTTTATGTTTCAAATTTCAATTACTTGATGTCTATTAAATTTCAATTTATATCTTTTAAATTCCAATTGATGTGTTTCAAATTTCAATTGATGACTTTTAAATTTAATTATTATATATGTATGTATATATTTATATTTTAAATTTCAAGTAGAATTTTCAAATTTCTATTGATATTTTCCAAAATTAAATCGATATTTTTCAAAATTTCAATTGGAAATGGTGTAGACTATTGTTTGTGATGACACGTGATGTCTCTCGTCTATAGGTACAAGCCAACCACAATGGCTGCTTTGGAAGACAATATTGCTCGTATCATTGGTGAGATACCGTCCGAAATGTTTGAAAGAGTGTGGCAAAATTCTACTTTCAGAATGGACCACTAGAAGCGTAACCGTGGTTAACATTTACACGAAATAATATTTAAAAGGTAAATGACAGGTATTTATTTATCGATCCAAATAAATATTTCATTCACTTGTATAAATTTTCTGCAATTTCTTCAATTTTCAAAAACCAAGTAACAAAAAGAAACACCCTTTATAAATTTAGGTGAAGTAGAATCTCTTGACTTCAACATAACGAAGGAGGAAAAATTTAACCAACAGAAGACTAACTAACAACCCATTTTATAGCCATCCTTGCAACATTTACTAATTCATATTTAACCTCTTCTCTCCTTGACCATCTTCTCCCTATGCCATGGCACAACACCCAATTCGTGTTCGAGAACGTTGCCATAAACGAGGTTATAACATAGTTAAGTACACTTGTGTCTTTTCCTAATTCAATTTTTGTTGTTGTTGCTATTATTTTGAATTTCACATACCCCGGATGAAGAACCATTTATGTATTCCATATTAAACATGAATACTTATTTGCCAGCCAGTACCCTGGCCCGCTTCAACGAAAGTGTATTGGACTCAATTAACAATTTGCACATGTATGAAGGAACATACATATATCCTTCTGCAAGGATATGCGAGTAAAAGAGCCGGAGACTGTTGTTGTATGTTCACTTGAGTGTCGCAGCAAATGTTTTGTGTATGCCAAATGGCAGAGTTTCCGTTTCCCTTGTCACTGTCAAACTTTTTAGCACTAATACAAACCAAAACTACTAACGTCCTTTGAGTGTGTGAGGGGCTACAACAACCTCTTCTCCTTTATCCAGTAGCTTAAGCTCCAACAGTTTTCCGCACTATCACCTACCACCTTCTCCTTTTCTCGCATTATTTGCCTATTGCCACTGCAACTTGTTATTGGATTCCTGCAACATATTAACAAACAAATGAGACAGAGGAAGAGCAACAAAACAAACAGACTGCCAGCACAAAAAAATATACAATTTCTGAAGAGGAGTCCCAAGTATTTGCAATATTTCCGTTTTTATGGCACAAAGTAACTGTTACATGGAAAATTTATAGATCGTCTACTAAGCAGGAGTACTCGAGTACTTGTAGTAGTGACCAACCAACCAACAGAATCGAACAGAACAGAATGAGCAACAGTCACAGCACCAGCTCGAGCACCAACCTCGGCAGGAGTGCAGGCACAGGTCCATCCGTATAATGGATGGTAAAGCAATGTATCGTAACAACACTACACAACAGAAAATGCCTGCTGTGTTAACAACCCATTACTTTTTCCAAATGATTGCTTTAGACACAAATTTATACACATTTGTATAAGTAAACACTCAGAGAAAATTTCCATAATAAAGAACTTTAAGTGGTCTACACCATTTCCAATTGAAATTTAAAAAATATCATTTTAAATTTGAAAAATATCAATTGAAATTTGAAAATTATATTTGAAATTTAAAATCCATCACTTGGAATTTAAAATTGCTATTTGAAATTTGTAAAACATCAATTAAAATTTTAAAAATATCAATTGAAATGAAAAAGCATCCATTGGAATTTAAAGGACATAAATGTAAATTTGAAACACATCAATTGAAACACGTCAATTTAAAATACATAAATTTAAACTTGAAATACATCAATTGAAATTTAAAAGACATCAATTGAAATTAAAAAAAACCTCATTTTAAATTTACTTTAACTGAAATTTGAAACAAATCAATTGAAATTTAAAAAATATCAATTGAAATTTGAAACACATCAATTGAAATTTAAAAAATATCAATTGAAATTTGAAAAACATCAATTGAAATTTGAAAAACATCATTTGAAATTTAAAGACTTTAATTGAAATTTGAAACGCATCAATTGAAATTGGAAACACATCAATTGGAATTTAAAATTCGTCACTTGAAATGTAAAAATTATTAACCCATTTTATGTATTAGATTTTTAAATTTCAATTGGTGTCTTAAGTTGCAATTGATGTGTTTCAAATTTCAATTGATGTGTTTCAAATTTCAATTGACGAATTTAAAATTTGCATTGATGTTTTTTAAAATTCAATTGAAGTTTTTTAAATTTTAATTGAAGTTTTTTAAATTGCAATTGCTGTATTTCAAATAGAACTTTTAAATTCAATTGACTTTTTTTAAAATTTCGATTTAAAATTTCCAATTGAAATTTGGTTGGTCGGTTGAAAAGGCTGCAAGACAGCACGCTGTCTAGCACACTTAGGCTAAAGAAGCCCATTGTGATACCTGCAGTTTCCTCCATATCAACTAATGACTAGTCGTCCAGCCAATTTGCCCTTTCAATAAATTCGTCTATAAGACGTACAGGAATATCCTGTAGGGCTACGGTGCTAACTGGATGTGTTTCGAATATTCTGCTTCTCAGTCCTGCCAGAGCAGGGCAATCCAAGAGAAGGTGTTTCGTCGTTTCCTCGTCCTCTTCCATGCAGCATCTGCAGAGAGTGGAGTTTCTATGTCCCAATCTTAGGGCGTGTTTTCCTACAAGACAATGTCCCGTAAGTGTTGCTATCCTTGTGGATAATCCGCCTCTCGGCAAGTTAAGTAGTTGCCTAGTCCTCTTCCTATCCACCTGTGGCCAGAGGACCCTGGCTTGTTTGCACGTTGAAGTAAGACTCCACTTGTCCTTGAACATATTATCGGCCCACTGCCTGATCTGCAAACGGCAGGTAGAGATTGGCATACTAACACCTTCTTTTGCCGGAAGAACCAGTGCCGTAGTAGCCTGTCTAGCTAACGCGTCCGCTACGCAATTGCCAGGAATGTCGCTGTGTCCCGGTACCCAGATGAGCCTGATGTCAAAATACTCTACCATCACCCTAAGTGATGAGTGGCATTCTTTTACCGTCATGGACGTAGCAAACATGGCTTCCAGGGATTTTATGGCAGCCTGGCTGTCTGTGTAGATACATATTCTCCGGAGGGTTGCGACACTACTTTTCAGTAGTTCAGCAACCTCCAGTATGGCGGTAATTTCCGCCTGAAATACACTACAGATGATGTTAAATTGAAATTTAACAAATATCAATTTAAATTTGAAAAATATCAATTGAAATTTGAAGATTATATTTGAAATTAAAAATACATCAATTGAAATTTAGAATTCGTCAGTAGAAAATTTAAAAATTCTTAGTCAATTTTAGGTATTAGATTTTTAAATTTCAACGGATGTCTTTTATATTGCAAATGATGTCATTTAACTTTCAATTGTTGTATTTCAAATTTCAAATAGATTTTTTAAATTTCAACTAATTTTTTTCAAATTTCAATTGAAACTGGTGTACAACATTTCCAATTGAAATGTAAAAAATATCAATTGAAATTTAAAAATATCAAAGGAAAATTGAAAGTTATATTTGAAATTTAAAATACATCAATTGGAATTTAAAATTTCAATTTGAAAATTGAAAATTGAAATACGTAAATTGAAATTTAAAAGGCTAATTGAAATTTGAAAATTATATTTGAAATTTAAAATGCATCAATTGGAATTTAAAATTTATATTTAAAGTTTGGAATACGTCAACTGAAATTTAAAGCACATCAATTGAAATTTAGAAATCGTCAGTTGAAATTTAAAAATTCTTAGTCAATTTTATGGAATTTTTTTTGTATTAGATTTATAAATTTCAATTTATGTCTTTTATATTACAATTGATGTCATTTAACTTTCAATTGTTTTATTTCAAATTTCAAATAGAATTTTTAAATTCAATTGATTTATTTTCCAAATTTCGATTGAAAATTTCAAATTTAAATTTAAAAAATATCAATTTAAATTGAAACAAATATCAATTGAAATTTAGAAATTATATTAGAATTTTAAAATACATCAATTGGATTTTAAAATTAATATTTGAAATTGGAAATACATCAATTGAAATTTAAAACACATCAATTGAAATTTAAAATACATCAATTGAAATTTACAATTCGTCAGTTGAAATTTAAAAACTATTATTGAATTTTATGTAATAAATTTTTAAATGTCAATTGATGTCTTTTATATTGCAATTGATGTCATTTAAATTTCAATTGTTAAATTTAAAATTTCAAATTGGATTTTTTCAATTTCAATCAATTTTTTTCCAATTTCAATTGGAAATGGTGTAACATTCACAAGTAATATTGAATAACACTCAACGAAATGACATAAGTTTTTTTCGAAACTCAACAATTGATATTAGTTCCACTTGGGTAATAAAAAATAAGGGTCCTTATTGCTTACGGAATGTACATATGTATTAGGGCCTTCTTTAGACTACCAGAGGAGGCTATATATCCCTAGAGAACGAGTGGCAGATGGCGGTTAGCAACTGTTTCCCAGACATGGGTGGTGGCAATTAGCAAACGCTTCCTAGATATGGGTGGTAGGAGGAAAATCATGAAACACCTCCCGCGGACCAAACAGACCGGTGGGAACACTTTGTACCAAATCAATTCATCACACGCTCAAAAATATCGGTCCCAGCAACATATTGCAGGAAACATATACATGTTTCCAAGAATTGTTTGAATAGAGGATCTGCTTCTTCTTGTTTCTTTATTGACTGTCACGTTATTGTTTTCAGCGGTTTTCAACAAACAAAGCCATGATTGGGTCATAAATTCATAAATTATAACCTATTAATCATTGTGTCCCAAACATGGTATATTGAATAGCAAACACAATGTGTTTGGATGCAAGTGCACAATATTTGCGACAAGCTGCAAACATGTTATATTTGCATTCAAACAACAACAAAAAAGACAACATTTTACAGAGTGCAACATATTGCAGGAAACGCATTTGTTTCCAAGAATTGTTTTCGTGAATAGAAGATCTGTTTCTTCTTGTTACTTTATTGACTGTCACGTTATTGTTTTCAGTGGTTTTCAACAAACAAAGCCACGATTGTGTCATAAATTCATAAATTATAATCTATTAATCATTGTGTCCCAAACATGGTATATTGAATAGCAAACACAATGTGTTTGGATACAAGTATACTATATTTGCGACAAGCTGCAAACATGTTACATTTGCATTCAAACAACAACAAAAAGATACATTTTGCAGAGTGCAGGCTCGTTAGATCATATTTTGTGAATTGAAGGCTGCTGGAATGACTGCTTCCGCGGCCAGGCGTATGTCGAGAAACTGACGGCGGAAGAAACCCATTTTGGTCAACGGCGCACATCGAGCTTTATGTAGAAAGTTACTGCATACATGCTGAAATTTTTTTATTTTTTATATATCGTGTTTGTAGCTTGTTGAAAATATAGTATATTTGTGTACAAACACATCGTGTTTGCTATTCAATATATCCTGTTTGGGACACAATGATTAATAAGTTACAATATATGTACTTGTGACCCAAATCTGGATTTGTTTGCTGAAAATTTGCTGAAAACACTGGCGTCTGTCACGGTAAAGAAATAATAAGCATTGGATCTTCAATTCACGAAAATAATGCTTGCAAACATGTACATAGTTCCTACAATATATTGCTGGGGTCGTTATTTTTCAACGTGTATATGTAGAGCAACCTAAACGGCATACTACCATCGAAGTGTCGTAGGGAGTAGCTAAAGGGCACCTTAGACCAGCGGATTGTCGGGCCGATTCATCTCCCAGTGTAAAGTGAAGTCGGACAGTCGCCCGACCAGTCGGGCAAAAATCAAAACTAGTTTGATTTTCAGAAAGTCGGCCGGAATGTCGGCTAGTCTAAAGCCGAACAATGCTCGACACGGAAGTCGGCCTGACAAATAGGCGGCCGACTGGTCCGTAGATATAAGATGCCATTAACAGAAGTTACTGAATCTCAACACGGCGGCTGCTTAGTGGCGTTGCCAACCCCAAGAAACTAGGATCGGGCGCAGTGGCCTAATAAGCCACTTCCCTTATACTATCGACCTTTTTGCCTTTTCTATCCTTTGTGTTTTCATAATAATTTTGTACAGGGTGGCGCACCAATTGTGCTACAATAATAAATTCAAATAACTTTATTTTTAATTACTTTCATTAATTTTTTTTATTATATAGAAAAATCAATTTCAAATCTGAATAGTAGCCTCCAAAATAAAATAAAACATAACCCGTTTATTTATACAGAAACAAAGTTATTAGGTTTCGTTTTTGCAGCACGATTCGCGCGCCACCCTGTACAAAATTGTTATGAAAAACCAAAGAAAATAAAAGAGAAAAAGAAAAAAGATCCTGTTGAAACCATACGTCGTCCATGTCATCTTCTTCCACTTTTGGGTACAAAAAATCGCTGAGCATTGCACGGAAATGCTTGCCATTGGTGCTAACGGCGGTTCCTTGCTCATTTTCGAAGAAAAATGGGCCTATGATGCTGCCATGCCATAAACCGCATAGAACAGTCACTCGTTGTAAATGCATCGGCTTCTTCTTCGCGATCGTGGAACCGTGTTTCGTTTCTCGCAAACATTTTTCAGCTCTAATTTTTCATAACTCGTTTACTGCAAACATTTTTTCGTTTATCGTAAAGGTTTTTTCAGCTCTAATTTCTCAAAACTCGTTTACTGCACACTTTTTTCGGTTCTCCCAAACGAAATGACATGTATGAATTAACAGCAGTTCGTTTCTCCCAACTACAGTCTCCAAACTAACTTCAGTTATCTGAGATTTCGTTTGGGAGAAACGAGTATTTTATTAGCGCGTAGATCAAAAGTTATAGAATTTTGGCTGATAGAAATCGATTCGGAACCAATGTACGTCATTGTTTAATCTATTGAGTACCACTGTCGAGAAATAACCATAGCCTATTCTTTATTATGGAGTTATTGTAAATAAAATGGCATCTTTTTGACACATATGTATGTTTGGTTTGACATTTGCAGTCAACAATTCAAGGACGTTCAATGGCTAATTATTTCGGTTCCAACTATCCTTAGATTTCATCTAGACATTGGTAAACGAATTGGTATTTGCGAGAGGCCGAGACCTGTTCTGGGTTATAGACACAATACAGAAACTAGCATCCTTATATTATTACCCGCTGAAAAATGTATCTTTTTTTGTTGTTTGGATGCAAATATAACGTGTTTGGAGCTTGTCGCAAATATAGTATACTTGTGTCCAAACACATTGTGTTTGGTATTCAATGTAACATGTTTGGGACACACTGATTAATAGGTTATAATATATGTATTTGTGACCCAAATGTGGATTTGTTTGTTGAAAACTGCTGAAAACGAAAACGTGGCAGACAATAAAGAAACAAAAATCTGAAGATATTCAAATCACGAACACAATGCTTGCAAACATGTACATGGTTCCTGCAATATGTTGCTTGCTCAATGTCCTTTGAATAAACTTAGATGTTTTTTCCTCGATCCATAACTAATAATGTAGTAATTTATTAAGAAATTCTTCAAATAAAAACGACTCTCTTTAATCTTCTCGTTAATCTTATTCTACTGTATTATATCCTTCCTCTCTTCCTTTTACCACATTATTCCCTCTAGGGTTTTCCATGTCACTGCGGTATTTCATTCTGTTTTCCAATTCTCCGCTGTATTTCATTCTGTTTCTCTTGTATGGAAACTTTTAATTTATGTGTTTAACATAATGATTTATTTTCGGTTTCCTCTTTAATGTTGTTGGGTCATAGGTTACATCCTACATCCTGTAAATGTTATTATTTTTTTTATTTGTTTTCACTGCCCTAAGCAATGTTGTTTCGGAATTGGTTGGAGGGGGGAATCTCATTAATAATGGCTAAATTTTGTTTCTCTTTTCCTGGTTCAATTTCTCTGTCCTCCATCCTTCTTCAACTCCCATCATTCCAATACATCTTTTTTTTGAAACCTATGGCAAATAATTAATTTCATGTTAGTTCCAGTATGTTGCCGACCAACAACATCAGTAGCAGCAACAGCAACTTTTGTGGCAGCAGGAGCAGTAGCATTAGCAGCAGCAACACCAACAATGACAAAACTAGTGTTAAATGTTTCCGTTTCCTGTTTGCTTTTTTTCCTCTTCATTTGACTTTTGTTTTATAGGACATCATAAATCAAAGTTGATTAATAAAAAAAATAAATAAATGGTTTCCCATTACATCCCATGAAGGGACTGAGGAGAACTTCTCACAATCACTGAGCTGTGCGCTTTCCAGTTTTCACTCACTGATTGGGACCTACAGTTTTACACCGATTCCGAACGGTAATTTGAGAAGCTTTTTCATGGCTAGATACTCGATAGTGTCGCCGTCACTATGCGAGGTGACCGCCGCCGAAAGAAATTTTTTTTTTTTTTTTTTTTGAAGGTGGTCAGAGCCGGGTTCGAACCCAGGCTCTCATGTACAAGAGCCGCGCACACTAACCATTGCACCACCGACGGCCACAAAGTTGATTAATATTAAATTGTTATTGGAGATATTAAATAATAAATATCACTAGTTGAATAATCTGTCAACAATTGTTCCGAGTGAAATCGGCATAAATTGAAGGCTCCATAAACAGGTCCTAGATTGTTGTCAGGATTGAGTAAAGGATTTAGAGACGTCCACAAATCTTTGTTCAAGGATAACATTTTATCCAAAACATTCGCTACTTCGGCGGAACAGTTGGTATCAGGTATGCACTTTAGCTTGCGGATATAAGGAATAAGGAAGTATAAAGCAGCTCTCCCCCAATCCCTTTCTGGAATGTTATGGGACACCATTTTTTTTATATATATATAAGGAAGTCATGCCGACGACTATTTAACAGAGCCAGGTCTTCGAGAAGTAGCCGTCGGTGGTGGAACGGTTAGTGTGCGCGGCTGTTGTACGAGAGAACGTGGGTACTTGCTCTGACCTCCTTACACTTGTTTCGACGACGCCCACTTCTGTTAGTGACGGCGACACTATCGAGTAATAAGCCATGAAATAGCTTCTTGAAAAACCGTTCGGAACCGGTGTAAAACTGTAGGTCCCAATCCGTGAGTGAAAACTGGAAAGTGCCCAGCACAGTGATTATGAGAAGCCCAGCACAGTGATTATGAGAAGCCCTATCCCTTCATGGGATGTAATGGGAAAATATATACATATGTATTTTAACTCTTCGAGAGAATAAATAAACTCTGAAAAATATCGGCTCCAGCAACATATTGCAGGAAACATGTACATGTTTCCAAGCACTGTTTTCATGGTATTAAAGATCTGCTGCTTTTTTGTTTCTTTGTTGTCGGTCTCGTATTTGACTTTAACGGATTTCAACAAAAAAACACATTTGGGTCTCAAAAACATATATTAACAGCCTATTAATCATTGTGTCTCAAACATATTATATTGAATGGCAAACACAATGTGTTTGAACACAAGTATAGTATATTTACCACAAGCTACAAACACATTATATTTGCATCCAAACAACAACAAAAATACAGATTTTTCAGCGTGTACAAAGTTGAGTTAAGGCAATATAAGAAATTGATCAGACAGGCCAAAGGAAATTCGTAGATGCTCTTCTGTAAATTTGGAAATCACTAGCGTCGAAACTACGGAAAATACTGGCGTCAGTCAATACGACGATTGGTTACCGGAAGCAGTCATCTGGGCAGTGAACAACATGTCCATTCCTTATGGACAGCCATTTCCCTGGTCACTCGCTGAACGAGGAGATCACTGAAGGTGAACATACTCCTCATAAATCAGAAGTTGCCATTGCAATTATTACCACATCCAGGATTATAATCCAAACAGAACCAGACACGCTTCAGACGACGACGGACAAAATCTCTAGCGTCTAAACGAAATGAAAGAGAGAGAGAGCGTCTGGCGACTTCGGTTGATTTTTTTCTCTCGGCGTCGTATATATTTTATATATTATTTTTTTAAAAATGTATTCACTTTCAGTGTATTGTGTTCAACAATAAATTATTTTGCAGCCTTTTCTTTAATTTCCTTTCGCATTCACATGCACCATCGCTTGAATGTGTTGGTTTCTCTTATGATTTTCATGAACATGTGGCAACTTCATTCTCTCAATTGAGAGATTTCGTGATAGCGCCGCCAAGAAATTAGAAAATAATCTATTCTAGCGGCGAGTCGTCAGCCGCAGCGGAATTTCGTGACGATTTTTCCCTGCCATAAGAAACCTATGTATGTAGAAAAAACGACGTCGTCTGTAGCGTATTTGATTATGTTTATACTCTTAAATGGGTTATCGGCAGCTTTAAACCCTTTAAGTCTCCCGTTGTAATCATTAACTAATAATCTGTCACTTCGTAAATGTCAAATTTATCGTCTGTCATCTTAGTTCCAAAATATTTATCTTTTTAAGTCGAGAGCGAGCAATGATTTTTTTCTCAACGAACGCGCACGCTGGCGGGAGCGAATAAATTGTACCGAGGGGAAAGTAAACACGAGTTGTGATACTGCTCGTTTTTCTCACCTACTCAAGAGCGCGTGTGTTTAAAATTTAAATTTTGAAAGTTCTCGTGTGCGCGTGCGTTTCCACCACTCCCACTGAACCATTAGGTATACAGATTGCTTCCATGTCTGCCACGAGGCTAAGGCAACTCTCACAATGGGGCAATGTCGGAGTAGGTAATGGACCAGTGCTCGAAGGTATCCGTGTCATTCCCGCATTTGTGGACTACTCGAAAGCTGAACTACTATTCGATCGGAAATACCACACTCTCATGCCGGAAAGGTATTCCTGGATCAAAGACGATCCTGGTAAAGAAAGATATGTGAATCTCTACACGAATGGTTCGAAAATTAATGACCAGGTTGGCTACGTTGACTCCTCTAGGGAACTAGGGTTGTCTCTTTCTCGTAGATAACCTGATCATAGTAATGTGTATCACGGAGGAATTTTGGCAGTTACAGATATTAGTCCACCAGTCGTTCAATGTTCAGAATTTGTATCGTTCGACTGCGTGCACCATTTACTTACTTCCTTAGGTGGCTTCAAACAACCCTATATGAGGATAAAATGTTTATCCAATCGGCTCGATCTTCCGCTCTCTCCCTCCAGTTGGTAACATGGTGTTTCCAACAAAGTCTTGGTCGTCCTATTTGTTTGATGTCCTTCGAGTACGTCTTCGAATACCTTTCGCACTGGTTTATATTGATCCATTCTGCTGACATGACCCAGCCAGCGTAAGCGAACTTTTTTGATACACATAACTACGTCGATGTCGGGATACAGGTTATATAACTCGTGGTTCAACCGTCACCGATACTCTCCGACTTCTGTTATGGGACCATTTATTTTTCGGAGCATTTTTCTCTCGAAGACTTGCCGTGATGTTTCATCAGCATGTGATATGTCCCAGAATTCTGCACCATAAAGCAAGACAGGTTGTATGAGAGTCTGGTGTAGTTGGATATTCGTTTCCCTTGATAGAGTCTTATCTCTGAAGTGCTTGCATTCCTGTTTGCAAGTCCAAGTCTCCGTTTGATTTCTAGGCTGGCATTATTGCTTCTGTTCATGGCAGAAACGAGGTAAATAAATTCGTCCACTACCTCAAAATTATCGTTGTTTTCAACGTTCACCCTTTCATCCAATCGGGTGAATGTTCTGCCTTTCGAAACCATTAATTTTGTCTTGTCCTCGTTTACTGCCAAACCTACATTTGTTAATTCCTTCTCAATTCTCGAAAATACTGCAGTAACTTCTCGCATATTTCGCTCAATGATGTCAAAATCATTAGCATTCACAAGCAGCATGTGAGTTTTGCTGCTGATCGCTTTACTCGTGTTGACCGCAGCTTTTCTCGCAATGATCTCAATTAATATATTGAAGAGATCGCATAATAGGGTGTCGCCCTGTCTGAAGTATAGCCTCGTACTAAATGGTTTGGTGAGATCTTTATCAATCTTTACTGAGGATTTCGTGTCGGTCCGTGTCGTTCCGCAAAGGCGTGTCAGCTTAGCAGGAATACCCAGTTCCGACATAACTTGGTTTATTTTCCCCAGTATCGGGCCATCGAATGCAACCTTGGTTGGGTGGTTGGTTCAAAAGGCGGCAAGGCAGCATGCTGTCTAGCACACTTAGGCTAAAGAAGCCCATTGTGATACCTGCAGTTTCCTCCATAGCAACTATTGACTAGTCGTCCAGCCAGTTTGCCCTTTCAATAAATTTGTCTATGAGACCTACAGGAATATCCTGTAGGGCTACGGTGCTAACTAGATGTATTCCGAATATCCTACTTCTCAGTCCTGTCAGAGCAGGGCAATCCAAGAGAAGGTGTTTCGTCGTTTCCTCGTCCTCTTCCATGCAGCATCTACAGAGAGTGCAGTTTCTATGCCCCAATCTTAGGTCATGTTTTCCTACAAGACAATGTCCCGTAAGTGTTCCTATCATTGTGGATAACTTGCCTCTCGGCAAGTTAAATAGTTACCTAGTCCTCTTCCTGTCCACCTGTGGCCAGACGACCCTGGCTTGTTTGCAAGTTGAAGTAAGTCTCCACTTGTCCTTGAACATATTATCGGCCCACTGCCTGATCTGCAAACGGCAGGTAGAGATTGGCATACTAAAACCTTCTTTTGCCGGAAGAACCTGTGCCGTAGTACCTTGTCTAGCTAACGCATCCGCCACGCAATTGCCTGGAATGTCGCTGTGACCCGGTACCCAGATGAGCCTGATGTCGAAATACTCTGCCATCACCCTAAGTGATGAGTGGCATTCTTTCACCGTAAGGGACGTAGCAAACATGGCTTCCAGGGATTTTATGGCAGCCTGGCTGTCTGTGTAGATACATATTCTCCGGAGGGTTGTGACACTACTTTTCAGTAGTTCAGCAACCTCCATTATGGCGGTAATTTCCGCCTGAAATACACTACAGTGATCAGGCAGCATGAAGGAGATATTTACATTTAGGTCCGGTGAATGGATCCCATAGCCTACTTGCTCGTCCAACTTTGATCCATCCGTGAAAAATCTGATACTACTGGTATCCCCTTCCAGTGACCTTTTGCAACCTTATAATACATAATTTACCTCCTCCAATCTACCGATTATTCAATTATATATTGGACGTTCGGATCTTCCTATACTTCAGATTGAACTCAACAACTTCCACGTGAGTGTTTTGGATGGGATCTAACGTCGCGTTTAGAACGCGGTTTATCTCGGTCATGTTATCGATAACATTGTTCTTCAATTAATTTGAGATCAAATTGACATTTCAGGTGGCAACTTTGTTCTTAGACCAATTTTGAGCAACTCTGTGCCGAAACCAAATTATCGAAAACGGCGGCACAACAGAAAATTAAATTGGCGGCTCTTGCTTTTGTCAGTTTTGAACAAATTTTGAATGTTTTTGAAATAAGTGAACCTTCAATTGGATCAGTCGGTCGAGACAGCACACATTTTAAAGTTTTGAAAGCCCATTATATCGGCGGCGGCGTGAGCGTCAAAGAAGTTTTGGTAGCGGCGACGAGTAGGGAATTTGTTGATCGGCTTCCGTCTTTCAAACAGTTGATTTTTTTGTTTATGTTTTAATTCGGGTTGCATTCTTTTTGTACTCTCCAATGTACACAAAAACGGATGTGGATCCGTTTCGCACCCGTTACGGGTCCGTAAAAACATAAAAAAGCGAATCAGTGAAATTGCTATTTGGCGGATTCGTCTCGAACGCATTCGGAGTCCGCAAAAAACATAGAAAAGTGAATCAGTGAAATTGCTATTTGGCGGATCCGTCTCGCACCCGTTTTAAGTCCGTAAAAATAGAGAAAAGTGAATCGGTGAAATTGTTATTTGGCGGATCCGTTACAAGTCTGAAAAACCATAAAAAATCGAATCAGTGAAATTGTTATTTGGCGGATTCGTCTCGAAGCCGTTACGAGTCCGTAAAAACAGAGAAAAGTGAGTAGGTGAAATTTGTATTTGGGGGATCCGTCTCGCACCCGTTTTAAGTCCGTAAAAATAGAGAAAAGTGAATCGGTGAAATTGTTATTTAGGGGATCCGTCTCGCACCCGTTTTAAGTCCGTAAAAATAGAGAAAAGAGAATCGGTGAAATTGTTATTTGGCGGATCCGTTACGAGTCCCAAGAACCATAAAAAATCGAATCAGTGACATTGCTATTTGGCGGATTCGTCTAGAACTTGTTGCGAGTCCGTAAAAACATAGAAAAGTGAATCGGTTAAATTGTTATTTGGCTGATCCGTCTCGAAACCGTTTCAAGTCCGTAAACACATAAAATAGCGAATCACTGAAATTCCTATTTGGCGGATCCGTTTCGAACCCGTTACGAGTCCGTAAAAGCATTGAAGAGAATCAGTGAAATACTAAATGTGAAATATCTGAGTTGATAATGAGTGGCATTCATATAAAATACAAAAGAAAATGTGCGCGCGTAGTGCTCCCTCTTGCACCTACAGTGTGATACAGACAATTTTGTTGTTTTTGCTTTTGATTGGTATCCATTTGTTGTGAATTTGGTCTGTGGACTGGTGTATGTGTGAGTTTTTCTGAAATGTCGTCTCCCAAGATGCCATATGAATCCGTTACGAATTCGAGACGGATCCGTTTCTTCTATAACATCCGTTACGGACTCACAACGAATTCGTTTTCGTATGAAATTCCTCTCATAAACGCGAATCGTTTTTTGTCATTTTTGGATCCGTCTCGAACTCGTAACGAACTTCATACTCGAATCCGTTTCAGATTAGTTTTTTGGAAATAAAATGAATTCGAGACGGATCCGCTTTTATCAGTTTTTAAGGATTCCTTTTGAATTCGCATTCCTCTCCAAAACTCGAACCGTTTTTTTCTACTTTTTCGGGTCCGTCTCGCACTCGTAACGAATTTCATATTTTTATATTTTCACGGGCTCGTAATGGATCTGGCAAATAGCGATTCCACTGATTTGCTTTCTATGTTTTTACGGACTCGTAATGGGTACGAGACGGATCCGCCAAATCACAATTTCACTGTTTCGCTTTATTATGTTTTTACTGACACGTAACGGATTCGAGACGAATCCGCTAAATCGCATCTTCGCTGATTCGCTTTTTTATGTTTGCATGTAAATGGCCGCCGCCACAGTGGATTGTCATTTGAGCCCTTTTTATGGCATTTTCAATCACTTTGACCAAAAAAACGGATATTGTCTTTAAGAGCTGCAAGAGTCTGAGGCTTGTTGACATAAACCCGCGACTTCAAAAAGCCCCACAAAAAGAAGTCTGGAGCGGTCAAATCAGGAGATTTTTCTGGCCAGTGCAAATCGCCAAAACGGGAGATTAGGCGCCCGCGAAATGCATCCTTCAGCATATCGGTTGTGGCACGTGCAGTGTGTGCCGTTGCACCGTCCTGTTGGAACCACATGTTTTCCAATCCCAATTCATCAAGTTGCGGCAAAAAGAACTCGTTGATCATTGCTCTGTAGCGTGGCACGTCGTCTGGTCGATGTCGACGGCGCCTCCATGACATCCTCGGCTACAGTAGCAATATTCTCTGCAGAACGGCTACTCGGGGGTCTGCCACGCCTGGCAGCATCTCGTGTTGTGCCAGTCTCTTCGAGGCGAGTGGCTAAACGTCGCAGTGTTTCAGCAGTAGGCGTTGGACGGCCAGGAAATCTGCGACGAAATTCACGTTGTGCCAAAGTCACCGACCGATTATTGGTCAAATAAATAGTCAGCAATATTCCGCGTTCTGGAGCAGTGTAGCGTAACATTGTTTATTAACGTGTATTTCGCATGTGTTTACTACACAAATGTCAAAACAGAACTGACATTAGGGGCCAATCGCAAAATTTATAGCATTTTCTGATAGGAGGATTACTTTTGCGCCACCTTGTATAAGTGCGCACAGTTCTCCCGTTTCAAGTTCTACAACGCTACAAAAGTAAATCGATAGGGACAGCAAACGACGCCATATTTTTTCCCGCTCTTTTGATATTTCTTTGCCATTTCATCATGGAAAGATATACGAGCCAACAACGAGTCGAAATTATTAAAATTTACTACCGAAATTTGGAGTCAGTGGCCTCAACTTTAAGAGCGCTACGTCCAATTTATGGTCGTCATAATCGTCCTACCAGATCAACAATTGAGCGTTTAGTGGACAAATTTGAATCCACAGGCACAGTACAAAATGTTCCCGTGCCAGTGAGACAAAGAAGTGCCCGTAGTGTCGAGAATATTGCTGCCGCTGATGCTTCAGTTCAAGAAAGCCCAAATGTGTCTCCCACACGTCGTTCTCAAGCGCTGGGCATCTCTGTGACGTCGTTGTGGCGAATTTTGCGAAAAGATCTTGGCCTACATCCTTACAAGATCAAATTGACGCAAGAACTGAAGCCGCTTGACCACCATAAGCGTCGTATGTTCGTGAATTGGGCTGAGCAACAACTTGAAAATGATTCGGATTTTCATCGGAACATCATCTTCAGCGATGAGGCTCATTTCTGGCTGAATGGCTTCGTCAATAAGCAAAATATGCGTTATTGGTCAGACAGCAATCCACACGTAATCCATGAGTTATCATTGCAAAAAATTACGGTTTGGTGCGGTTTATGGGCCGGCGGCGTTATTGGGCCGTACTTCTTCCGTGATGATCAAGACCGGCACATTATTGTGAATGCGAATCGCTACCGAATATTTTTGGCCCCAATTGGATAATATGGACTTGAAGGACATGTGGTTCCAACAGGACTGCGCCACAAGCCACACAGTGAATGCCACAATCAATTTATTGGAAACCAAATTTGGTGAACGTGTTATCTCACGAAATGGCCCAGTCGATTGGCCGCCTCGGTCGTGCGATTTGACGCCGTTAGATTATTTCCTGTGGGGCTACGACAAGTCTATGGTCTATGCCAACAAGCCAGCGACGATTGATGAACTTTGTACGAATATCGAACGTGAAATTGCAGCAGTATCGGCCGATTTTTGCTTGAAACCCGTCGAAAATTGGGTTCAGCGTCTGGACTTCTGCAAGCGTGCCCGTGGTGGCCATGCAAACTAAATCGAGTTCCATACATAATGGCATCGAACGAAAGAATTTCATTGGTATCTAAAACCGGTTTTGTTTTATTTAAAAAAAACTTTTGTAGCGCTCTTATTGAAAAACCCGTTACATAATATGCGCCGATCCAATAAATTTTCAAATAAAATTTAACATTTCTTTAAAAAAATAAAACTTCAGATGTTTGCAAATTTATCTAATCGCCAACAAGTGCTACAACCTTGAATATCCCATTGTATCTGTTAAACATTTTTTTCCTCCATTAATTGACATTTAATTATGTTCAAGTTGATTCAAAAAAAAATTTAAACATTTATCATGTTTTCACTGATAATCATTATGAAATGTCAAATGGTGTGTGCATTTTAAAGGAGTGTTGCCAGTGCTGCCACTGCCGCCGCCACTGCTGATTGCAACACAATGCAACCACCACCAGGTAAAGCGCCAAAAACAGCGCCACCGAGACGTGTGTAAATTTTCAACTAAATGATACTTTTCAATTATTTTCCATAACTTTAGCGTGCAATTAAACAAATGATCTGTAGGGAAACAGAGAAAAAAACAAGACATAAATGTTTTCAATAAATTGTGAAAATGCTTAAGCATTAAACGCCGAACGTAATACAAATGCCAGACGTTGAGAGACAAACACAAATTTGTATGTCGCTGATGTTGCCACACAACAACAAAAATCCACCACATTGCGTGTCTGACATTTGAATAAATACGAGTATTTTATTTTTTCATAGGATTGTCACAGAAACAAAGTAGACGATGGTACCAAAAAGAAAAAAAACAAGAAAAAGGTAAAGCTAAACCTCTTTATGGCGAGGCATGCAACCACATTGCCGCAACGACAAAGTGGCATCTTCACCATTGCTGTGTATGCTAATGCCATCATAATTGTAAAAACAGTGATGCTTCAGCAATCGTGTCATTCTCTTCTGCAGCTTCTTCTTCATTTACAACCGGTCACATTTTGTACACAGTTGCATTGAAAGGCATCCACGGTGTTGAAGTTTGAACAGCTGCGCATTGCAGATTGTAACCACAAAATTGTTGGTTTGTTTCTGAGTCAGAGTCTTCCTCACCACCACCACCACTGGAAGCTTCATCAACAGCGTTATCATTATAACAAATGATTTGATAGTTTGGTTTGTTGTGTAACACTTTTAACAAAAAAGGACCCATTTGTCAGTATCAAACTGCAGTTATAACGCATTTAGCGATAACCTTCTTCCCTAATCTTTGCCGTTTACACCACCCAATTTAAGATTAAATTCACATTTCAGTTGTCAACTCCGTACTTAGACAAACTCCGCGCTGACGCCAAATTGTCGAAGACGGCGGCACAACAGAAAAATTAAGTTGGCGGCTATTGGTTTTGCCAGTTTTGTACAAATTTGGGATGTTTTCGAAATCACTGAACCTTTAAAATTGGATCAGTGAGTCAAGTCGGGTCAGTCAAAAAACATCGGCTCACAGATTAAACCTATAAGAGCGAACCATTTATATCGGCGGCGGCGTGAGTATCAAAAAAGTTTGGGTGACGGCGACGCGTCTGCTTCCATCTGAACGGCTTCCATCTGGCAAACAGTTGATTTTTTGTGTATGTTTTTATTATCGTTGCATTTTTTGTAGCAACAAACAGCGTTGCATCAAAATGTAAATCAGTTTAAAATGAGGTTAAAAATTAAACTTCAGTTTCTACAGATTAAAAATGTATGAGTAATCATCTGGGTTAGCGTGGGTTAACAGTGTTAACCTTCAAAATGAGTTAATCTTTGTCGGTGTTAATGTCGTATTACACCTACCAAGATTATCGCTTGTTCGGGATTATAAATGTTAAACTTCATAAGAAAAAAACGTTGGTAATCACCAAAATGCGATAATCTTGATAGGTGTAAATGCCGCTTCAACTTAAGTTTGTACAATAACTAACTAACTTCATCGTAAATTTTGTCCGAGAAGGAAGTCAGTTACGGAAACGTAACGAATCCGTTTGTGTATGAAATTCCTCTCGAAAAAGCAGAGCGTTTTTTATACTTTTTCGGATCTGTCTCGGATTTCAGTTTCGAATCCCTTTCTGGTTGGTTTAATAAAATGGATTCGAGGCGGATTCATATTTATCAATTTTTGCGAATTCGAAACTGTTTCGTTCTAATTTTCGTTGCAGCAATATTTTGATTCAGTTTTTGTATTTTAGCAACTCGGATATGAATCTTACTTACTTATGAGGCCACAAATAACCCCGGGGAGTCAGGGAGTGGTGCAGTGGGTTGTGTGCGTGCGTCTTGTACATGAGATCCTGGATTCGATCCCTGCTCTGACCACCTTAAAAATTTCTTTCGGCGGCGGTCACCTCGCATAGTGACGGCGACATTATCGAGTATTAAGCCGTGAAAAAGCTTCTCAAAATACCGTTCGGAATTGGTGTAAAAACTGTAGGTCGCAATCAGTGAGTGAAAAATTAGAAAGCGCACAGCTCACTGGTTGTGAGAAGCTCTAACCAATCCCTTCATGGGATGTAATGGGAAACGGTTACGGCCAGGGACCTTACAAAACAAAGATAACATACATATTTCGCCAACCACTTCGATCTTTTGCCTTATCTCTCCAGTTGGTAATACCAAGTGTACGCAGGGATTCGTCAACCTGATCCCTACAGCGGAGTCTTGGTCTTCCTATTTTTCGTCTTCCTCGAGTTCGGTTTCGAAAACCCTTCGTGGTGGTTCGTCTTTATCCATTCTACTGACAACGCAATCGCATTATTTTGATCCACTTTAGAGTTTTTTCTACATAGGTTTCTTATGGCAGGGAAAAATCGTCACGAAAATCCACTGCGGCTGACGACTCGCCGCTAGAATAGAATTTTTTCTAATAACTTGGCGGCTCTCTCACGGAATCTCTCAATTGAGAGAATGAAGTTGCCACATGTTCATGACAATCATAAGAGAAACCAACACATACATACGATGGTGCATGTGAATGCAAAAGAAAGGATTCAATGGAACAGCTGATCGAAAGGGTACTAGGGCGATGTAGGAGAATGAGAGAGCAAAGAAGACAGCAACTAATTTTAAATAATGTTTATTGATACCATAGAATAATACATACCATAGAAGCTTTTATTCGCTCAATAAATTAAACGTCATAGGTACGATATAAAGTAAACATTAGATGGTGGAAAATATGGGTTCAATAATACCAGATGGTGGCAATAGTATACAGCGATCCACAAAGGAACAACAACCGAATTTCGTGTTTTTGTGACACACAACTAGTTAAATACAATACAAATGTATACCAACGACAAAAGTCAACAAAAAAGTGCAAAATATATTTAAATTTTTCAGTTCTACACCAAAACGACAGGAAAAAGTTAAGTGAACTTATTTTGTAACTCCACCTGGTGTAAGATGATTTTAAATTTAATTGCTCTCATTTCCACAAACCTACGATGAAGAGTGTGAAACGAAACGTCAGATGAGAGAATAAGTTTATCTACTTATGTATTATTCTATGATTGATACTAATGATATCTAAATTGTGTTTTATGTTGTTTGCATTGAACGAAAATTCGCATTCCCTTTGATTTCTGTCCGTTTTATGTCCAACGAAAGTGTAAAATTGGTAAAAATACAGCAGGAAATAAAACTATGAAATGGCCTATTACCTCGTCGTCATGAAGAGACATCGAAGAGAGTAATGGAAACTCTTAAGTATTACTCTATGGTTGAACTCAATACAATAAAAGTGAATACATTTTTAAATGCAGTAAAAACAATTTAATTCCTATTCAACTATAATATTTTTCCAAACTTTCAAACAATTCCAGAAAAGAGCCGCAAATATAAATGACGCAGAGAAGAAAAATCAACTGAAGTCGCCAGACGCTCTCTCTTCCATTTCGTTTAGCCGCTAGAGATTTTTTTCGTCGTGATCTGAAGCGTTACTGGTTCTGTTTGGACTCTAACAATGTCAAAGACGGGATAGAGCTCATGGTTGAGATAAGATACAGGATTCTGCGCCATAAAGCAAGACAGGTTGTATGAGAGTCTAGTATAGCTGGACTTTTGTTACTCGAGAGAGGGCTTTATCTCTAAAGTGCTTGCTTATCCCAAACAAACATCTATTCACAAGCACAATTCTCCGCTTGATCTCAAGGCTGACGGTGTTTGTTTTTGTTGACGACAGATCCGAAGTATATAAATTCGTTCACCACATCGAAATTAGAAAGGTTATCAATGTTCACGCGGAAGCATTCATTTTGTCTTGTCCTCATTTACTGTCAGACCCACTTTTGCTGACTCTTTTTGTTATTTGCTTGTTACTCAGCTCTTTGCGAAAATTTCGTATGCAAAATCAATTACAGGGCTGTTTCGCCAAAGTTATTTCGTACGAAAACAATTGTTTGATAATTGTTTGGGACAGAAATTTTAACATTTTGATAATTTTAACAACCAAAAGCAACGCGACATGGAATTATAAATTAAATAATTGAAAAGTAAATCAAAAATATGTGGTAACTCTCCGGAACAAAATGCAACCGCAATCTCGATTGACTAGATTTAATTCACAGGAACAGCTGATTTGTGTATAGAAAATCAGAAGTTTAGGCCACGAAATCTAGATATCTCAAGATTTCGAGTGCAGTATAAACATTTTTTTAGAGATGACAAAATTTCTTACGAAAGTTTCCCAAGAACAGAATACGGTGTTTAACTGGTCACTGGATAATTTGTAATACAGTATTTTCAGATATTGACCTATTGAATATTAAATAACCAACAATCATTCCATCCTTTAAACACATTTCATTTTTCAAATTAGTTAAAATTGCAATTCAATCGACAATCAAAACAGTAGATTAAGCCATACCGCAAACTTGGTCCTTAGTATCATGAGGATTATTACATGACTTAAATAAATGTTATTTCATTTGCACAAGAAATATCCAACAAAACCGCCGATAAAACCAAAAAGTACGTTCCACAAAAAAAATGAATTGTTTGCTTTATACCATCGCCGTTGATTTGCGGTCGAAAACTATTTGGTGGCTGTCTCTCGTTCAACACGATATTCAACAAACGAAACCAAAAAAAAAATCCAGCAATATCGTATTATGCTGGAATCTTAAAAAACCATCGGTGCGATTATGATGAGGATGATGATAATGATGATGGTGATGGTGATGACGATAATTGTGCCTATGTATGTGATTCTGCATAATACCTAAGAATGGCTTTTGGCATAAACCTCATTTAGGTCAACACATAATTTTGAGAACAGGAAGAAGAAGAAGAACTCGTAATATATTCAAACATCAACAATGTTCAATGCCCATCCGTAATATATACATACATAGTAGGTTCGTGGTTATTGTATAGATTGAAGATTGTTAGAACATGATCGTTGAAAAGCTGCTTGTACATCGACTCGTCGTACGTTTGCTTTGCCTTAAGGTTAGAGGTCATTCTACACTTTTTTGATGAGAGTTCGTGTTTGCCAATTTGTCTCAAAGGTATTTGTGGGCGTAAGCAGCAAATTTGTATGATGATTTTAGATGAATTTTAAATGGGTTTAGATGATTGGATTATAGTTGCCTGCGAAGTAGGTATAACTTGGATATGTGACAGGTAACAGAAGCCTGCAGAAGAGCGCAAATAACTGAAATAACTTGATGACAATTTGACAAAGTTTTTGTCGAATCTTGAAACTTACAAAATAGATATTTCGCTAGAAATATAGTTCTGGAATCCTAGAATTTTTTTAATAAAATATTTAAATATCCCCTGATCAACGGGCGAAAAACCAGATTGATCATCTGGTAGTTGATGGTAGAGATGAGCGATATATTAGGAGCGGTGATTTAATAACCGTGATTGAAAAATCACTGGTAACTGCAGTGACTGAATGTGTCAAGTAGCCGTTACTCTCAATGTCGTTCTTTCAGCGTTGTCGTTCTTTTATTGCTGCAGTTCTTTCACTGTTGTCGTTTCTTTAGTGTTGCTATTATTTTATTGATGTCGTTCTTTCGCCGTTTTATTTTTTTCTGTACTCTCTTGCACTGTTGTCGTTCTTTCAATTTTGTATTTGAAAGGTGGAAGCCCTTTAACAATAAATACAAGCTAAACATAAATTAACTTAAACAAAAATGCAAACGAATTAAAAAAATTAAATCAGCTGTTCTAGTGCTTGCACATTTTAAATACATTTCGGTTGCTCTTCTATCTGTATGTCTGTTTGGTTTTCACTGTTTAGCGTCATGGGATCATGGAAAAATTACATGATATTTCGATCACGCTCTCACATAGAATGGAGTGATACCGAACGATGATATTTAACGAACTCACCTGAATGACAACAAAATCAAAACGATGCATTTTTAAACGCAAATCATATATTTATTAAAAGATATATATATTTAAATAGACACATTTCATGAAAATATGTCTATCTACGACCATCCCCGAAAATGCAAGTGGGCGAAATGGCAACAGTTTGAAAATTTCCGGATTGGTGGTCGGAGGGTACTAGGGTAAAATTGCTAAGTTCTGAACCAGTGGTCGGATTTTTATGTTTTTTGGCTTGTTGGAAAGGCATTTAAAAGACCTTTCAGAATCATTAAAAAAAGTTAAATCGCCGAAATACGGTGCTTTCACAAAAAAATTTTTTTGTATCTAAAATTTTACGGATTTTATTAAGTTTTTTCCTTGTCCTGTCAAGTAACAAAAAATCGAGTTAGGGCCTTTTTATATTAAGCCATCGATATGTATTATTTGATTTATAAATAGATTTATTTGTATTGTTATTTAAATCAAATAGCAGATTTATATGTTTGTACTAAACTAAAACACCGTGATCACGGTCACTGTTAAAAAGAACGGTGATTTACAAATCACGCTCACTGAGAACGCCGTTCCTTAAAAATCACTGCATCGCTCATCTCTAGTTGATGGAAGGTACTCTTCTAGTGTAATACGGCATTTACACCAAACAATATTAGCGCATTTCGAAGGTTACCTCCGTTAACCCGCGCTAACCCAGAAGATTACTCATACAATTTTAATCTGCAGAAACTGAAGTTTAATTTTAAACCAGTGCGCATTTTGATGCAACACTGTTAGTTACTAAAAAAATTCAACCATCATAAAAAACATGCATTAAACATAAACTGTTTGACAGATCGAAAATTTTCCGACGCGTCACCGCCACCAAAACTTGTAA
Organism: Phaonia tiefii; assembly: GCA_963931995.1. Classification (NCBI taxonomy): domain Eukaryota; kingdom Metazoa; phylum Arthropoda; class Insecta; order Diptera; family Muscidae; genus Phaonia; species Phaonia tiefii. Next base: position 267,230,738 of record OZ008369.1, on the reverse strand, counting down.
AGCTCACCCCGCGGCCGATATAAATGGCTCTTATTGGTTTAAACAGTGAGCCGATATTGTCGACTGACCCGATTTGACCCACTGATCCAAGTTTAAAGGTTCAGTTGTTTCAAAAATTGGTAAATCCAATAGCCGCCAACTTTGTCTCGGCGCGGAGTTTGTATAAGCACGAAGTTGCCACCTGAAATGGCAATTTAATCTGTAAATGCGTTATAATGGACGTACTAAACCTGTACGGCGCTGAGCCACGCCGCCGCCGCCACAGATTTACGGAGGAAACCGAACGGCGGCGGGGGCTGCGTATAACTTTCTGTTTAATATTTCATATAATCGATCAATTAATGGTATTGTCCTGATTTACGACACATGTTGCAACCAGAACAAGCAACAAACTATAAACTACACACAACCACAATCAGTATATTTCCTAACAAAATAAATAAATAAATGTTTTCCCACTACATCCCATGAAGGGACCGGGGAGAACTTCTCACCACCACTGAGCTGTGCTCTTTCCAGTTTTCACTCACTGATTGGGACCTACAGTTTTACACCGATTCCGAACGGTATTTTGAGAAGCTTTATTTATGGCTATATACTCGATAGTGTCGCCGTCACTATGCGAGGTGACCGCCGCCGAAAGAAATTTGAAGGTGGTTTCCTAATAACAGTCAGCTTAATTTCCCAAGAATTAATTTTTGTAGTTAAACGACGATTGAAATTCTGCATAACAACAGTCAGGCGAAATTCCACACGCTACAACACCAACAGCTAGTCGCATTCCTTAACAGGTTACAGCTCTCTTTACAACTATAACAACAGCACGTCAAATTTCCTAAGAATTGAACTCTACACAGCAGCAGCCGGTCAATTTCCTAAGAAGTAGGAATAGCCGCCGGCGCCGTTAACTGCCGCCATTTTGGCAGACCAAGCCGCCGCTTCCGGTTTTCCCAGGTCCCTATGCCGCCGCCGAAGCAGAAACAATCGGCGTAGGCCTCTAGGACGTACGTATAATTTGCGGAGCTAATATTAGCGGCATTCATGCAAACGTGAAAGCCGAGAACTTTTGCTCAGCGCAAGTTTCCCTCGCACCGTTGCATGAGGCACCAGGTAAAGTTGCTCAGCGTAGTTGTGCTCAAAACCATATCAGCTGACCAAGATGGATAAGGTGGTAGCAGTAGCAATTGCATGCATTATGTCTGTGTACTTTTTCTACTGTTCTAGTGCTATCACCATATTTATCCATCCTAGTCAGATGACAACGAAATGTCAAAAGTTTACACGTTTCTCCATCCCACGTTTGCGCAGCAAATTTGCCTCGAAAACTTTCCACTTTTGAGCAAGTCGCTTTGTATGGGAAATTTGATTGTTTTGACGTTTGCTGTGCAAGTATACGATGTTTTCGAGTTTACGAGGTTCTTTCGAGCTTTCATGAAGACCACTATTGTTTCGGATTACTAGCTGGTTGCAGCAAAAGTTCGCTGAAGGTTCAGCAGAGAGAATGTCGAACGAATATAGACATATCGGAAAGCTGCAATTATCAGGGATATGATACGAGGGTTGTGAACACCCGCTTAAGAGTCCAAACATAATCAATCACGCTACCCGCGATGACGTTTTTTACACAGTTTTCTTATGGCAGGGAAAAATCGTCGCGAAAATACGCTGCGGCTGACGACTCTCCGCTGGAATAGAACATTTTCTAATTTACTGTCGGCGCTCTCACGAACCCTCTCAATTAAGAGAATGGAGTTGCCACATTTTCATAAAAATCATAAGAGCAACCAACACATAAATTCTGTTTTTTTATTCCATTAAGCTATCACCACCTACGGCTTTCCAAATAAAACGATCCACACTTAATACTACGTAATGTGGCAACATTTGCTGTAATGGATGAAATAAATGCGATACGGCAACATGTTTGTACCAAGTGCCAACAAATTCATGGTAGCAGCAAATGTTGTTGTAGTTGTAAGCAGCAACAACCATAGACTAATTACTATACTAGACTCAACATTGTCGAAAAGAATTGCTTCAATGATACCAGATAGTGGCAATAGTTCAAAGCAACGAACAAAATAACAACAACGGCGTTTCGTTTTGTGTGTTTAAATTATTGTGTTAAATATAACACAAATGTATGCTAACAATAACAGTCAATAAAAAAGTTTAAAACACATTTAAATTTCACAGTTTTTCACCAAAACGACATGAAAAATTAAAGTCAGAAGTTATTGTAATTCTACCTGGTGTATGTCACTTTTCGTCAAACATGTCTCTATCACACCGACCACATCACGAAGAGTGTGAAAGGTAACGTGAGATGAGTCAAATATTCTCTCTAGTAAGATGTACTCTATGGCAACAACAGACAGTTTAATTTCGTTCATTTGTTTTAGTTGTCCAGCTCTACACAAATATATACCAACAATACAAGAATACAAAAAAGTATGAAATCAACGAAAAATGACATGAAAAAAATTTAATCACATATTTAAACGACTATACCTGATAGATAATTATACCATGATCAATACGTATAACATTTACCGCTCGTTGTTGTGAACAATTTAATTCCAATTTGGTTTTCAATCGGAAATAAAAATCTATCCTTCAAATTTAGAGATATAAACGTGTATGTAGTCTCCCATTAAATAAAATAATTTAAATGAACTGACCATGTCCATGAGTCTCTCCTTGATAACATTTTCATTCACAAAATATGATAACAAAATATATCTAAGATAAATTTGTGTTGCCATTTCTTGAAATTTAACATGTGGCAACATTGTCATTGCTCAAGTCGGAATTTAAGTGGGAAATTGAAGTGCCACTTAAGATCGCTTAACTGTCCCGTATAAATTAAGCTATAATTAACTTTAGCTAGGTAAAAAAACATGCTTAATATTATGTTTCCAAACTTTCAAACTATGCCAGGAAAGTGCCGCAATTATACACGACGGTGAGAGAAAAAATCAACTGAAGTCGCCAACCGCTCTCTGTCCCATTTCGTTTAGAGATCTAAGGATTTTTTTCTTCGTCGTCTGAAGCGTGTCTGGTTCTTTTTGGACTCTAATCGTACGATGAAGAGTGTCACATTTCACGTGAACGCGAGTCGTGTCGGAGCAGTATAAGGAGAAGAGTAGAGAGGAAATTCTTTTATTTGAGAAAAAAACTGTTGCGGAGAAAAGAGTGAGATTGAGCAAATTGAAACTTATAGAAGGAAAACTGAGGCCTGTAATTATACCGAAAAGTGCAGTCAAACCAACGGGTATGAATCAGTGCCACCTTTGTATAAATAATCTAGTATAATCTAATCTAGTCGATGTATAATCTAATCTAGTCGCAGATGTGCGAAGTTCGTTAGGTATATGGAGAGATCACTTCTCTGCTTAACTTGTACCAGAAGCCTTCAATGCAGATGATGTAGTTGAGCCAATATAAGACGATGGATTCGACTCCTCCCTCCTAGCCAAAGCGAAGTTAGATCTGCAATTTCCTAACTTAAAAAACTACTATGTAAAACTAGAACACTCACAGTTCACTGGTTTGTGAGAAGCTCTCCCTAATCCCTTCATGGGATGTAATGGGAAACCATTTATTATTTGTAAGAACAACAAAGCCGCAGGTGCTAATGGGCTACCGGCTGGGATGTTCAAGGCTGGCGGCGTTGAGTTGGAAAGGAGCATGCATCATCACATGTACAAAATCTGGTTAGACCGATGCGTGCTCGACAATTCCAGCCTCAGCATAATGTGTGCTGCTTTCAAAAAAATATGAATCGAGTGTATGCACCAATTATAAGCCTTTTATCCATCGCACACAAAGTCTTGTCGAGCGTATTGTGCGAAAGAGTAAAGCCATTTGTTGCAGACTTGATTGGGCCTTATCAGTGTGGCTTTAGATCCGGGAAGCCAACTATCGACTAGAGTATTTACATTGCGACAACGGCTGTAGAAACCCCACGGCAAACAAGTCGACACCTACCACCTCTTTGTAGATGATAAGGCTGCCTTTGAAAGCCAGATTTCGGGGAAAACTGTACCAAGCTGTGTCGGAACTTAGTATTACAGCTAAACTGATACGCCTTTGAAGAATGGCACTGGCCGACACAAAATCCTCAGTAAATATTGGTAAAGATCTCACCGAACCATTTAGTATCCGGTAAGGCCTCAGACAAGGCGACACCCTATAGTGCGATCTCTTCAAAAATTTTAAAGAGAGCATCGTGTGAAAAGCTGCTGTCAACACGAATAAAACTATCGGCAGCAACAGTCAAATACTGCCCGCGTATTCTGATGATTTAGGCAACATTGGGCGAAACCCGCGAGAAGCTACTGCAGTGTTTCCGAGAATTGAGAAGGAATCAGCACCAGTAGGTTTGGCACCAGAAGAGGACGAGACAAAATTAATGGTTTCGACCAGCAGAACATTCACCGGATTGGATTAAAGCGTGAACATTGATAACCGTTATAATTTCGTGGTACTGGCGAATTCATTTACCTCGTATCTACAGTAAACAGAAGCAATAACGTCAGCCTCGAAATCAAACAGAATAGTGCTTGAACAGTTGTAGGGATTGCAACCATTACTCTCCCCTCTTTTCCTTATACCTCTACGTCGTGGCTAGCGTTGCAACTGTTTGAAGCATTATCATATGTATAGCGTTCTTTTTAACACTTGCCATGCGACAATCTTGATCCATGGTTTGTCTTTACCATGGTTAGTCTTTAAGCAGTTTTTCATAACCAAGTACGATCTCTGCAGCAGTTTTCATAGAGTGGGAAATATACTTCCACAGGGGCTTCAGGATCATGAGGCGGGGCTGCTTTCTGCACCAGTATCTGAGTGAGCTTTCTCCATAGGCCGCAGCTACCTCTGGTTTTTGCAGCTTTCCGATGTCGAGCCTTCTATATGTCGTCTAGTTTCGTACGACTTTAGCTCTGCTTAACCTTGTGCGAACCTTTGCTGTAACCTGATAGTGACCCGATTCAATATTAGCTCCTCGAATCACATGTACGTCCATTATACTAATAGAGTGCCTTCCATCAATTACCAGGTGATAAATCTGGGTTTTCATCTGTTGATCAGGGGATATCCAAGTAGCCTTGTGGATGTATTTATGTAGGAACCACGTAGTACAGACAACCATGTTTTTCGCCGAGGCAAAATCTAAAAGTCCCTTTCCGTTATCGGAAGTGATGTCGTGTAGACTGAATTTACCTATGGTTGGTTCAAAGACATTTTCCCTGCTGATTTTGGCATTAAAATCACCTAGAACATTCTTAATTTCATGGCCAGGGCAGCGGTCGTAAGTTTCCTCTAGGCGCTTGGGGGCATTGTCAGCATTTACTGCTTAAAATATCCACTCAAACACATTCTAAAGGAACCATATATATGTTTGGAACACACGCCAAATATTCATTTAATTGCAAGTCCCAATCTCACTTATATGTAAAATCAATGTTTACCTGCAAACATACATGCTTTTAGGTGGGACCAAATGCGTGTTTCCCTGCAAATATGCATATACTTAAGTAAAAGCGATCGTGTGTTTCCTGCAAACATCCGCATACTTATGTACGTGAAAGCATGTGTGGACTTCCTTCCACTCACGCGTTTACTTATTTGGTAGTAGGGAACCATGTACGTGTTTCCTCACAACTCGAATTTTCTTGCGTGGAAGCCTATGCATGTTTCCTCCCAAACGCAATAATATTTAGAAGCAAAAATTTGTTTTGATTTCAAGATAAACATATATGTATATATATTATTTATAATAATTCATTGTACAAATATAAATTTACATTTTTAACTAATTAATAAATGTATTTTCATTATTCTTACATAAAAAAAAGAGGTTCACCATAAGTCGAAGAGTTATAGGAAATGTTTGTCAAAATCATTGTTTTGGGTGCATAGTTTAGGTGGTACTTCATGTTTAGGCGAAAAAGTCACGGCTTCAGTTTGTAATCCTTTTCTAGAATCACAAGCGGTCAATGGTCCTGTGGATAATATACTTGGTCACAGTCGATGCTGATGCAACACAATACGCAGGCTCTATATAAATTTGTACAAATATAACAAATTATAAATACATAAGTATGTATAACCAATTATGTATATTCACCTCTAGTTGTTGTCAATACAAAATTCTAGTACATTAGAGTATTGCAAAATAACAGTCTTAAATTGGTTGGGCTTTATTTTAGCTTCTTTCAAGAATATATCAGCCTCTTCAGCATTTATATTGAATTAATTTGCAGCTGAAAATACAAAAACAAAAATGTCAATTAAAATTACTCCTACCAAAGCGCTATCCCGCCAGAAAATGTAACTGGTTCAAAACCAGTTACGTATCCAACTACATAGCAGCCACCACTGACTACCTCCCAATCAACTCGCCATGCTTTCAACAGTGCGAATTTAACATGGTGATGTCCTACGAGGGCGGCAATCTGCACTACCATTCTACAGTCACGTATCGGGTTCAAATAAACTTGAACTACGCAGCTAGTGCTGAAATAATAACTGTTATAATATATTTTTGGGTTTAAAAAAAATAAATCAAAATATTTATATTTATGTAGTTAGACTAATAGCCAAAAACCAAAAGTCGTCTTCGCTAGTCAAAGGAAAAACGCCAAAGTAAATAATTACATACCTAGAATTACATGTATTAAAAAAAATGTAATAGGCAGAAAGTTGGAACGCATTTAAGATCCAAATTGGTAAGTATCCATCGGTAAGTCCATACATATGTAGGTAATTTTATATATTTTTAGCCATCAAAAAAACTACAAGCGGTGAAACGACCAGCGTAAGCAAAGAGGGCAAGGAATCAAAACAAATGATGAGACAAGTTTGACACTTCGAGTGTACTACGTAAACAAAGAATGATAAAAAGAAACAACCCAATAACAAAATGCCTGATCAGCTGGGCTTATGCTTCCACTTATATTAATGCACTATGCTTACGTTGTATCAAATCCAACACATACTTATACAAACTATTACAAAACAAACCATATACAAACCACTGTAAACAAACCATTACAAAAAACAAAATACATGTGAACTTGACAGTTCGAAAGCGGTTTGCAATGTAAACAAAGAAAATCAGCTGTGCTTAAGCGTTCACCATCTATGAATCCATTTTGCAAAAACCAAGATAGCAACTAAAATCTTAAGTGGAGTTCAAATTATCAGACAGATCTGACAAACATATCTGAAGAAGTTATCAATAAAATATCGATTTTCCGTCCACACAGAAACATTTATCTGACAGACTTCATTTGAAGCAGCACTCCACAGTGTTAACATCAACGGTTTGCGCTTGCAAATTTCTCGCAACAATTACTTGACTGCCCACAGCAAGCGAAAGGGAAGAGCCGACATTGCTGAGAACATTTGTTATGCACAACAAACATCCATATACATACATATGTAATTATGTATGCAATTACACGACTAATTTATAGAAAACACACACACATCCTATTTTTCTTTATTTTACCAAGCATTTATGTTTTTTTATTTATTAATATTTCATTTGATTAAATTAAATTACACTGAAGATTTGTATTTTTTTCATTTCACATTAAATTCCAAAAATGCTATTTAATTTATAGTTTTCCGCATGGTAAAATAAGTAAGGTAAACGCACTAGGAATTGTTACAACAAACACAGGCATTTTGTTTTTGTTTGGTGTCCATAATCTGTCAAATTTTCTTCATGGGTGTATCTACTGTAAAAGTAAACAAAAAAGTACAACAACAAAATGCATGTGAATTTGACATAAGAGTGACACCTAAGCAAGAAATATGTTGAAATCAGCTGTTCTAACGAGTTTACCTTACTCATTTTACCATGGTTTTCCGCTTTTCTCTTCGCTTGTTCTCTCCGCCATCATATCTCTCGCTCTCAGTTTTATCGATAACTTCAAATAAATCGTTTGGTTTTCAAACTGATTTGCATACCATCAGATTTATCTGACAACACGTGTTCACATTGACAATTTTTCTTCAGATTCGACAGATCGTTAAATCCGTCTCATAATCTGAACTCCACTTTAGGTTGAGTTTTTTGTGTGAATGATATAATGAGAGCGGGAAAGGAATTGTAAATGAGATTATTCTTTTTTCAGCTGACTACCTCTTGCAATACCATGGTACAGAAAAGTGGCAATTGTCCTGCCTCTGCAGTATCTAGTTACATTATCTGTGATATTGGAACTACAAAAACGTCAGTAGTTGACTGAATTACTGACTACGTAACTACCCAGCGGACCAAAACTTCGTATACGATATCGCATACGAGAGTTACGCGAAACTTTTGCGGGTAAAACTCTCGAAAACAGATCCGAAAACGATCGGAAAATGAATCATCAGTCGCTCAGTTTGTGGCAGTAAAAGTTTCGTTTACGATGTCTTGCAAGAAATTCGTTTGCGAGACTTTTGCAATATGTTTTGCGAGAACAACACGAAAAATAAAACAAAATGCAATTGTCAAAACATTATTGTTGTGTCATGTCCCTGCACATGTGTGCCTCTGTTTGGCGCACGACACAACGACCGTTTTTAAACCAGTTTGCGAACATTTGGGCGAGTTTAATTTCTCCCCCGGTTTTGGTCCGGTAAATACTCTTTTCTGAGCCCGTTTGCGAGCATTTAGCGTAACACTCGCTAAGGCTCGGTTTTTTGCCCGCTGGGTAGTGGAAATAGCTACATTCCAAACTGGCGGGATACTATGCGTTGGTACACACAATACATACAAAGATAGTTTTATTTTATTTTTTTTTTGTTAAATTTTATTCTGATGCATAGAGTAAATATGGGTAGAGAAAATCTTTCACTCACCAAATTTCTGACATTTGTCCTCGTGTGATGTATTCGTTTGATGTTGAAAAGAATTGCTTTACTAATACCAGATAGAGGCAATGGTTCAAAACAACGAACAAAATAACAACAACGGCATTTCGTTTTGTGTGTTAAAATTAATGTGATAAATACAACACAAATGTATGCTAACAATAACAGTCAATAAAAAAGTTTAAAACACATTTAAATTTCACAGTTTTTCACCAAAATGGCATGAAAAATTAAAGCAAGAAGTTATTGTAATTCCACCTGGTGTATATCACTTTTCGTCAAACATCTCTCTATCACACCGACCGCATCACGAATAGTGTGAAAGGAAACGTCAGATGAGACAAATGGCGGCTCTACTATACATTTACTCTATGATTCTCTCACTCATAGACTAATACATACCTAGATAAACTTATTCTCTCATCTGACGTTTCATTTCACACTCTTCGTGATGCGGTCGGTGTGATAGAGAGATGTTTGACGAAAAGTGATATACACCAGGTGGAATTACAATAACTTCTTGCTTTAATTTTTCATGCCATTTTGGTGAAAAACTGTGAAATTTAAATGTGTTTTAAACTTTTTTATTGACTGTTATTGTTAGCATACATTTGTGTTGTATTTAACACATTAATTTTAACACACAAAACGAAATGCCGTTGTTGTTATTTTGTTCGTTGTTTTGAACCATTGCCTCTATCTGGTATTAGTAAAGCAATTCTTTTCAACATCAAACGTATACATCACACGAGGACAAATGTCAGAAATTTGGTGAGTGAAAGATTTTCTCTACGTATGTATTACTCTATGCTCTCACTGAAGACTCACACAAACAAAAGGTTTGAAGTTGTTTGTATGTTGTTTCTTTTCATAAAATCGTTTCTCACTTTAGTAGCAGACATACATGCATATGTACACTTGGCCGCATAAGTCTGCGTTCAAGATTAGTATGTAAAATATGGATCTTATAAAGGGTTTTTCAACAGAGACGCTACAAAAGTAAATCGATAGGGACAGCAACCGACGTCATATCTTTTCCCGCTCTTTTGGCATTTCTCTTCAGTAAGGTTTGCCATTTCATCACGGAAAGATATACGAGCCAACAACGAGTCGAAATTATTAAAATTTACTACCGAAATTTGGAGTCAGTGGCCTCAACTTTTGAGAGCGCTACGTCCAATTTATGGTCTTCAGCGATGAGGCTCATTTCTGGCTGAATGGCTTCGCCTATGAGCAAAATATGCGTTATTGGTCAGACAGCAATCCACACGTAATCCATGAGTCATCATTGCATCCCGAAAAAATTACGGTTTGGTGCAGTTTATGGGCTGGCGGCGTCATTTGGCCGTACTTCTTCCGTGATGATCAAGACCATCACATTACTGTGAATGCGAATCGCTACCGTTCAATGATAACCGAATATTTTTGGACCCAATTGGATAATATGGACTTGGAGGACATGTGGTTCCAACAGGACGGCGCCACAAGCCACACAGCGAATGCCACAATCAATTTATTGGAAACCAAGTTTGATGAACGTGTTATCTTACGAAATGGCCCAGTCGATTGACCGCCTCGGTCGTGCGATTTGACGCCGTTACCGTATCGAACGTGAAATTGCAGCAGTACCGGCCGATTTATGCTTGAAAACCGTCGAAAATTGGGTTCAGAGCCTGGACTTCTGCAAGCTTGCCCGTGGTGGCCATGCAAAAGAAATCGAGTTCCACACATAATGGCATCGAACGTACTTTCACAGGAATAAAGAATTTCATTGGTATCTAAAACCCGTTTTGTTTTATTTAAAAAAACTTTTGTAGCGCTCTTATTGAAAAACCCGGTATGTTTAAAATTTCTTGGATCGAGCGCTGTAGAGGGTTTACTTTCCACCAGAACTCTGGGGACTTATTTATGTGCTCTTTTGTTTGTTCACAAATAACACTAGAGGCTCTAACGTGCTACATAACTGAGATAGTTGGCCTTATTCAAAATTGTGCGCACGGTGTCCTTGTAAACTGTCTTATTGAACTGTTGGCGCAAGTTTTCAGCAATTACTGATGACATTAAGTTGAAGTTTTGCTGTACACTAAAATTCTACTCATTTTATAGTTGCTAACCACCCTCTGGATTTCAGAATGGCACCTTTCAACTGTTTCCGCAATTTCTCGGATAGTTCCACAGATGAACAATAATTTTAAGCTCAACAACACTAATTTTGGCTTAAACCTAGAATAGGTCGGCAACTCGCTTCGGCTCCAAACTATTACCATTGGATAGAACTTTTAATTTTAAGCAAAAAAAATTAAATAAAAAAATCGAGTGTGGAGCCGTGTTATGGGACCGATTTCACAACTTTTTTGTGTAAAACGAGTCGAAATAAACAAAAATAAATAAATACATTTTTTCGATAACTGCTTAGTTATCCACGTATCGGATTTTTAAAAATATCCAGAAAATATTTTTTTTTCAAGCAATCGAGTGATTTTTCGGATTTTGCCACACATCGGCTTCAGGTACTGAGGGAATTTTAACCCCCCTGCCTGAGCCCGGCCGGATGGCCGGGCGACTAATTGCAACATAAATTTAACAATTTCCAAAAGTTCTACCACACGGTACGAGCAACATAGGTCCCTGCCAGGGCTACTTGGCCCGTAACTCCCAAAATAGGGGTTCCCCCAGATTTTTTTATTTTACTTTTTTTACTTAAAATAGCGATCCCTACAACCAAAAAAAAAGCAAAAAAATTGGACGTGCCGATCTATACTAGGTCTGTTCCCTAATTTTCTTTCGGTTTGCTTTTATTTTAAATTTTAGCACTAACCTCCTTCAAAATATCTTTCAAACTACAAGATTCAATAGTCGTTCTTGTTTCTGTACCACTTTCTACGCAATAACTACAATCTTGCTAAACAGGTACAAAGCACCATTATATTTTCTGTACGCACACATTTTTACCACATTTTTCTTTTAAAATTTCACATTTTTCTTGAAGCTTTTAAAATCCAGAAAATCTGTATCTTGCTGAACTTAATAAGTGTACCTCTGTTTTATAAAAATTGTTTCATACGTGCTCCCCCATTATTTTCACATTGCAATTTGATGTCAGTATATTGTTTTATTCTTGTACGCAGATTTATGCGGCCGAGTGTATCTAAGAATGACAGCAAAAAGCAAAGCAACAACACAAACCATTTTAACCGCGCGAGCCTTTATTTATTCGTTATCAACTAATCACAAATATTTTTTTTACTAATATACATATGTGGTGTATATCTTTCGGAGTATACATACATACCCAATTCGCACTTCCGCAACCACCAAACGCAATTGCTGTACTCTGCCCGATGAACGATTGGCGACTGAATACATAAAACTAAAATGCAAAGAAACAGCAAGATTAGTGATGCCAACTCGTTGTTTTTATGCACTTTTTCGCATTTCATCTGCAAATTACACACGCATTCAGGAATATTTATGAATCACTGACTGAAAGAATAATGCAAAAATACACATACACACATATAAACCGGCATTAACCGTAGAGCAAATATCTACCTAGAGAGAAAATAAAGTAAATATCTCTCTCATCATGTGTCTTGGTTTGATATGAACGTTAGATGTTGAAAAGCATTGCCACAGAGCAATACTAAATACCCTCCATTACTCTCTTCGATGCCTCTTCATGTCGACGAGGTAGTAGGCCATTTCATCGAGTTCCAGTTGCTTTGGTAATTTACTCTTTGGTTGGTATAATACGGACAGAAATAAAAGAGAATGCGTATTTTCGTTCGATGCAAACATAATTTAACTGTCATTAGTATCAATCAAACACTTTTAAACTTAGTTTGCTGCATGGTCTGTAATCTGTATGCGTTCTTTGGTGTCTCATTCTACATAATTTCCCTAGTGGCTTTTCGATCAGCTGTGCATTGCTTTAATAATAGCAGTTGGAGGGGTTAGTTAAAAACAACCAACAAGAAAACAACAACGGTATTTTATGTTAAAATTGTTGTGTTAAATACAACACAAATGTATACTAACAATAGCAGTCAACCAAATAGTGTAAAACTCATTAAAATTTCACAGTTTTTCACCAAAAACGATCAAGTCAGGAGATCTTGTAACTCCACCTGGTGTAAATGCATTTTCGTCGATCATCTCTCTATCACACCGACCTTACCACGATGAGTGTGAAATGAAACGTCGGATGGGATAAATTTTCTCCCTAGATATATTTACTTCAATATAAGTTTTATTATTCGATCTTTAAAATGTTATGCTCCTTAACAATTATTCCGGTTCAAGATCAATTTCTGTGAAAAAGTACTTTTATAACAAAACGTAAATTTTCGTAGAATATAGTATTTAAAAAAATGTGAAATTGATTATTATGGTGGTTGGTTGGGAATATAGCTACATACTTCAATGCCCACCACGGCAAGTCATCAGCTCCTTTCTACACAAGGATTTAGGTACATTCTAGGAATAAACAAATCTCAACTAAGAGTCTAAACATAGTCAAACACGCTACAGACGACGACGTTTTTTCTACATAGGTTTCTTATGACAGGGAAAAATCGTCACGAAAATCCGCTACGGCTGACGACTCGCCGCTAGAATAGAATCTTTTCTACTTTCTTGGCGGCGCTCTCACGAAATCTCTCAATTGAGAGAATGAAGTTGCCACATGTTCATGAAAATCATAAGAGAAACCAACACATATAAACCATACATGTGAATGCAAAAGAATAGGGTTAAAAATAATTTATTGTTAAACACAATACGATAAAAGTGAATACATTTTTAAAAGCAGTAAAAACACTTTAATTCCTATACAACTATAATATTATTTTCCTAAACTTTCAAACAAATTCCAGCAAAGAGCCTAAAATATGTACGACGCAGAGAGGAAAATATCAACCGAAGTCGCCAGACGCTCTCCCGTTTCGTTTAGACGCTAGAGATTTTTTCCGTCGCCGTCTGAAGCGTGTCTGGTTCTGTTTGGACTCTAAGCAAGAATTGTCTAAACTCCTACTTGTGCGAAAACATCCACAACAATACTTTGCCATAACCATCAATATTCACAGCATTTCCTTCCTAGAGTCCAAACAGAACCAGACACGCTTCAGACGATGACGGAAAAAATCTCTAGCGTCTAAACGAAATGAGAGAAATTGCGGCTCTTTTCTGAAAATTTGTTTGAAAGTTTGGAAAAATAATATTATAGTTGTATAGGAATTACATTGTTTTTACTGGGTTTAAAAATGTATTCACTTTTAATGTATTTTATATAGATTTCTTATGGCAAGGAAAAATCGTGACGAAAATTCGCTGCGGCTGACGACTCAGAATTCGACCAGAATGGAATCTTTTCTAATTCCTTGGCGGCGCTGTCACGAAATCTCTCAATTGAGAGAATGGAGTTGCCACATTTTAATAGAAACCATAAGAGGAACCAAAAAATACATACAAAAGAAAATAAGGGAAAAGTGTTAAAAACGATTTACCCAACGCTTGAGAACGACGTGTGAGAGACACATTTGGGCTTTCTTGAATTGAAGCCTCAGCGGCAGCAATATTCTCGACACTACGGGCACTTCTTTGTCTAACTGGCACGGGAACATTTTGTACTGTGCCTGTGGATTCAAATTTTTCCACTAGACGCTCAATTGTTGATCTGGTAGGACGATTATGACGACCATAAATTGGACGTAGCGCTCTTAAAGTTGAGGCCACTGACTCCAAATTTCGGTAGTAAATTTGAATAATTTCGACTCGTTGTTGGCTCGTATATCTTTCCATGATGAAATGGCAAACCTTACTGAAGAGAAATGTCAAAAGAGCGGGAAAAAATATGGCGTCGTTTGATGTCCCTATCGATTTACTTTTGTAGCGTCTCTGTTGAAAAATCCTATATATAGCTCCAAATTGTCGGAGTTTTCGTTATTAGCAAGCAAGCAATATCCACTAGTTTGTAACGAAAACTATCCAAATATTCCCCTACGGAAATGTCATAATAAATATTGGATTTTGACCATTTTAATGAATAAGATTTCTGAAGTTGAACATAAATAATGAAAATTACACTGGTGAATATTTAAAGAATATGGTTAAACATAGCATTTCTAAATATATATATTTTCTGTTGTTTAGTGTATTTAGAAAAGTTATCAAAAAATTTATAAACTTCAATTCTTTTGAAGACAGCTACCGCAATTTATTTACCGTTAGGCAAGAAATGTCAAAACATATAAAATATGTGCAATTTTTCATGACATTTCGTAAAATAATCGATTAACAGTGTACTTTCCTTAGAAATATATTAGAGGGAATTGTGAAATAGGATAATAGCTACAATATTGTCAAAGATTGTAATCCAATATTTCAAGCTGGTTAGGATTTATTGAAATAAAATCTGAAATAGGTCCCTGACCCACCTCCAAAAGTTTCTTCGGCCTGTAAAAAAAATTGTTACGTATAGGGTCAAAACCAAGCGGGTTTTTGTGATACCACGTCCAATTACTTTCACAATTTTTTGGTTTGGTTGAGGCCCGAAACAAATTCCTTTTAGTTGTGTCACAGTGTAATTTAACATTATAAAAACCGTGATTTCAAATGAAATCTCATCATCTTTGAAAAGGTTTTTCCTTACAAATTTTCGAATTCACATATAAATAAGGGAAACTGTCAAAACAAAACTGATGCTGTTTCGATTTTGGTTTCTATTTTTGTCAAATTACACATTCCCACACAATTGAAAAAGACAACTTCCATGCCAAATAACACAGCTAAATATTTATCACTAAAAACGTGCTCATCACCAATTTGTTCGCTTTATGTTTTCTTAGCTTATTTCCCCAATATCAACTAAAAGTAATATCACCTTTAACCTTTTAATAGTTTTCCGCAATTGAAATTCCAGTTAAATGAGAAAAAAAAAATGGCAAACAGTTTTTCACCAACAACAACAATGCTGCCGATTGTACTGTAAAGCTTAACTGCCAGCCAACAAAGTAACAACAACACAAATGCCAGTTAAAAGTTCAGCTGTATCAGTGACGTTTGCGCTGAGTTGGCAACCTTTAACGTTTGATGGTTGATGGTAACATGTATCGTATGTTGCCACTTGAATGTAAAACGTGACTTTCAAAACGATCCTCACTCAATGAGTTGGAGTTTTGTTTTTAACTTCCACATGCACATACTTATAAATAAAAAATAAATAAATAAATGACAACAAAATTTTAAATTTATGGCTAAATTTAAATTGCTTTTTATTTTTATTTAGTTCATTCATTTCAATCCATCCATCTCCAGCAAAATACATTATAATTTATCTCGTTTAAATTTAAAATGCGTTTAAATTGGATTCGTTTCAGTGAAAGAGAGTGAGATAAATTGTATGCTTACGATTTTATGGCATGACCATAAATTGTTGCTACAATTTTTTCCATTAAATTGTAAAATGTGGTACAAGTGTCAAAGCATGTTTCGTTTTAGTGGCAGTGGGTAAACTGTCCATGGTGGATATTCGATTTCAATTGCATGTTAAGTCACTAAATTTGAATTACGCTTTGTTGTACATAGTTACAAATTGTAAATTGAAATCATAGAAACATTAATGGCTAATTTCGAACATAGTTCGAATTAACCTCAATTTGGTAATGAATAAACTCGTAAAAAAAGCCATTAGCCATAACCATTAGCAGTATTTTATAACTGTATGCTACTGTAAAATACAACGAGTGGAAGAAATGACACCTGCTGTCAGATTATCGCATGACAATTCTGAGGTATCGTATAATGCTGGCCACACACGGAAGCGTGCGATTTTCGTTGACATGTAGAAATTCCGCAAACGCATTAGAATGCGCGAAGGCATTTTCACCCAATCCGGGTTGTCACGCATTCAATGCCTACTTGTAGTCGGGGTATCTAACTGTATTTTGGCGCTGATACCTGGGGGCCTCAGTAAGCAACATGCTGTAGGCCCAGCTCCTGCCGTACTACTGGCGATTATGGTGCGGTCCCTAAATCCACATATAGTAATTATACCTAGATGTAATACAAATCTCATCTGACGTTTCATTTCGCACTCGTATTGGTGAGGTCGGTGCGATAGAGAGATGTTCGACAGCAATTGACTACACTAGGTGGTGTTACAAGAACTATTGACTTAAAATGTCCATGTCGTTTTGGTGGAGATCTATGAAATTAAAACGTATTTTATGGCGATTTCGATTCTGAGAAAAAATAAAACATTTTTTCAGCCCTTTCCCCCAAAAGTGCCTTTTTGTGATCGTTTGTGAAAAAAGTGCAACCCCACATGAAGGTTTTGTGTTCGTTTCTGAGAATGTTGCACTCAAAAAGGGCAAAAATGTTGCATTTTCTGCCCTCAACGAGTCATGGGGGATAATGTTGCCCGATAAAATGGCAAATTTTATATGATTTTGTTTTTGTTAAAAAATTTTTGATAACCACAAACAAATATTTATATTGGTACCAATTCGACCAATGTGTATACGGGTGATTCAGGAAGTTCCAGACAAATTTCTCCAGCGTATTCCTTGGCTCATTTCATGAAGAAAAGTCCACTAGGACCATGTCCGAAAATGCAAGGGTGCAAAATGGCAGCGGGTTCAAAATTTTCCGATTGGCGGTCGGGGGGTATTAGGGTAAAGTTGCTAACTTTAGAGCCAGTGGTCGGACCTAAACGAAGCCCAGAGGTCTTACCGTTCCAAAGTTATGACCATTTTACTGAAATGTTTCATTAAAATAAAATTTTAAACGTGTTAATTTACAAAAACAAATAAATGTGTGCTGTTATTTCGCTTCCAAAAACAAAAACAAACATTTTTGCATTTCAGTAAAATGGTTATAACTTTTAAACGGTAAGAACTCTGCGCTTCGTTTAGGTCATTTTGGAAAGGTAAGATAAGTTACCTGCCATCTGGCTGAGCAAATTGAGGTTATGTGAATTTTTTTCCCGAAAGCTCTGTATCTCGGCGATTTGACTTTTTCCTACTTTTTTTTATTGATTCTGAAAGGGCTCTTAAAGACCTTTCCAACAAGTCTATAATCCGACCACTGGCTCAGAAGTTAGCAACTTTACCCTACTACCCTCCGACCACCAATCCGAAAAGTTTGAACCCGCTGCCATTTCGCACCCTTGATTTTCGGACATGGTCCTAGTGGACTTTTCTTCATGAAATGAGCCAAGGAATACGCTGGAGAAATTTGTCCGGAACTTCCTGAATCACCCTGTATAGAGTCGCTGAAAATTGCTGAATATTGCTTAAATTCCCATATACACTGGTCGAATAACATGTTAAGCGAGGTAATAAAGATATGCTAAATAGGTATACAGTTGTGAGAAAATGCAACATTTCTATGTTCGTTTCTCACCCTACAAAAGCCACAATTTTAAAGGGGTGATGGCAACATTTTTTAAATGTCCCCTCATACAAGTGCAACATTATTTTTTAGAAACGAAATCACCATTAGACTCTTTTCTTTTTCTTTATTGTAAGTTTACATTTGTCTTGTATTTAACACACAAGCTCGAAATGTCGTTGTTGTTTTCTTGTTGGTAGTTTTCAACTAGTGCCTCTATCTGCTATTATTAACCCTAGAGAGATAACCTACGTCTGAGAGACGTATGCCTTTTTAATTTTTCGCTCTCCCTATCTCGAATGTTTTTGCAACACGTTGCTGTTTTTATTTTTCTCAGTCATCTACAGTAGCTTGCCGATAGCGGTTATTTTGTTGTGGTAAGTTCGAAACTCTGAGTTTTGACGATCGCATACGTCTCGGAGACGTATAGTTAGCTTTTGTGTGACTTTTACACTCAATTTGAGTAAATTTGTTTTGATCGTGATTTCGTTTTTTCATTAGTTAAACCAAGAACAATGGCCCGAAATAGATGCTTAAATGACACAGAAATAAGTGCGTATTTGCAAGGTTTATCGCACGATTCGGAATCATCTGATAACAGTGAAACAGAAAATGAATTATTTGAAGATGATGTTCAGAGCGATGTCGAAGATGAGGAAATCGCCAGTGAAGATCCTGATATCAACACAGCTTTATTGCAGGACCAATTTACAGGATCTCCCAATTGTGATTCTTCTCCAGATAGCCGTATTCTTACGTTCTCTGAAACTACTATTAGAAGCAAAAGTAAGTATTGCTGGACAACGTCGAAAGGTAAAAACGCTGGCAGAGTTTCTTCATCCAACATTGTTCGAACGGCAAGAGGTCCTACTAGACAATGTAAATCATTGCTTGAGCCCCTTTCCTGCTTCAATGCATTTTTTACCGACGAAATTATTCTGGAAATTGTAAAATGGACAAATGTGGAAATATCCCTGAAACGTAAATATAGAATGACGACAGCAACTTATAGGGATACAAGTGAACACGAACTCCGCGCCCTGATTGGAATTCTCGCTTTGACAGCTGCGTTAAAAGATAACCATCTGGCAACCGATGAAATATTTGATAATACCTACAGTGGAATGCTATATACTTCGGCTATGAGTCGCGATAGGTTTAAATTTTTGATTCGATGCCTGCGAATGGATGACAAAGCATTGCGACCTTCTCTTCAACCTAATGACCGGTTTTTGCCTGTCAGAAAAGTGTGGGATATGTTCATTGAACAATGCCAAACCAGTTACACACCGGGGTCGCATACCACAATTGACGAGCAGTTGCTGGATTTACGTGGCCGATGTCCATTTAAGATGTACATTCCCAATAAACCAAATAAATATGGGATCAAAATTGTAATGATTTGCGACAGTGCCACAAAATATATGTTCAATGCCATTCCATACCTAGGCAAATCGAGTAATACTACCAACGTCCCTTTGGGGGAATATTACGTCAAGGAATTATCCAAACCGATACATGGGACTTCTCGCAATATTACTTGTGACAACTGGTTTCCGTCAGTTCCACTGGCAAAGAACTTGTTAAAAGAGCCGTACAAATTGACTCTGGTGGGAACTATAATGTCCAATAAACGTGAAATTCCGGAATTTATGAAAAATTCACGATCGCGAGAGATTGGAACTGCCAGATTTTGTTATGATGGACCTTTAACGCTTTTGTCCTATAAACCGAAGCCTTCTAAAATGGTGTTCATGCTCTCATCCTGCAATGAAAAAGGCACTATCGATGAAAGTAGTGGTAAGCCAGACATGATTTTGTATTATAACCAAACAAAAGGAGGAGTCGACACGCTCGACCAAATCTGTTCAATAATGTCGTGCTCAAGGAAAACTAACCGTTGGCCTATGGCAATATTTTACGGACTGCTCAACATAGCTTTTGTAAATTCATACGTTATTTATTGCCACAACCTGCCGTCTCGAAACCGAACACCGTCTAGCCGAAGAAACTATATGAAAACTTTATCCAGTTCGTTGACATCGCCATGGATGGAAAAGCGCTTTGAAGCGAAATATAAAAAATGCATTGCCTCAACAGGTTGAAAGAGACAATAATGGAGGCAGAGAAGAACCTGAACCAAAGAAAAAAAGATACTGTTCCTATTGCCCCTCAAAAATAAGGCGTATGTCTAAAATGGTGTGTGTAAAATGTACTAAGCCTATATGTGGGGAACATAAAAATGAAGTGTGCAAAACTTGTACCTGATTTGACCATACTTAATATTTTTTTTTTATTTATCATAAATGTTATATCTAAATAAGCTTAAAAAGCGAAAGAAATGTGTTCATTTTAGTTTTTAAGAAAACAGCAGTTCCTGCCGATAGCGGTTATTTTGTTGTGGTAAGTTCGAAACTCTGAGTTTTGACGATCGCATACGTCTCGGAGACGTATAGTTAGCTTTTGTGTGACTTTTACACTCAATTTGAGTAAATTTGTTTTGATCGTGATTTCGTTTTTTCATTAGTTAAACCAAGAACAATGGCCCGAAATAGATGCTTAAATGACACAGAAATAAGTGCGTATTTGCAAGGTTTATCGCACGATTCGGAATCATCTGATAACAGTGAAACAGAAAATGAATTATTTGAAGATGATGTTCAGAGCGATGTCGAAGATGAGGAAATCGCCAGTGAAGATCCTGATATCAACACAGCTTTATTGCAGGACCAATTTACAGGATCTCCCAATTGTGATTCTTCTCCAGATAGCCGTATTCTTACGTTCTCTGAAACTACTATTAGAAGCAAAAGTAAGTATTGCTGGACAACGTCGAAAGGTAAAAACGCTGGCAGAGTTTCTTCATCCAACATTGTTCGAACGGCAAGAGGTCCTACTAGACAATGTAAATCATTGCTTGAGCCCCTTTCCTGCTTCAATGCATTTTTTACCGACGAAATTATTCTGGAAATTGTAAAATGGACAAATGTGGAAATATCCCTGAAACGTAAATATAGAATGACGACAGCAACTTATAGGGATACAAGTGAACACGAACTCCGCGCCCTGATTGGAATTCTCGCTTTGACAGCTGCGTTAAAAGATAACCATCTGGCAACCGATGAAATATTTGATAATACCTACAGTGGAATGCTATATACTTCGGCTATGAGTCGCGATAGGTTTAAATTTTTGATTCGATGCCTGCGAATGGATGACAAAGCATTGCGACCTTCTCTTCAACCTAATGACCGGTTTTTGCCTGTCAGAAAAGTGTGGGATATGTTCATTGAACAATGCCAAACCAGTTACACACCGGGGTCGCATACCACAATTGACGAGCAGTTGCTGGATTTACGTGGCCGATGTCCATTTAAGATGTACATTCCCAATAAACCAAATAAATATGGGATCAAAATTGTAATGATTTGCGACAGTGCCACAAAATATATGTTCAATGCCATTCCATACCTAGGCAAATCGAGTAATACTACCAACGTCCCTTTGGGGGAATATTACGTCAAGGAATTATCCAAACCGATACATGGGACTTCTCGCAATATTACTTGTGACAACTGGTTTCCGTCAGTTCCACTGGCAAAGAACTTGTTAAAAGAGCCGTACAAATTGACTCTGGTGGGAACTATAATGTCCAATAAACGTGAAATTCCGGAATTTATGAAAAATTCACGATCGCGAGAGATTGGAACTGCCAGATTTTGTTATGATGGACCTTTAACGCTTTTGTCCTATAAACCGAAGCCTTCTAAAATGGTGTTCATGCTCTCATCCTGCAATGAAAAAGGCACTATCGATGAAAGTAGTGGTAAGCCAGACATGATTTTGTATTATAACCAAACAAAAGGAGGAGTCGACACGCTCGACCAAATCTGTTCAATAATGTCGTGCTCAAGGAAAACTAACCGTTGGCCTATGGCAATATTTTACGGACTGCTCAACATAGCTTTTGTAAATTCATACGTTATTTATTGCCACAACCTGCCGTCTCGAAACCGAACACCGTCTAGCCGAAGAAACTATATGAAAACTTTATCCAGTTCGTTGACATCGCCATGGATGGAAAAGCGCTTTGAAGCGAAATATAAAAAATGCATTGCCTCAACAGGTTGAAAGAGACAATAATGGAGGCAGAGAAGAACCTGAACCAAAGAAAAAAAGATACTGTTCCTATTGCCCCTCAAAAATAAGGCGTATGTCTAAAATGGTGTGTGTAAAATGTACTAAGCCTATATGTGGGGAACATAAAAATGAAGTGTGCAAAACTTGTACCTGATTTGACCATACTTAATATTTTTTTTTTATTTATCATAAATGTTATATCTAAATAAGCTTAAAAAGCGAAAGAAATGTGTTCATTTTAGTTTTTAAGAAAACAGCAGTTCCTTTTACAAAATACTTGGATTTTTTTTGTTTATTTTATAAGAAGACTGAAAATGTGATTTTTTTGTTACTTAATAAAAAAAAAAGTTTCTCCAAAAATGCATTTAAATAATAAGGAAATATATAAAGAATCCATATCATGGTTCTCTTCTCCGTAACTTCCAATAGGGTTATCTCTCTAGGGTTAAAGCAATACTTTTCAACATGCAACGTCCATATGCAACTACGCCTAATGTCGTAAATTTACTGTGAGAAGTGGTCCCTCTAGGTATCTTTACTCTATGTCCCCTACACTCAAGAAACCGAAAATATATTATACTAAAAACAAAAAACAGTAGTGGTCTTCATGACAGCTCGTAAGAACCTCGAAAACATCGTAAACTTGCACAGCAAACGTCAAAACAAACAAATTTCCCATACAAAGCGACTTGCTCAAAAGTGGAAAGTTTTCGCGGTAAATTTGCTGCGCCAACGTGGGATGGAGAAACGTGTAAACTTTTGACATTTCGTTGTCATCTGACTAGGATGGATAAATAAGGTGATAGCACTAGAACAGTAGAAAAAGTACACATACATAATACATGCAATTGCTACTGCTACCACCTTATGTATCCATCTTGGTTAGCTGATATGGTTTTGAGCACAACTACGCTGAGCAACTTTACCTGGTGCCTCATGCAACGGTACGAGGGAAACTTGCGCTGAGCAAAAGTTCTCGGCTTTCACGTTTGCATGAATGCCGCTAGTAACGCAACAAATGATAAGAAAAACTTAATTCTAACGAACAACTATACATCAAACGACAATAAATCGGAAAATTCTAGTAAAGGGCTCGTATTACTGCTGTATCGTCGTGGAATACAGGCGTCACGTTCTAGAGAGCTTGGGCCATAGATTAACATATACGATATGACCTAACTCGCTCATCTGACGTTTCACTTTGTGGGTCTTCCGAGACGAATCGAACGTCAATCAGCGGTTTTCTGTTGCAAAATCCTCCATTTCTAATGGCAAGACACAAATCACTCCTTGATGGAAAGGGGAAGCATCATGGTAGACGCAATAGGTGTCGTTGTCATTGTAACCAAGAATGATAGAAATAAAGATTACGCCATCCCGCGCATAAAATAAAAATGTTCTGCGCAGGTCGGGTGCGTGACGTCACATAACCTGTGTTCCTATTGGCTAATAATTTTCAGTTTTCAAACTTAAAAAATGTGTGTAAACATGACATGGACCATATGTAATTTGATAGATAAATAAAAAAAATGTAAATTACGTTAATATTTTATTAAATTTTCTCTTTCGTTTGTTGATATTTTTTTAGAAATTTCGTCATTGAGTAACCTTATTCTAAAATACATCCTACACCGGAAAAAAAGTTTTTTTACTTTTTCATTGGATTCTATGTCCCTTGCTTCTGCCAAATGTTTTTGCAAAAATCCGCTCGTAAGCAACAACTATTCAACTATTAACATTTCAAAAAACGTACAATTTCTCACTTGTAAATTATCTCACTTGATTTTCTGCTATTACTTTGGTGGCATTTGCCCACTGTACACCTCATGTTTACGTTTGGTTTCTTCTTTTTTATTTAGTTTTTCTTTGTTATTTAACTTTATTCACACTGTATTCACTTTGTTTTATTAATTGCATTTGTTTATATTGTTTTTTACTGAAATATAGAGCCTTTTCTATAAATGATTTCCAAATTCAATGTACTATTTTTCGGAGAACTGTCAAATTAGTTTTAATTGCAAGGTTGCCAACTCTCATATAATACATACAATATTGTGAGCGGGTACAAACAAATTCATGTATGGAGCAACCAGTTATGTATAAAATTTAAATAATCGGAGCAAAAAAACATTGTGTGTATATTTAATAATGATTTCGAATGAAATCCAATTGATTTCTTATATCAAATATTTCTTATGTTGTGTTCCAATCGGAAATATTTTACCAGATGTGGTTACACATGGAGTTGGCAACCCTTAGATGGGATCAACTACGTCATCTAACGGGAAATCATGCGATTGGCGTAATCTTTATTTCTATCATTCTTGATTGTAACCGTAATAGTCGTGTTGATAATAGTCGTGTTTTGGATACAAGCAAGCGATGGTCGCTTGCTAAGTTGCAAAGAAAACGGCTATTTAGCGATAAATAATTTTATTCAAAAATATGAAAAAGGGTAGTAAACGGTAAAAGATATCAAAAAAAATTTGTTTATACTTAGCTAAAATGATTCGCGTCGCTAAGTTCTCGGTAAGTCTTCGCTAAGTGCTTCATACAAAACAAGCGATTATATAAGCAAGCGGTGTGACCAAAACATGCTTAATATATCGGTTTTTCGTTTACACATAACGTTTCATCTGGCAAACTTCACTTGAAGTAAGATGCCGCTGAGTAAACTGTTGCGGGTGTCGCACGCAACAATTATTTTATACTTCATACAAAGTGAAAGCAAAGCGAAGATATCGAGAAAAATATTGTGCGTATACACACCTTTTTTCTGTTTTTCAAATTACAATTTTTAAATTAGATAATATTGTTTGTCTTGTTTCCGCTACAGCATTATTCGTAATTCGCTCTCTCATTCATAGTTCAATCCCTAATTTTCAGGCCCAATTTTCTTGTTTCAAAATTACGAAGAAATCATTGCCTTCACTAAGTTTTATCGAAAGTTTAACGTAACAGCTGTTAAAATAATAAAAAATATATTTAAACCATTTCATAATAGACAATAGATGCAAACAATTAAATGATTAAAAAACTGCGATATCCAGAAGACCATTGGCCACTGCGAAGTTAATGAAGGAGACGAATTTAAATAAAGAAACCTTTGTGGATATCCAAACATATGTTTTAGTTTAGTTTAGTTTAGTTTATTGGTTTATTTTCGATGGTAGAACAATAAGAATACAATTCTTTTATAGTTCAATAGCGTATTACAAATGGAAGTCATTATAATTAAATATATATATGTAATTCAAAGTTCGAAGTAAGATTGTTTTCATATTTTTTTTTATATTTACTCAATTTTTGTTGTTTCCATTCTCAAAATTATTGAAACAAAACAAATTAAAAAAGTAAACAACTGTCAGATCGAGTTATGTAAGTATGTGTAGCGGAAAAAGGGTAATTCATAACATTAATTCAACGAGCCAATTAAGCAATTGGCGCTGTAGTGCGAGCACAGCAATATACGAGTGTGCAACAGCTGTTTTACTTGCTCCACTTACTTACTTACTTATCCGGTCTAGGACAATCCCGGGTGGTCAGAGACCTTACAAAACGAAGATAACATATTTCGCCAATCAGTTCGATCTTTTGCTTTATCTCTCCCGTTGGCAGTTGGCAATACCAAGTGTTACTTGTTCCGCTATCTCGTGGAATAATCGGAAACATTATAGTGAATGAGAAAAATCTTTAATTTTAACAATTTGCGTTTTAATTGGAATCTACGCAAATAATTTTACTCTAACACTTCTTCATATTTTAATTTTTCACTTGTTAACCTGTTTTGCGAGAATCTCGTAGGTAAAAAAAATTGTTGCCTGTAAAGTCGGTTTTACGGGCGAAGATTTTACGTGACAACGTCTTTTTCTCGGTAGAATATTTATTGATATGAATATAATTAAATTGCACAATAGGAACAAGGAATTGAATGAAAATAAGAATTGCACAAATTTTAACTATAGAAATATATTTTGTTTAGATTGATTTGATTTTCATATTGATTAGATGTTAAAATTCTTGCTCAACACAGTTTAAATCAAGTTTTCTTATATCTGCCACTTTTTCTTAATATTTGTAATTTTAAAGAATCAATTCGAAAATCAAAACATTTATTCAGATCGAAGGTTCAAATTTTTGCTAAATAAATTTGAAATTAATTAAAATTTGTAAAATAAAAAAAAAAACCAATGAGTGTTAGAACTCACGGGCGATGTTTTAACATTTATTGAAACTTATGGTTTAGGAAAATAGAAGTAATTTCAACACCATCTAGGTACCTGTGCGATTTCTATGAACACATTATCAAATGTGACATTATAAACAATAAACATATCCTTTATTATAAAATATAAACATTTCTTTTATTATAAAAAATAAACATTTCTTTTATTAAAAACAAAAGAAAATAATTTACTAACCAAAAAGTATTTCAATTCATCATATTCGCATATCGTTTTTAAAGCCGACCGCAGCTCTCTGTTTCGTTTTGGCTACCTAATTCATATGAAAATTTCTACACACAAACATACACTACACATATCATAAAGCCAAAAAACAAAAAACAAAAAATAATACCTTATCCAATGCAGACTGATCTAAATCAATATTCATACACACGCACATATATACGCACATACATACTTGCTCAGTCGTCATATATATGATGTGCCAAAAAACAAAAACACTCACACCACCGACCAACAGCCACTAGAAGCCAGCAAAGCAAATCGTTTCTGGCACACAAGTAAACACACACATCCGCACACACAGAATTATTTATTGAGTGGGAGAGAGACGCAAGGCATTCGGCGGGCCTCTCTCTCGTTCGGTGACTCATCGTAACGTTACCGGGCGTTACACTTTTTCATAAGTGACTCCCAGCCGCAACCTAATTTAAGACGTTGTCCCGTCAAAACATATTTCAGGGTTGTTACGCCAAGGTATTTCGTACGAAAACAATTGGTTGGCACTGGAATTTTTGGCATTTCGATAATTTTAACAACCAAAAGTAACACCACAGGCGTTAAACATAATAGGGAGTGCGAAGAGGAATTATAAATGAAATAATTGCAACGTATATCAAAGATAGGTGGTAACTCTTCGCAACAAATTTGCCGTTTAGAGATAAATGACAACATTTCTTACGAAAATTTTTCAACCACTTTCTCAGATTTCCTTCCGATTAGATTTTTCGTCAGATAAATTTGATAATGTGAGCTTCGCGTAACAAGCATCTTGCTTGTCTTTCCTGTCTAGTTTAAGACATGTGGCATACCTGCCAAAGACTACCTGAAATATAAGCAAAAGAAAAAAGTACAAAAACAAAATACAAGTGTATTTGGCATAAGTGAAACACAGAAGCAAGAAAAAACTTAAAAACAGCTGTACTAACATGCCTACCTGTTAGTGAGTTTCATTATAGTACAATATAGGATTTTATTTGTACAATGTGTAGTACTAACCAGAATGGTAATTTGTATATAATATGGGCATACGGTCAGGCTGTGAATAAGCAGTTGATATGGCAACTTCGAGCAACAGCTGGTGAGTACGTGCCAGCAACTTAAGAATCCAAACAGAATCAGACAAGCTACCGATGACGGCAAAAAGTTCTAAAAATCTAAGGCCCAATTTGTGACTAGTTATTTAAATCGATAATGACTTGATTTTGAGTTATGTATGTTTGATCTGACTTTAAATACGAAAAGAGTTTTTTAGTGCTTTGTCAAATAATCTTACTACCAATTGGTAACAGTGGCAAATGCTATGAAAAATTACCGGTATTCATACATTTATCGGCTAATCGTTACAATGCATCAAACTGACGCCATTTGCCAAACAAAAGTGAAGTGATAAAACACAAAATATTTAATAAAATTGGAGAAGATTTGAGCAGAAAAAAAGTTCTAACTGCACTACGAGTTAAATGATAGGATTTTATTGTTATTTCAACTAGGATGGTGGTTATAATTGTTCACATTAACAATTAAAGAAGCGTTGTGTTTGTTCTTCTTGTTGTTTTCTGTCAAAATCATATGGTCACTTGATCATAGTTTAAATGCCTAACTTTGGCTGTGTAAACAGCAATTAACTATTAAGCTAAGAAGTGAATGCAGAGTTTAAATTATGTTTGATCGTCGATCAAAGATGATTGACCAGTCAACAGTTACTCTTAAAGCTAGGTATTCAAAATAACGAAAATTCTCTTCTACGAGTACGAAGAGGAATTATTAATGAAATATTTGCCAGGTAAATCAGAGGTATGTGGTAACATCCTGCAACAAAATTTTGCGTTTAGATATAAATGACAAAATTTCATACGAAAATTTCAGTTCTTGCGAAATTTTCGTAAGAAAGTTTATCATTTATCTTTAATCGGAAAATTTTGTTGCGGAGAGTTACCACATATCTTTGATTTACCTCGCAAATATTTAATTTATAATTCCTCTACGCGCCCCATTTTAGTTTTAAAGCCTGTCGTGTTACTTTTTGTGGTTAAAGTTATCAAAATGTTAAAATTCCGGTGCCAAACAATTATCAAACAATTGTTTTCGCACGAAAGAACTTTAGCGTAACAACCCTGTAATTGATTTTGCCTACGAAATTTACGCAAACAGAATATGATATGATAATCATTGATGGGTTAGCGTAGTTTAGCTCCCACTGTCTTAGCAAAAACAAATCAAATACAAACTTGAGCCGACCAGTATTTTCAGTGTTATGGGTCCCCAAAAGTTCGGATATACATGAGGTTGTTTCGTTTAAGCAACCGTTTCAAGCGCTTGATCTGACCACTAATATTTTGTTGTTGTTGTAAAGCAAGTCTTAATAAAGAAATATCCTTAATGAAAATTTTTGTTGAAATTCTGAAAAATTATCGAATATTTTTTAAAATTAATTTTAATTCTTTTTTCGCACAATTATTTAAAAAAATCGTGTTCCAAAATTTCCAAGACATAAATTAATTTTTTTTATCGGTTTTCAACGAATCATATTATTTTTACGAGAGGAAGGCATAGATAACATTCCTTACCCGATAAAAGAATGGAGTCATTTAATCCATTTGTTATGGATTGTGGCTTCCAAAAGTCACAAATATTATAATGTTTACTTACTCTATTCAGCCATTTAAGCAATACGGTTATTTTCGTTATTAATATCTAGCATATTTCTAGTTTCACAGCTCAAAAAATAAATTGTATCTTCCTACTAAATCGGTTGTAATTGTACCAACTTTGGCACCATATTTCCCATCACTCAGGATAATAACAGCTGCATACTTAACAATTGTTTAATCGACGACATTTGGCTGATTAATCATTTGTTGATTATTGAGTGAAACAATAGAAGCTTGTTTTAATTACAAATTATGTATAACAGTTATTCTATTGGGCAATATTATTAATAAACGTAGGGAATTTTACGTTTATTAAAGCCTAATTTTTGAGTGGAAAATCATCCTTGATCAACGATCAAAATAATTTAAACTCTGAATTAATTTTTTAGGTTAATAGTTGATTGCTGTTTAAACAGTCAATGTCGGGCGTTTAAACTATGATCTAGTGACCATATGATGATTTTTTGATAATGTGAAAAATTATAATCACCATCCTAGTTGAAATAACTATAAAAACGATAATTTAACTCGTAGTGCAGTGAGAACTTAATCTCTGCTCCAATATTATCCAATTTCATGAAATATTTTGTATTTTATCACTTCGTCTTTCTTTTGCCAATCACCGATCCCAACTGAACAATGTTGATACTCATGTTTTTTTTCTGTGTATTGAGTTTTTTTCTTTTTGCAAGATATGGCACCTACAAAAATCTCTAGGGGGATGAGTCAGCTGATATCATTAAGGAGCAAACTTGCATGTGTCACATCTGGCATCTCTTGACACTAATATTTGTTTATGCGGCAGTAGAAAACGCGCACTTTTTTGGGGAAATATTTTAAAAATTTAAGGGGATCTTTTGTTACAATTTGTTCTTTGGTTTGGTTGTTACTGTCAGATTCGTCACTTGTATCGCAATCGTAAAATAAACAAAATAATTTCGTAGAAAAATGACGACAACAAAACTAATAGATAACATTTGAGGTGGCGATATTATTTTTGTAATTAAATGAGTCATTTTGACAGAGCTGATTTTCTTTGAATTTTTTATTTTAAAGCTATGTTATGCAACCCTGCAGAACTCTGTTTGTATCAGCTCGTCACAAAATTTCCCTTATTTACTGCACTCATATGTCAAAGAAATCCACACTTCCATTCATTAATTAATAATTAATTAATTTTGATAAACTCCAAAATGAGTGACATGGATTAAGAATCGATTTTCTTTTCCTGCTATCTCTTATTATCATTAGAAGTATAAAATAAATGACAACACCATTTCCTTATGAGTATACCATTTGCTTATGAGCATAATTTTTTCTCTTCATTGACAACTAATACATATTCTCACTGTCTTGTCCCGTGTAAACGTAGGGTACTAAATTACATATTCCTAATGTCTTGTCTCGTGTGCAAACGCAGGGTTATTTGAAATCATGCATAAGTAGTTTTCGAACTATTCTCTTCATCTTAAATTTTTGTTGCTGTAATGTAAGTGTTTTATTTTTCTTCTGTAATTTTTTTTTTCCTTTTTACATTTCTTTAAGCACTTACAAAAAAGTTTTACTAAACTTTAATTCAACCAAATTCAACAACTCGGATGCAATCTGCCTAATATGAACTGTAAATGTGGCAACTTCGTAAAAAATAAATTAGTGTATTAGAAGATCTGGCATCTCTATTTACGGAAATTTTTTTGGCTGATGAGTTAATTATCAATATGTATACATACGTCAATGCATTACATAATTTATGGCTATGGTATTTTAAACAAAAATGGTAAAATTTACAGCAAATAAATATTATTAAAAATAAAACATTAGTGAAATTCATTTAAAATCTACAAAGGCATTGTAGCGCTTCAAGTAATGTCTAATGTTGAGACATATAATATTTGACATTTGTTAAACATACCAATTTCATGAGTATGTATATGTTTGATTAAATGTGTAGTGAACAACTCTCTTTTTGCAAGATATGATATCTACAAAAATCACCGGGGGGATGAGTCAGATGATAACATTGCGTAGCAATCTTGCATGTGTCAGATATGGCATCTCTTGCAACCGATACTTATTCAGTTGAGAGTAGAATAAACGTCATTGGTACTACACTTTTAGGAAAATGCACTAAAAATTTAAGGAGAACTTTCGGTAAAAATTCTTCTTTGGACTAGTAAAGTTGTTACTGTCAAATTGTAATCTTAAAATAAAAAAATGTTTTAAAAAAATTATATAAAAAATGCAACAACAAAACTAACCCTGCGGTTACACGAGACAATACAATTGAGAATATGTATTAGTTGTCAAAGAAGAGAAAAATGTTTGTGTTACGTAGGCATCCAGAGAATTATAAGGCCAATACAATTTTACACAACCACCGTCACTGCCGGTTGTGTTTGAGAAACAATAAATACCTAAGAAATGCGATAAATAAATAGCCGTGATTGAAATGGTTGTAAACAAACGTACTATTCGTTCATAGTGTGAGATAAAACAGCGTTGCATAAAGCTGATTTTCCTGATTCCTAGACAAATAAGAAAAAATACCCGATTTGTCGTTCGTCAAAATGTATGGCAAATCAAGCAAATTTTCTTGATTTCTGCTTGAAATCATCAAAGTGCCAAAATCTAGATAATCGATGCCATTGCGAATGCTGTATTAGTAAAATTGTGAGAATCGGCTGCCACTGTCTCCTCAAAAATTGTCTCATGTAAACAGAAGGTTACTGATCACATTTGACTTGGAAAATATTATTTTTGTAACTTTATTTTAAACAAATTTTAAGCAACCCTTTTCAACTCTTTCAGATCGTCAACTCTTTTCAATTGTTCCACTCTTTCAGATCGTGTCAGATCGTCACAAAATGTCCCTTATTTACTACAATTATAACGCCCACTAAATCCAAAAATTTGCATTCATAAGACATACTTCTATTCATTTCCTTAAAACCCAAAATTAGTGAAATGAATTTAAAATCTATTTTCTATTCTGGTAAACTCTTGTTATCATTACAGAAATATAAAATAAATGGCAACACCATTCCGTTATGATATGTCAATCCCGTGCGCCTGCTTATTCATCTAAGTCCTTAAGTTGGTATACTGACAAAACAATGCTCCTTGGCGCCTCTAGTTTTCATTCATATCAACTCTGCCTGTGACTGCTAAGTGACAACTCATCGCACTGAAACACGTTTCAACCTCACAGTTTAACAGTTTAGCTGTCAAATGTGCAGAAAGCAGTCAAAATTATGATATCTTGTTAACCAAGCTGAGTCAAGTCGAAGATATAGAAGTGTTTTTTTTAGATTGAAATGAAATTTTCCAGCACCATTGCATTTGTTTCGCTAAAATCGTACTTTACTCAAATAAATTAGCTACCATGTGGAAGTTTTCCCGCTCTGACCTCTAGTCTGTCAGTACATAAATAGAGAATATGCAGGGGGATTCTATGGCACAGCTGATCGAAAACGTACCAGGCCGATTATGGAGAATGAGAGAGCAAAGAAGACAGGAACTAATTTTAAATTGAGTTTATTGATGCTAATGATAGCTAAATTATGTTTTATGTTGTTTGTATTAAAATAAAATACGCATTCCCTTTGATTTCTGTCCGTTTTATGTCCAACGAAAGTGTAAAATCGGTAAAATACCGCATCAAATATAACTCTATGAAATTGTCTACTACCTCGTCGTCATGAAGAGGCAACAAAGAGAGCAATGGAAACTCTTAAGTATTACTCTATGGAATATGCCACGGAAATAAGAATATAGAGAAATTGCAACAGCTGTTTGCCCTTGAAATTTTATTTGAAATGACGCCGATGTAGTTTTCGGAATATATCCTTCATCCTAAATTATTGGTGATTTAATGTAAAGTATTTTATTATTTTTCTTCTATAATTTTTTTTTCGATGTTCACATTTCTTTACTCACACACAAAAAAAATATTTATTGAACTTCAATTCAGGTGAATTGAAAAACTCGGATTCAATCTGCCTAATATGAGCTGTAAATGTGGCAACTGCTTAAAAAACCGTGGTATGTTAGCAAATCTGGCATCTCCGTTCACGGAAATTTTTTATGGCTGATGAGTTAACAAATCCACATACATATATGTATGTCAAAGCATTATATAATTTCTGACTGTTCAAGGTTAAACAAAAATAGTTACAAGATGACAGCAAATAAACATAAAAAATTACACATTTAAAATCTACAATCTTTGTAGCGCTTCAAGTAATGTCTAATATTGAGGCACACAATATTTGACATTTGTTAAACATGTACATTTTTTGTGTATACATGTGTTTGTTTCAATTCGTAGTGAACCACTTTCTATTTGGAATATATGGCATCTACAAAAATCACTGTTGGGATGATTCAGCTGATAACATTGCGTTGGAAACTTACATGTGTCAGATATGGCATCTCTTGTCACTGATACTTTTTTATATGACAGTAGAAAACAAGCCCTTGTTCAATAATTTTTAGGGAAATACCCTACAAATATAAGGGAACTTTTGATAGAATTTTTTTATCTAGATTACTAAAGTTATTACTGCCAAATTTGTCACTTGTAGCGTAATATGAAAATAAAAAAAATATTGTAAGAAAAGTTTGTAATAAAAATTTAAAACTTATTTTAAGCAACCCTGTATAACTCTCGGTGTCATACAAATTTTCCCGTTTACTGCAATTATAACGCCAATAGGTCCACACTGTAAAATTTGCATTTAAAGCAATTTTTATAAACTCCAAAATGATAGAAATGGTCTAAGAATTGATTTTCTTTTCCCGCAATCTCTTGTTATCATTATAAATATAAAATAAATGACAGTACAATTCCCTTATGATATGACAATCCAATGTACCATGTTTGTTTTTCTCACTCCTTCAGTGGTATGCTGACAAATCAGAACTGCTTAGCGCCTCTAGTTTTCATTCACAACAACTCTGCGTGTGAGTCCTAAGTGGCAACTCTTCGCAGCGAAACACTTTCCATCATGCATTCAGCTGCCAAATGTATAGAAAGAAGACAATTACATTATTTTGTTGACAAGGCTCAGCGAATTCATAGATTTAGAACCTTTTCCTAGATTGGAATTCTATTCTCAGCTGCCTTGCATTTGTTTCGCTAAAATCACATTTTACTAATATGAATTAGCCCCTATATTCAAGTTTTCCCGCTCTAATATCAACTCTGTATGCGATTTTCTGAATTTTGCAATAATGCCAATACATATATAAAGGAAATGTCACGAATATATATAGAGAATTGCAACAGTTATTTGTCCTGGCAATTTTATTTGTCGTTTCCACGAGACAGTTTAGCGGATCAAATAGCATTCAAACTTTTTTTCCAAACACTCAAACTTCTCTCATTGCCTTCAGCATTGTCTATGAGTTTTCCCAGACAGTAAATTCGGCGAAGATTCGTTGTAATTTGCGAAAAAAAAGTAAAATATTATCGCAAAAGACCGCACAATTTGGAAAAATTTGTATTTATTTGTTGATTTTTTTAAATGATACTGAATTTCCACGAAACGACACTGACGGCGGTTGCTTAAGAGTGTATTGTCTTTATAATTGTCTGTAAAGCTAAATTTGTTCTTCTCTTTGACAACTAATACATATTTTCACTGTCTTGTCCCGTATAAACGTAGTTGTTTGAAAGCATGCATATGTAGTTTTCGAACTATTTCCTTCATTTTACATTTTTGTTGATTTAATGTGAACGGTATCTTATTTATCTTCTATATATTATTTTTTTTTTCTGATATTTCACATTTCTTCAAGCACTCCCAAAAAAAAATATATGTACATATATTGAACTTCAATTTGGGCGAATTGAAAAACTCGGATTCAATCTGCATAATATGAACTGTAAATGTGGCAACTGCTTAAAAAAACGTAGTATGTTAGCAAATCTGGCATCTCCATTTACGGAATTTTTTTTATGGGTGATGAGTTAACAAATACATATATGTATGTGCCTATGCATTGTATAATTTCCGACTCTTTAAGGTTAAACCAAAATGGTTGCAATTTGGCAACAAATAAATATTAAATAGAAAACATTAATTACATTGACTTGAAATTTGGAGACATTGTAACGCTTCAAGCTAAATCTAATACTGAGATATGTCATAATATTTGGTATTTGTTTAACATGCTAACTTCTTGAGTATGGTTGTGGTGTTCCAATGGGTAGTTTAACAACATTCTTTTTACAAGATATGGCATCTACACAATTCACTGGGGCCATGAGTCAGCTGATAACATTGCGTAGCAAACTTGCCTCTGCCAGATATGACATCTCTTGTCACCGATACTTTTTCATGTGACAGTTGTTCATACATTTTTTAGGCAAATATCCTAAAAATGTAAGGGGAACTTTCTACAGAATTATTGCTCTGGATAGATAAATTTGTTAAAGTTGTTGTAATCTAAAAAAAATATTTTTGGAAATATTTATATATATAAAAAATTGGAAACCTATTTTAAGCAACCCTGTACAACTCTCGGTGTCACACAAAATTCCCGTTTACTACAATTATAACGTTAATAATTCCTCACACTGCATTTAAATTAATTTGCATAAAATTCTAAATAATTGAAATTAATTAGAAATCCATTTTCTTTTCGTGCAATCCCTTGTTATCATAATAAATATAAAATAAATGACAACACCATTCCCTTATGATGTGGCAATCTCGTGCGCCTGCTTGTTCTTCTCAAATCTTGAGTTGTATACTGATAAATCAACGCTGACTGGCGCCTCTACTTTTCATTCATATCAACTCTGCGTGTGACTCCTAAGTGGCAACTCTTCGCAGTGAAATATTTTCCAACATGACAGTTCAGCTGTCAAATGTACAGAAAGCAGTCGATATTTTTCACAAAACGTCGCGTATGTTAATTGTGTCGCGTGTTAGTGTTTTTGCTTATATATTGAAACGCAGAGAAATAATAAGTTTGCATTTTCAAGATATCATTTTTGTTTACTTTCGTAGATGGTAAACACAAAAGACAACAAAAACTTCTACGCGAGTGTGTGTGCGGGCGTATGCAAGAAAGAATAGTGAAAAAGAACAAACGCAAACTAAAGAAACCAATAGAAACGACAACACTAAAATGAGTGATAATACTGAGCAAAATTTATTGGCCAATGTTCGCCTATGCGATGCCATCAAATGGCATCCCTGCCTTTATGATTCCAAATCAAAGGTTTATCAAATGAAACATGCCGTCGATGCGGCTTGGCAATCCATTGCCAATGAATGTGAAGATACAGGTAGGAATTCTGTATTTTGCTACACAAAACAAAATTCATAATAATAATATCCCATGTGTAGACGGCAGGGGTTGTTATGTACGTGAAGCTATTATATCGCTGGTTTTCTTTTCACATTAGCTGGATAAAATTATGTTGTGAGCTGGTTTGGTGTTCACTGTACGTGGTGTGTATTTGTTGTTGTTTTCGTGTGAATATCTATGACTATGGTTACCATCTCTTTCTTGTCTTTGGTTTGTCGCTAAAGTTCCGTAAAAGACTAATGACATTCAAACTGTAAGTTGATGGTGCCAGCGCAGAGTTGTGTTTGAAAGTATAAATTGTAGAAGGTTGACGAATTTGTTTCTTGTTCTTGCACTTTATGTTCTTGGTTACTTTTTGAACAGTAACTGGTACCGTATAGCATGCGAAATATTATAAAAGGGGCAAAGTGCAGTTAACGAGGACAGTAATTCCGGTGCAATGTTTTGGATGATTTGCCGGAGAGTCAAAAAAATCTAAGGAAAATTCACATTTTTGCTGGCCGTACATACAACCAACAATAATTGTTAATGAATAAAATTAAAAAAACAAAACATTTGAATATGACAGAAAGAACCAACTAACGAGAAAAAAAGTAATTAAATCAACTGTTCTACTGGGATTACCTGTATTATTTTGCAACGATGGTCCTTTTAAGTTTTCGAATGCCATGTGTGGGGCCTATTTAGCATTCTATATGGGGCTCAAGGCTGCTTAAGAAGGTTGTGGTATAAGAACAGCTGATTTGGTTTTTTTTTCATGCTGTGGTGCGAAAGTGGTGCACACTAGCTGTCAAATGCTGTTTACCTTTGTTTTGTGTCCGTTGTTCGTAGTACGTTGATATTGAAATAAACTACACACCAAATTAAAATAGAATGCTGGTTGTTGTTGCCTTGTTGTAATTTTTGTAGTATTGCTTCTACCTATTCAAGCTGCCTTGACGGGGCTCTTGAGAATCAGAAAGCCGCTTCACCTGCTAAACATCAAGTGTGGGTACACATATTAAAGGAAACTGATCAATTCATTAAATGCGTGGAATTTTCAAAAACTAGAAAGAATATAGGCCTAAACCTAGAATAGGTTGGCAACTCGACTTCGGCTCCAAACTATCACCATTAGATAGAACTTTTAGTTTTAAGTAATAAAATTAAATAAAAAAATCACCTATTTTCGGAGTTATTGGCCCCCAAAGTTCTGACATACAAAATGATACTACGAGTGTGGTGCCATGTTATGGGGGACCGACTTCACAACTTTTTTATGTAAAAGGAGTCGAAATAAACAAAAAAAATTAAATAAATTTTTTCGATAACTTTCTTAGTTATCGAGATACCGGATGATTAATTTTTAAAAATAAATTGATTTTTTCAATTTCAACATTTCAGAGAAAAAAAATTTAGGTGTTATTAATACAAATTAAAAAATAAGCCGAAAAAATTAAATAAATTTTTTCGATAACTATCTTAGTTATTGAGATACCGGATGATTAATTTTTAAAAATATATTGATTTTTTTCAATTTCCACATTTCACAGAAAAAAAAATTTAGGTCTTAATATAAATTAAAAAAGAAGCCGGAAAAATTAAATAAATTTTTTCGATAACTATCTTAGTTATCGAGATCGTAACAAAAAAAAATAAAAATTACTCCTTTTAAACAAAGAAGTGATCAAATCGGTTCCACAAGACGGCACCACACTCGTAATATCATCCGTATGCCCGAACTTTGTGGGCCCGTAACTCCCAAAATAGGGGTTCCCCCCGATTTTTTTATTTTACTTTTTATACATAAAATAACGTTCCCTACACCCAAAAAAAAAAGCAAAAAAATTGGACGTGCCGATCTATACTAGGTCTGTTCCAGAATATATTTCTGACAAGTCAATTTCCATCTGCGCAAAAAAAAATATTTAAAAAAAATTAAAATTAATAAAACCAAACAAAATTAATACGAATTAAGCACTAAATTTAAAAAATATTTTTTTTGGTCAAAAATGCGTGAGGGTTGGGGGAACGCTTAGAAAATTATTTAATTTTTCGGCTTACAGGTTGCACGAAAAAAATAATGTCACCACTGAAGTCGTGAGATGAATACCTTTCGTTTCAGTGTATCTGGATGTACCGGTTTTTTGGACCCTTTTAGAACCCTAAGAACTAAACTTAAAATAAAAAATAAAGGAAGTTTAAACAAAAATTAAAAAACAATTTTTTTAACAATCTAAAACAAGCGTCTATCTTTTTTCCTTAGAATATTTTTTCCTCAGAGGTCAGATTTTAATATGGTTTGCATAACTTTTTTGGGGCGAGTACAATGGAACAAGTCCAGTTGGGCCCAAAATTCCTATTTTGCTTTTGTGGTCGTAAAGCACGTTTTTTAAGCCAAAATGTTAAAAAAAAGTTTGCCGGAAACCGATATTTTCGGAGTTATGGGCCTCCAACGTTCGGATATATGGGATGTATTACGTTTAGAAAATTGCCTTTAGTGATTGTTTTGGTCACTGTTTTGTATAACACAGGTCAAAATAATTGAAATATATTAAATGAAAATTTTCCATAACTTGCTTAGTTATCCAGATATCGGATAAAAACATCTTTTTTTTTAAACCCAAATTAAACAAAAAGTAAAGAATGTGAGAAAATGGGAACTACGTGGCTTGTACCATGTGGTAGACCTTTTTGAAAATCGTTAAATTTATATTCCACCTAGTCGCAGGGGGTTCAAAATTCCTCTGTACCTTACCTGGCGTTTACACGGGACAGTTTTGCTCCGACAGTTGCAATACATTCACACATTTTTACTACCGCACTTACACTTCTCTCACTTGCCTCGCCCATAGAGTAAATATGGGTAGAGAAAATCTTTCACTCACCAAATTTCTGACATTTGTCCTCGTTTGATGTATACGTTTGATGTTGAAAAGAATTGCTTTACTAATACCAAATAGAGGCAATGGTTCAAAACAACGAACAAAATATCAACAACGGCATTTCGTTTTGTGTGTTAAAATTAATGTGTTAAATACAACACAAATGTGTGCTAACAATAACAGTCAATAAAAAAGTTTAAAACACATTTAAATTTCACAGTTTTTCACCAAAATGGCATGAAAAATTAAAGCAAGAAGTTATTGTAATTCCACCTGGTGTATATCACTTTTCGTCAAACATCTCTCTATCACACCGACCGCATCACGAAGAGTGTGAAATGAAACGTCAGATGAGAGAATAAGTTTATCTAGGTATGTATTAGTCTATGGCCTCGCCACTGTCTCTGATTTTTCAACGACAGGAACATGGTAAAATAAGTAAGGTAAACGCACTAGGAATTGTTACAACAAACACAGGCATTTTGTTTTTGTTTGGTGTCCATAACCTGTCAAATTTTCTTCATGTGTGTATCTACTGTAAAAGTAAACAAAAAAGTACACAAACAAAATGCATGTGAATTTGACATGTGAGTAACACCTAAGCAAGAAATATGTTGAAATCAGCTGTTCTAACGAGTTTACCTTACTAATTTTACCATGGACAGGAACTTCGGCAAGAGATTTGATATAAGCGGCAACATCATGGCTGAACTAGTAACGGTTGCCGCAATAGAACAACTGATTTTACTTTCTTATGACCCCATCTGTTAAATTCAGTGTATTTTGTTGTTGTACTTTTTTGTTTACTGTCTTTGTTCATATGGATCTGTGTTGA
Source organism: Phaonia tiefii (assembly GCA_963931995.1). Lineage (NCBI taxonomy): Eukaryota > Metazoa > Arthropoda > Insecta > Diptera > Muscidae > Phaonia > Phaonia tiefii. Next base: position 267,190,195 of record OZ008369.1, on the reverse strand, counting down.
ATTTGACGGTTAGAGGCATGAAACAAAAACTAAATGCCTGTTGTTGGTTCACACAATTACAACAAATCCTACTGCGTCAACCTCTACTAGTTCAGCCATCGGCCATATCGGTGACGTTTCGTAGTAATTTGAGAAAAAAGCAAAACAGCGCAAACGACTTTACAAATTGGGAAATATATTTGTATTTGAAAATTTTGCTAATTTTTATTGAAATATTGTTTGACAATACAAACATACATATAAACATGAATACATGTCTAATTTTGCAGAGTACATCAGTTCCATTGTAATTTGGAGAAGTAAGACAAAACACAATGGCGAAAGAGCGAAGAAACAAAAAATCTGAGCACGAAATTTAACGAAACGCCACTGTCGGCGGTTGCTTAAAACTGTACTGTCTTTACAACTGGCTGGACGCCTACGTCACACAAACAAATTTTCTCTTTGTGACAACTAATACATATTCTCAACTATCTTGTCGCAAACTTTCCCGTGTAAACGCACCGTAACGACAAACAATGTGTGATCGCAGTCGGCAGTCGGACAAATTGTGTTTGGATGCATTCACTTTGTGAATTTAGTCCGTACCCGCGCCTATAGATGTTAACACATCAATAAAGACTGATATGCATTACACTAAGGCTTTCACGCGTGTGTTCTACGCGTGCCTAACGTGTTTTGTGGTTGAAAAGTGTGGTGTTGCTGGCGGGGTAGACTTATGGAGAGTTGTGACGTTTCTCTCTCTTCACTTTCGTATTTCTGTCATTTTGTTTCATATTAGTTCTATGTGCGTGAAGATAAATTCGAATATAACTAGCAACGACACAAACCACTTCAGTTACCTGACCACTGTTATTGTGTTAACAGAGCTATGTTAAAGCACTTAAAATGGGAGAATATATAAAAATAATTACTTTTTAGCCGATTAGAACAATATTTTAAAGTCAAATTTAGAAATTAGAAAGCATATATATTCGGAATTTATATTGTTAATGTAGTAATTCAAAATCATGTTGCAAAGCATATAATTTTGTCGTTCAAAAACTTCAAGTTTTTAAAGTACATAATAAACACTGTGGCCAAATGCGGCTTCAACCACGAACCAACTATATACCCACTGATAGCCCTTGAGGTGCACTTTTTTAATTTACTATCCCCAATTTCCAGCAGTATTTCAGAATCGCGCAATTTAAGATTTTCAGTTTCGGGACCCTTTTTCGAATTTCGCCCACTGTGACCAAATGCGTTGTCAACCATGGACCAAGTGTATACGCTCTTAGAGCCCTCGAGGAGTACATTCTAAAAATGGTTACCATATATTTCAGAACAATTTCAGTTTGTCCAAATACGGTTTTTAAATTCATATACGAAAAGTGATTTTGGCCCACTGTGGCCAAATGCGGCTTCAACCACGAACCAACTATATACCCACTGATAGCCCTTGAGGTGCACTTTTTGAATTTACTATCCCCAATTTCCAGCAGTATTTCAGAATCGCGCAATTTAATATTTTCAGTTTCGGGACCCTTTTTCGAATTTCGCCCACTGTGACCAAATGCGTCGTCAACCATGGACTAAGTGTATACGCTCTTAGAGCCCTCGAGGAGTACATTCTAAAAATGGTTACCATATATTTCAGAACAATTTCAGTTTGTCCAAATACGGTTTTTAAATTCATATACGAAAAGTGATTTTGGCCCACTGTGGCCAAATGCGGCTTCAACCACGAACCAACTATATACCCACTGATAGCCCTTATTGTACCATGGTTGCAAGTGAACTTTGGATGGTGGAAGAAAGCATGGGTTCAATGATACCAGATAGAGGCAATAGTACATAACGTCCAGCAAAGCAACAACAACCACATTTCGTGATTTTGTTGTGTTAAATACAATACTAATGTATACCAACGATAAAATTCAGTAAAAAAGTAAAAAATAAATTTGAATTTCACAGTTCTATACGAAAACGAATTGAAAAAGTTAAGCCAACAATTCTTGTAACTCCATCTGCTGTAAGTTAATTTTCGTTGAATTTCTCTCATTTGCACAAACCTACAACGAAGAGTGTGAAATGAAACGTCAGGTGAGACAATAAAATACTCTATCCTAAATTCCTCTATGAGATGACATTACTCTTGGTAAATACTGAAAACATTTCAAGATATTCTAAGTAAATCGGATTTGACCGCATAAATATGTCGTGTAGTATAAAAATAAAAACACAGATAATTGAAAGTAAAAAATCATCGGACTTTAACAGTACTGTAAAATACTAACACAAGCAAATCCTCCTGCTATCATCTGATAATTCCATCCAAGATGTATCTATTACAGGTGGAAGCGCTAGAACTTGTCGTTGTGGTCTGACCTTGTCAAATGTTGTTTATACCAATAGCAAGATGTATTTAATACAGGTGGTAGCGTTAAAACAGCAGCTTAAATTTTTTCTTGTCCTTGTGGTTGTTGCCGAAAATTACAACAATTCCTCGTGATATAACCTGAAATAAATACATACATCTTGACAATTTCGATCGGCTGAATTTGACAAGGTTGGCTCCTGAAATAGAAACAAAATGCCTTCAATTCCTTCTGCTTCTACCTTACTTATTTTGCCATGATTCCATCTATGTGGGTATGCGTTCCAGGCCACTGACCATAGATTAATACTTATAGTAGATCTACTAGTTTTCCCACCAAATTTATGACATTTGGCCTGGTGTGATATTTACGTTTGATGTTGAAAAGAATTGCTTTACTAATACCAGATTACTAATAGTCTGAGATTACTCTATGCCACTGACCATAGAGTAAATCTTAGTAGAGAAAACATTTGGCTCATCTGACGTTTCCTTTCACACTCTTCGTGATGCGGTCGGTGTAATAGAGAGATGTTTGACGAAAAGTGACATACACGAGGTGGAATTACAATAACTTCTTGCTTTAATTTTTCATGTAATTTTGGTGATAAACTGTGAAATTTAAATGTGTTTTAATCTTTTTTATTGACTGTTATTGTTAGCATACATTTGTGTTGTATTTAACACAATAATTTTAATTTTGACACACAAAGCGAAATGCCGTTGTTTTTATTTTGTTCGTTGTTTTGAACCATTGCCTCTATCTGGTATTATTAAAGCAATTCTTTTCAACATTAAACGTAAATATCACACCAGGCCAAATGTCATAAATTTGGTGGGAGAACTATTAGATCTACTGTAAGTATTAATCTATGCCACTGACAGTCACTAATTGGTGTTTTGTTTTTCTCCTCTCTCTATTTTTCGTTAAGCTTTATTGGCACGTGTTTCTGTGCTTTAGTTCCGTATTTAGTATTTAGTTCTTGTGAAATTTTCGTAAGATGTTTTATCATTTACCTCTACACGGAAGTTCTCTGATTTACCTTGCAAATGTTTAAGACTAATTCCATTTACTACTCCATTTTTGATTTTACGCATGCTCTGATACTTTTGTTTACCAAAATAATCGAAATTTTTGTATGACAACCATGTAATTGATATTGTTCAAGAAATTTTCGCAAAGAGCTGAGTGTCAAGGAAATGAAAAGTGGGCACAATTTTCGGTTCACGAAGCGTGCGTAATTTTTAAAACAAGTACTTCATATGGGAATGAAAATTTCATATGAGCTGTATACTGTTATTTACCAGCAGTGGTGTTGTAGTTTTGAAAGTAAAGTCTTAAACAACCAATCATTAAATAACTAAAGTTAATATAACGCTAGAGCAACAAACGCCTATTCATCATAAACGTTTTTTTTTGGTTTTGCCTTTTACTCTGTTCGCTGTTTTATAGGTTATTGTTTTGCTTTGATTGTCAGTTTCGTTGCTTTCATAAATGGGTACTACACACATTTTCCATAATACGCCATTCGCACTGACATCGATGTTCTTGATTTTGCAACTTTTGTTGATTTTAAGCAGAACTCAAGAAAATTTTATTGATTTCCCATATAAATGGCGTCTCAGTAAGATTTCACTTTTTAAATTTACAGCCTAGCTACGTATGTCGAATACTTACGGTCTTTCGTCGTATATGTAAGCGAAAATATTTCCTGTTGCGCTCTGTAAAAGTATGAGAATGACAAATCAAAAGAAAATGAAAAAAGAATGAAAACGAAGTGAGCATTTCAGTACAATACAAAATACACAAAATATGAATATACACAAAACAACCCGTAAATGTATTTACTAATTTTATTCGTGTTTCTTTATGTACATTTACATATGTTGTCAATTATTTCCAGCTGACAATTTGAAGTCGCATAGAGCTGTATTTTTTTGGTGCATTCAAGCGATTTTTATTCGAATATAGCGATTTTTTCTTGTAAATTTTGCACTTTTTTTAGAATTGTAGTTCTGGCACCATTTTTGTTTGACAATTGTTGAATGACTTTCGCTTCGATACATAAGCGAAGAGAAAGAAGAAATCGTAGATATGGAGCGCAAAATAAACGAAAAAGTGAGTGCTTTGATTCGCTTCGGTTCGCTTCCCTTTCGACATACGGAGCTAGGCTGTTAGTGTATTTTTTTTTGTGCAAGTGAAAACTCGTAAATTTGGCAGCTGTCACATATGTTTATTCCGATTATTAACACGTTGTGAAATCTTATTACAAAAATTTGGAAAGTTATGCTGAGGCCGCAAACTTCGAAGACTTTCTGTCAAACTCCATAAGAAAAAAACGTCGATAATGCCGAAATGCGTTAATCTTGGTTGGTGTAAATGCCGCTTTACACTCTCAAAAAAGTTGAGGCAACTTCGCGTTGATTTTACATCAACTTCGCCTTACACCATGTATAAATTGATGCCATCTTAAAGTCGATGCACCTTATCCACAGGTTTAAGAGCCCCTTAATAGTTAAGAGTTCCATCAGCTGTGATAGTGATACGTTCTCTTATAGTTTATAGAGTTCGAGTTGCTGTCGTTTGTTACTCTATGGTTTGACATAACACGAATATATGTGTATAAAATTGAATGCGTATTTTCGTTCGATGCAACCATCTTACGTACTTACTATTCCGGACTTGAACAACCCCGGGGGTCAGGGACCTTACAAAACGAAGATAACATATTTCGCTAACCAGTTCGATCTTTTGTCTTATCTCTCCAGTTGATAATACCAAGTGTACGCAGGGATTCGTCGACCTGATGCCACCAGCGAAGTCTTGGTCTTCATGTTTTTCGTCTTCCTTCGAGTTCGGTTTTCATGCATTCCACTGACATGGCCCAGCCAGCCCAATCGCGTTATTTTGATCCGCTTAACTATACCCATGTCGGGATATAGCTCATACAGCTCATGGTGCATGCGACACCGATACTCGCAGTCGTGCATTATAGGTCCATAAATTTTTCGGAGTATTTTTCTCTCGAAGACTCCTTGAGATGTTTCGTCTGCTTGCGATATGAGAGTCTGGTATAGCTGCACATTTCTTACTCGAGAGTGGGCTTTATCTCTAAAGTGCTTGCTTAGCCGAAAATAACATCTATTCGCACGCACAATTCTCCGCTTGGTATCAAGGCTGACGTTGTTTTTGCTTACGGCAGATCTGAGGTACATATACACTTATTAATTCGCCCACCACATCAGAATTACAACGGTTATCAACGTTCTCGCCTTGATCTAATCGCGTAGAGGCCCTGCTCGTTGACACCATTAGTTTCGTCTTACCCTCATTTACTGTCACACTTTTGCTGACTCCTTTTCAATTCTCGAAAATACCGCAATAACTTATCTAACTGTGTGCCGAATGATATCTATATCATCAGTAAACGCGAGCAGCATGCGACTTTTGCTGCTGATGGTTTTATTCATGTTGACTGCAGCTTTTCTCATAATGATCTCCATTAAGATGTTAAAGACATCGCACGATAGGGTTCCGCCTTGCCTGAGGCCTCGCTTAGTTTCGAAAAGTTCGGTAAGATCCTTACCAACTTTCACTGCGGATTTGATGTTCGCCCAGGTCATCCTGCAAAGGCGTATGAGTTTTGCTTGAATACCAAGCTCAGACCTTGCTTCGTAGAGTTTCTGCCGTATCGTGATATCGGAGGCAGCCTTATAATCGACAAATAGATGATAGGTGTCGATTTGTTTTTCGTGGGTCTTCTCCAGGATTTGGCGTAGCGTGAAAATCTGGTCAGTTGTCGAGTTTCCAGGCCTAAAGCCACACTGGTATGGTCCAATCAGGTATACGATAATTGATTTTAGTCTTTCGCACATTATACTTCATACAACTTTATATGCTATGGACGAAATATTTATTCCACGGTAGTTGGCAAAGAGACTCGGGTCACCTTTTTTAAATATGGGACATAGTACACTGAGACTCTAATGAGCTGATGCATGCACCCTCTTAGCTCATCGCCGCCAGCCTTAAACAGCTCCGTCGGTAATCCATCGGTTCCTGCGGCTTTGTTGTTTTTAAGCCTGGCAATAGCTGTTCTGACCTCGTCTTGCTTAGGAGGAGGGCAATCGACGTCGTCGTCCAAATTATGATCGATTGTCTCGTCATTGGATATCTCAGGTACCAATATCACAGAGAAATGATCTCTCCATATTCCCAACATACTCAGCACATCTGCGATGCGATTTCCGTCCTTGTCTTTACAGAAGGGAGCTGTGAACCATGTCCATCAGTTCCATTTTTGACTTTTCGATAGAATTTTTGGGATTCGTTCTTCCTTCTGTATGTCTCAATTTTGTCACTCTTGCGCTTTCTACTCTGCCGTTTCTTACGCCTAAAGAGACGGTTTACCTCCTTCCTTTTCTCCCTATACTGCTCAGTCGCAGCTCGCGTTGCAATTGACTGAAGCATTGCCATGCGTACAGCGTTCTTTTCATCATTTGAAATGCGATGCTCTTCATCGTACCATGTTTTGCTGCGAAGCGGTTTTTCAAACCCAAGTACGGTTGTTGCGGCAGTTTTTATAGAGTCGGAAATGGGTTCAGGATCGTCATCGGGAGGGGGTGGGTTCTGTGCCAAAACTTGCGAGAGCTTCCTTGAGTAGGCTTTGGTAATTGGAGCTTTCCGATGTCTAGCTTTCTCTGCATCTGGTTTCGTATGATTTTCGCTCTACTTAATCTTGTCCGAACCTTTGCTGCTGCGAGGTAGTGATCAGAATCGATGTTAGCTCCTCTGATCACTCGTACGTCCATTACACTGGATGAGTGCCTTCCATCAATTACCACGTGATTAATTTTGTACTTCGTTCTTTGATCATAGGATACCCAAGTAGCCTTGTGGATGTCTTTATGCTGGAATCTTGTACCACTACTGACTATGTTTTTTGCCGCGGCAAGGTCGATCAGTCTCATACCATTGGCGGAACAGTCAGCATGTAGACTGAAATTGCCAATAGTTGGATGAAACACATACTCCCTGCCTACTTTAGCATTAAAATCTCCTAATACAATCTTAATGTCATGGCCAGGGCAGCGGTCATACGTTTCCTCTAGGAGCTCATAGAATATGTCTTTGACATCATCATCTTCCTCTTCTTCCGTCGGGGCATGCACACATATTAGGGAAATATAAAAATATTTCGCTTTTATGCGGATTGTGGCTATAGGTTCACTCACAGGATTGAACCTAGATACTAGATGTCGCAATCTGTTGCCAGTAGTAGTACATGTCGCAGTTTCTGTTTCTTGTGCTGCCGTGTCCTGTCAATCGCATTTCCTGGATGGCGGTAATGTCAGCATTATAACTTTCGAGGACATCTGCCAACTGCCGTAAATCTTCACCGATCACAATGAAATTTTGTCAGTGACTATTATTTGTCCAAACTTAGTTTTGGATTGGAAATTGTCGTTTTGACCACGCCCCTTCTGGTACCTCCCATACAAATCGACACAGTACAAAATCATATTTCTTGTAAAAACATTTTCTGGTGCATGTGATTAGCTTCAATTGACTCGTCGGTTAATAATCGTGAATGTGTACTTAACTGAAGAAGTAGGGCGAGATTGCCACGCCCATTTCGGTACCTCCCATACAAAAGTTTGATGGTCGTCGAGGTTGCCAACCCGATAAATCGCGTGAAAAACTTTCGACCTTAATGAAATTAGGTACAAGGCTTCACGTCATCAAACGCCAATCACCGATTAAAACAATGCTACGAAAAATAACCGGTATTCATACATTTCTCGACTAATCGTTACGATCCATCAAACTAACGCCATTTTCAAACCAAAAGTGAAGTGGTAAAATACAAAATATTTAATGAAATTAGAGAATGGTGGTGATTATAATTGTTCACATTAACAATTAAAGGAGTTTTGTTTTTGTTCTTCTTGTTGTTTTCTGTCAAAATCATATGGTCACTTGATCATAGTTTAAATGCCCAACTTTGTCTGTTTAAACAGCAATTAACTATTAACCTAAAAATGAATTCAGAGTTTAAATAGTGTTTGATCGTTGATCAAATATGATCGACCAGTCAAAAATTGGGCCTACCTCTTACAGCAATCATATTCGTATGTGTCAAAGACGACCAGAAGTTGTGCGCAATTTGGCAACCCTCGTACAATAGAACCAAAAAGTCGAATTTTAAATAGAGAAGAAAGTTTACAACAAAGAAACGAGTGAAGCGCCTCGTTTCTCTGCGCTCTCTCTCTCTTCACGAGCATTTTTCTGATAATGTTAAAGTATCTAACTATAGAAATTGCAACCATGTTTAAATAAAATTACATAAAGTATGTGAAAAGTATGAAATAGTCAAGTTATGGCGCGAGAGAGAAATGCGTTTGAGTGAATCGTGTCAACTTTTTGGTTCTCTTCTACGAGGGTTGCCACATTGCGGTGTTTTTCTCTTCTCTACTTGTACATCATTTTTGATTGTTGCAAAAAGGATCTACAAGTAGAGAAGGAATTAAAACCACCGCAATTTGACAACCCTAGTAGATGAGAACGAAAAAGTCGAAGCGATGCACTCAAACACATGATTATGTCATACTTCATGTAATTTTATTTAAATATAGTTGGAATTTCTATAGTTATATACAATAACATCATCAGGAAACTGCTCGTGTATTGAAATATTCAACGAAGAGAGTAAGAGAGCGAGCAGAGAAACGACACGCTTCACTCGTTTTATTTGTTGGCGTTCCACTCCATGAGTAAATTTTTTTCTCTATACCATAGTTGCTTTATGATTGTTGATAGCTTGGGTCAAGATGGATTTATAGATGGTGAACACATAAGCACAACTGATTGGCTTTGTTTACATTGTAAATCACTTTCGAACTGTCAAGTTCACATGAATTTTGTTTTTGTATGTGTTTGTTTACATTTGTTGTTGGGTTACGTATGGGTTGGATTTGAGACAACGTAAGTGAGAAGCAACAACAAAATGTATGTTGTTGTTGTTGCCATAAAGTTACCATGAGTATTTTTATCATGGCTTGGGTCTAGCCCACCACGAAGATTGTGAAGTAAAACGTCAGATGCCAAAAATATTCTCTCGAGATATGCGTAGATGTGTGTGTGGGTATTTTTTCCTAGAAATTAGTTTGTTAACTTATATATATGAATGTGTGTACGTCTGATTTTGCGTCTGCATAACAAATATTCTCCGCATGGTAGCATAAGTAGATTAGCTGATTTGAAAGTGTTTTATACCCTCACTCATATGAATGGGGGTATATGAACATCATTTAATACCGAAAAAATGTAACGCATAGAAGAAACCATATTAGACACTTAGGCCCGAGTGGAAAATCATCTTTGATCTATGATCAAACATAATTTAAACTACTAATTAATTTTTTAGGTCAATAGTTGATTACAATTTAAACGGCCAAAGTTAGAAAATATTTAAACTATGATCAAGTGACCATATGATTTTGACAGAAAACAAAAAGAAAAACAAATACAAAGCTTCTTTAACTGTTAATGTGAAAAATTATAATAGCAATCCTAGTTGAAATAACAACAAAAGCGTATCATCGTATGGATCGGTAATAATGAAATCTGGTGACAATCCGAATCGTGGGAAAAATTTTGCTGTCTTATGTGTGACGTAATGGGTCAAATCGTTCTTCATGTATTCTTGATTCACTTGTTTCGATGCCAACGTAATTCTTTTTACACTTTCGAAGCCATCAATTTGTACCGATCTTGGTTGCCACTACCGCCGCTATCCTCCAAATAATTTTTTTCCTCCATATCATCGTCTACTTTTTCCTCGATATCATCCTCTTCGCCTTCTATCTCGCTGTTTTCGTCAGACGATTCGTCCATATCATTGTCAGATAATTTTGCTTCATATGCTACTTTCTCCTCTTCCAGTACACGAATTGCATTCGTCGTTTTCCGCTTGATGTCACAGGGCTCATTTGGGTCAAATAAGACAAGAGCAACAGATTCGCTACTAAGATACCACAGATGTCAACATAATGTGTTCACCACTCGTTGTGACACAATCTTATCAAATGAATCATAACCAACAATCGCTTTCAAAAGATTCAAATCATTATTTGGAGCTTCGGTTGCTCTGGTGGTGCTAAACCAGGGGGTATCCATGACACAGCTGATCGACCATGTAGTAGGAATTTGATAGAATACAGGCAGGATAGGCGAGAGAGAGTTATTTCAGAAAGGGTTTGATTGATACCAATGACAGTTAAACTATGTTTTATGTTGGTTGCCTCGAACGAAAATTCGCATTTCCTTTTATTTCTCTCTTATGTCCACCCAAAGAGTAAAATTCAACAGCAAATCGAACTCGATGAAACGGTCTGCTACCTCTTCGTCATCGAGAGACCGTAAATAGAGGGATGAAAACTCTTGCCGAGCTTTCACGTAAAGTGTTGTGATGAAAATGCTAACTTCGAGAAGTCTTCGGAACAAAAACATTTTTGAGCAGTATATGCCTTTCGCCATCCTTCGAGCATGACCAGCTATGGCATAGAGTAATCTCAGACTAGAGAGAATATTTGGCTCATCTGACGTTTCCTTTCACACTCTTCGTGATGCGGTCGGTGTGATAGGGAGATGTTTGACGAAAAGTGACATACACCAGGTGGAATTACAATAACTTCTTGCTTTAATTTTTCATGTCGTTTTGGTGAAAAACTCTGAAATTTAAATGTGTTTTAAACTTTTTTATTGACTGTAATTGTTAGCACACATTTGTGTTGTATTTAACACAATAATTTTAACACACAAAACGAAATGCCGTTGTTGTTATTTTGTTCGTTGTTTTGAACCATTGCCTCTACCTGGTATTAGTAAAGCAAATATCACACCGGGCCAAATGTCAGAAATTTGGTGGGAGAACTAGTGGGTCTACTATAAGTATTACAGTCTGTTTTTGTAACTATCTTCAAACAGCAGGCGTGCAATTGCTAGACAAGCAATCAGGTTTTCAATTGAGTTCATTGTTGCTTTTCGCTTGGGCATAAAAGCTCTTTTTCTTGGTTGTGTTCCTGTCAAAGAACAATATCACCTTCATTTTTTTATTGGCATTTCTTAAAGCTTTTTCATACAAATATATGCTAAACGGGGGCAACCATAGCCACCAGCTGTAAAATCAACAACAGCTGATTGTAGGTATTAAACAATAAATAAACAAACGAAAATAAACAAAAATGTTTGCTTTTTTTTACCAATTTAAAATGATTTCCTCCGTTGCTCTCGGTTTTCCTATTACAACTACGGAAAATGATGATAGAGAAAGTCGTCCAAGCCGTAGGATTTTGCGTGATTGAAATGAAAACACTTCAATATAACCCACACGAACAATTTTTTACGATTGTCTATTTTGACATTTAACATTGTACGCTGTTGACTTATGTGAACCTACATTTTGACGATAACTAAAAGCTTTTGTGTTTACACTCAAAAAAAAGTTTACAAAAACCAAAAATGAAATTAGTTTGGCTCTAGACGTGCGATGAGAGAAAAAACAAGTTACATAAACAGGCCGTTAGTCTATGAGCTATGGGCACCACTACAGTGAAGTGCTTGTGTGCCTGCTTTAATGTGTGGCACTGACAAAAATGTTGTGTATGAATGGAATATATATTTAACATAAATATTTCTCGGTAAATACAGTCGATGGTGGTAAGAATGAAGTTGGGATGTTTAAAAATTCTAAATTTAAAAACATTGTTGCAATTTAAAATATAAATCCAAACTTTTTATTGAATTATGGCTTTCTTTTGAATTTACAAAGTCTTAAAGCTAAAAATAAAGTCTAGATTCCTTTTGGATGTAAATAAAAATTACTCTATTACGAGACAAAATGCGAGCGCATCTAAGCAAGTATGAAGCGCTGGAAACAAACAAAAGTTTTATTCATGTATTTATTCGACTTTTCAAATCGCACAATGCGGCACACGTCTTAGTTGCTTGCTGTTTTCAATCCAACTAAAACAATTTTCGTTGCTTTGATTGTTATCTTGCTTGCTTTATTTGCTCTCATTTTCATATACGTATACGCAATTTTGAGAGTGCGGCTTCCAAGCAGCTTCTGTGCCCATAGCTAAGCTTGACTAATGGGTCCTGGTGGGCTGAAACGATGACTGGGAATATTTTCATCACGGAACAATAAACCCATTTCAAGGAATTGGACTTGAACTGGTATTTTGGCTTGGACTCCATAATCTTCATTCCAAAACTGTACGGTTTGTCTTTGAATTTCCCCATTGCCCTTTGAAACGGGCAAACATTTGCACTCCTGGTCTAGACATTTTGCCGAATTTGGTTTCGACCACTTCTTTCAATTGCAGTTCATAAATATAATATCTGCATGGCAGAGAGAAAAGATCTCGTTCCAATATTTCTTCAAGCAATTGTGACGAACCTTGGAACCACCATTAATGTAGTGTCGAAAGAGATAGCTTGAACGCGGTCATTGATTTTCCACTCAACTAAAAGCCCGTAAACGGACTCCGCAATACGTTTGCCTTTTCCTTTACCCGGCGATATCTTTAGCACGCCCAAGAACTGCCCGTTCCCAACATATGTGCCGATAACAGAAATTCGATACACTTTTTTCCGGCGCCTTGGAAGCAGCCGAAAGCAATTTATGGTGGTCAGAGCAGGGATCGAACCCAGCATATTGTGTACAAGAGGCGCGCATACTAAGCATTCCACCACCGACGGCCACGAAATCATACACAGTCGTTATCAAAAACTGTATCGAAAGAAATAGAGTCGTTTCAATTCAATGTCGACAGAAATAGAGTCGTTTCCATTCAATGTCGACGTCAATTCTGGTTACAAAATACCAAATATGTGTCGACAGTCGTCGTTAGTAATCGATAACGACTACACAAATACCGATTTTCAACTGTCGCCACAAGACCACAACGTTTTATGTCGACGACGACAACCGTAATTAGGGCGAATGTTCTTTTTAAGCTCTTGAACTGTTGTGGGATTATTGCTGTGCACTGTCGATTTCAAACAAAACCCCTCAAAAAAAATCTAAAGGTGTCAAATCGCACGATATTGGTGGCCAATTCACTCCTCCTCTGCGAGAGATAATGCGATTTTCGAACTTTTCTGTCAAAAGATACATTGTTACTGTTGCCGTGAGGCAAGTGTCACCATCCTGTTGCAACCACATATTCTCTATGTCTAAATCATCAATTTTCCTCCAAAAAAGGCTTCGGATCATCTCCCTGTAGCGATTTCCATTGACCGTAATCCCATTTTCGTTTTCGAAAAAATATGGTTCGATGATTCCTGCTGACGACAACAAACCACACCAAACCGTAACTTTTTTAGGATGTAATGGTTGCTCAAAGATAACTGTTGGATTATCTTCACCCCAAATGTGGCAATTCTGCTTGTTGACGTAGCCAATGAGCTGGAAATGGGCTTCGTCGCTGAAGATTATTTTGTTATAAATTTCCTAATTATATATTGAAAACTTTGTCATTTTCAACAAATGTTTTAATAACAAAAACACGGTTCCTTTGTGTAACATTCCATATTAACTATCCGGAATGAATTTAGAATTTGAAAATAACAATTTAGAATAAAATTCAAGTAAGAAAAAAAAATTACAGCAAAATCAAAATGATACCTCAATTTTGGACACCCTTTATAAAACGAATTCAAATTTCAAAAAAAATTCGATTTTTATTATTATTATTGTAAATGTCTAGCAGTTCCGTTGTCTACTTGCAGGTATAGTTTAGATACCAAGAATTTTAAAATTCATCGGTTTTGTTGCATTCTTCGCATGAGAAACTAAGAGACCCACTACAAATCGATTTAAACCTAAGGCAAACAGATTTTATCGAATGCGGTATAAAATTTTTGCATACTTTGTGTAATTTTATTTATATATGGTTGGAATTTCTATAGTTAGATACAATAACATCATCAGAAAACTGCTCGTGGGTTGAAATATTCAACGAGGAGAGTAAGAGAGAGAGAGCAGAGAAACGACACGCTTCACTTGTTTACTTTGTTGGTATTCCACTCCATGAGTAAATTTTCTTCTCTATACCATAGTTGCTTTAAGGGGCCCTTAGACCTGTGGATAAGTTGTAGCGACTGCAAGTTGACATTATCCATGGTGTAAGGTGAAGTTGGTGGTTTGTACAAACTAGTTGATGT